>JANBPO010001839.1:0-31189 GCA_024336825.1 Amorphophallus titanum | reverse complement strand
GTACAGAAGTACAAAAGACCAAGACACAAGGGGGGGGCGCCCATGGGCCAAGCCCACTAATTGGGCCCAATTCCCTTTACTAAGAACCCAAATGACTCAAACATGGATAATTAACTCTAGGACCTAGATAGTGGACTCAAATAAAAGAAAATTACACATGATAAGACTCAAGAAAAGGAAAATACATAAACAAAGATAAAGATAACCATGAGGATCACATCTCCAAGGGGACACGAGCTCGGAGACGCCTCGTGCCATAGGGAATGCCGGGAGATGTCCTCATCAGAACTAGGGGGCAGCACCTCCCGATGTCGAATCATTGCCATACAACGTCGAGTATCTTAAGAGACAAATAAACCCTATCAGTTCTACCACTCCGGTGACCCCGACGAATTGACACCTTACCCGGACCCTACGTCTGGGCTAAGGAAATAAACCCCTCTTTGCGTCAGCACTAAACCCAGTGTAGACGATCATTTCAAGAGACAAATAAACCCTGTCAGTTCTACCACCCTAGTGACCCCGACGAATAGGCACCTTACCCAGACCCTACATCTGGGCTACGGAAATAAACCCCTCTTTGCGTCAGCACTAAACCCAGTGCAGACAACCATTTCAAGAGACAAATAAACCCTGTCGGTTCTACCACCCCGGTGACCCCGACGAATAGACACCTTACCTGGACCCTACGTATGGGCTAAGAAAATAAACCCCTCTTTGCATTGGCACTAAACCCAGTGCAGACGACCACTTTAAGAGATAAATAAACCCTATCGGTCCTAGCACCTCGATGACACCGACGAACAAACACCCTACTCGGACCTTACGTCTGGGATAAGGGAATAAATCCTTCTTTACGTCAGCACCGACCCAGTGCCGACGAATATCTTAAGAGACAAATAAATCATGTCGGTTCCGCACCTCGGTGACGCCGACGAATGAACACCTTACTCGGACCTTACGTCTGAGAAAAGGGAATAAACCCTTCTTTGCGTCAGCACCGGCCCAGTGCCGACGAATATCCCAAGGGACAAACAAACCATGTCGGTTCCGTCACCTCGGTGACACCGACGAACCAACATCTTGCCCAGACCCCTCTCGGGTCGAAACGATGAATACCCCTTTGACTTGGACCTTCCGTCCAGGTCATTTGAACCAATAAACTCTTCTCTCCGTCCCTTCGGGTGACGAATACACCCCTTGACTTGGGCCCTTCGTCCAGTTCAATCTTCCTCACGGAACCGCTCGGCGGGGTCACGAGGCTCGCGTGGTGGAGTGATCCCCTCGTCTCTCCCCTGGGGAGGCGAGAGCTATCCTACGCGCCTCAGCAAACCCGACCGAAGCGTTCCTAGATCGAGTCACTGGCGCGGATTCGTATCCCATCGAAGAACAGAAGAAGAAGGAAAAGAGAGAAGAAGAAAGGACTCGTGGGCCAACATGCGAAGGCAGGTACGTGAATGATTTTCTATTTCTAAAAAAGGAGGGATACAAGTGCTTCGGGGCGTACCCCTAGTTACATATCAAAAAGGGGGAAAAGAGAAGAGAAGAGGAAGAGAGAGGAACAGAGTACAAGCGGAGGGTCAAGGAGAGCGGTGCTTAATCTATCCCTCGGAAGATCTCCTCGAGAGGGAGGATCCCGACGCAGGGGAATTCTACCATGTCGCGCAGCTGGCTCCTCTGCTCCTCGAGACGCGCCAGCTCAGACGTCACAGACGCCGTTTCGACCCTGGCGATGGCGATCTCCTCGGTTTCTCGAATCACGACGGCCTCCGCTTCAGCCAACTCTACCTCGGTGGCAGCGAGATATTTCCTCAACTTCTCCACCCTGCCTGTGAGGGCACCCACGCGATGTTGGTTGTCATCTAGGGCCCTTCCGTGCTGCTCTTCATTGTTTTGCCGCACGTCCAGCGCGCACAGCTATTCATCCTCCTGGGCACTGATGGCGGCAAGCTCATTGGGAGCCCGGGACTCGAGGAACTCGCGGCGGTTGACATACTTTAACAGCAACAGGACTCACCGCGACCATTCCTCCAAAGGGCAACCCAACATTTGCAACGCCCTGGTCAACTATGCCACCATGGCGTGCACCCCCCGGTATGTGAGGGAGGGGTCGGCGAGGATCATCGACCGCAGCACCAGCAGCATTTGTCAGACCGGTGCATCCGACTTGACGTGACCAATGGTGGGCACAGCCGGAGGGTCGAACTCAACCAAGTCGTCCACCGCCGCCCACAAATCTGTGTCCACCGTGCCCGAGGAGGACGGAAGACTAACGGCTAGGTCGCTCGGGCTCCTGACCCCTATAGACGACTCCCGGCTGGTCATCGCCAAAGGAGCTGGTAGGGCCGTAAATGGACCGCCTGGCTCCGCCATCGCAAGGGACTACTCCATCCCGCTCCCGGTCGTAGGAAGCGCAGGAAGCAGAGCTGGAGCAGATGCCGCTATCGAAGGACCCGCCGCCTCTTCTGCCTGTGCTCCCTCTTCCTCGAAAGTCGCAAGGCTGGCAAGCGCCTTTCCCAGGAGCTGGCCCTCCTCGAGTGTCATGAGCGGTCGGGGAGGTGGAAGAGGAACCATGAGTTTCAGCCTGCTCCCCGACTGTAGGAACGACAATAAGCACTCCACCTCCGACGCTGAAAGTAGTTGCGGCTCGTCGACCTCCGCAGGGCCCGCTGCCCCCCTTCGCTTCACAACGGCCTTGCGGGCTTTGACGGTGTGCGCCTCGGGGAGACTCCCTTCCTCCTGAAACATGAAAATGGGATTAGCCTTATAGCGATCAAGGCGGGTTGCCCCAAGTCTCGAGGAGGCATAGGAGAGGTCCCAAAGGCCTCGTTTTACCTCGGTCACCGGAACTATTCTATCTTCCGGTGCTATCTCTCCCTCCTCCAGAGCCTCACCGGTCGTTGAGGCGGTCTCCGCGGCTACTTCCTGCTGCAGGACCTCGAACAAGGCCGCCAGCTTCCCCAAGCCAATGTCGTCGCCCCCGGGTGGCCCTGCTGGCGCATCCGGGATGGGCGCCTCCATGGTTCGTGGCTGTGTTTGCTCCTGCAGGTTGACTGGGGGATAAGAGACAGAGGGCCGAAAGCTAGCCACAAAAGGGGCGCCCCATATGTACAGGCCCACACTTACAAAATCCTTGCCCGGAGCCACCTCGTCAGAGGAGTAATCGTAGTCTACCTTCTCGCTCGAGGAGGACTCGGCCGGGATAGGCTCCTCCCTTGCCGGAGAAGAGACTCTCACTCGGTCACCTTCAGCCTCCTCCCCGCGCGGGCTGGGGGATGGCGACGCCCCAGACTTCAGCCTCCTTCTCGTGTAGATCTGCGTTGGCTCGGGGATCTCCCGAGCCTCTATCCACTCGGGAAGGGGTGCGAGGGGAGCTGCCAAATGAGGAAGCATTCGAGTCAGATGAAAGTCCTCGGGCTCCCAACGAATAGCAAAAAGAAAATACGTCAGCCACGCCAGTGGAAGGAATTACCCTGTTCGGTCTCCGCGGTCGGGAGTGGGCTGGGGATTGTCACCTCCACGGAGGGCGCGACCCCAGGTGCAACGGCTTCACCTACATCCGGAGCAGAAGCAGGTGCGGGTTGCTCTGCAGGGACTGGAGGAAGAAACCCACGTAAAAGGCCTTGTCTCACAAGGTGAAAGGATGTTAGGAAAAATAGCCAGCAAAAAAAAAAACCTAACCTGAGGGTTGGGTGCACTCAGCCTGAGCAGCCGCGTACGCGGACAAACTTCTCATCTTTAGCTTTCCTCTGTTCTAGTTCCTGCGGACTGATTGTCATACTGGGGATCCGCACGAAATGTGTCCCCTTCGCTTTGACTGAGAGAAGGACACACACATGTCATACAGGAGAAAAGGATTTCTCGGGGGAGTGACCGGACCCTGAAAGGCGTTGACATCTAAAAGCCTCACCTGCAGGACGGCTCGGCTTGGCTCGGGGCATAGCAAACGTCGCAAAGGACGGAACTGACAGAGGAGGGAAAGCCAAAGCCGACCGGAAGACCTCCACCCTCTTTCGCTCGACCTCCTCTTGCGCGGCCACCTTGGCAGCGGCAAGCGCCTTCTCCACCGGTGACTTCTCCTGAGGCTCCCCAGCAGCCCCGGGCAAACGAGTGGGAGTGGATGGAGGCTCGGACCCGACCCAGGCTTCGCCTACAGCTGGAATCGGTGGAGGCGGGGGCTCCTCCCTAGTTGATGAACATGAAAGACGTCAGGATGTGAGCGGCCTGTGCTAAGACAAAGATAAACTCCACCTGAAAGATGACCTCAATAAGGAAATCTCACCTGCGGGTTGGCTCGGCTCGGCCTGGCCGACCTCAAACTCCTCAAATGATGGGATGGGAGGCTGTGCAAGAGCGGTCTTCGAGGGCTGGGCAGCCTCCACTTTTTGGCATTTGGCCTCCTGCCGCCCGGCGGCCTTCGCCTCGCCCAGGGCCTTCTTCACAGGTGATTTTGCCCAGGGCCTCTTCGCAGGATGGGGTAGAGGAGTTGTGGTTGGGACCACTGGTGCCTCGTCAAAATAAGCTGGCTTCTCTGCCTGCTAAAGGAGATTGCAATACGTCGCCAGCTAGGTGCTGTCTGGGTGGTCTGTGACAGAATCTAACATTGACACCCTCTAAGGGTAAGTCATCCAAGGAGTGCAATGCCACTGGGAAGGAGGCAAACGTTGTGGATTTCTCCCCTACAAATAAATCCGACGAAGGAGCAACTCCGACAAGAAACCTGAAAAGAAGGTGTCGGTAACAAGATTATCGGAGCGCATGAAAACTCTTTATTCCTTCAAAAAGGAGCATAACAAAAAACTCTTCAATCTTTGCATGAAGAATAAAGTGATATCCTTGTCAAATCCCAAAAAGCTGGAAGAAGTGAACAAATCAGGCGAGCCCAATTATTGCGTATATCACTGCATATTGGGACATACCATTGAAAATTGTTACATCTTTAAAAATGTGGTGGAGAAGAAGATGATCCAAAACCATCTTATCACAATGAAAGGTTGTCTGGTTGATCCTCCACAACCCCATACTCGGGATCGGCCGAGCCGATCAGCTAATGTCATCCACCACTCAATCAATGTGATTCATGTGGCGGCATTCCCAATCCCAGAGCCAGAGACAGAAGAAGCCGGCCCCAACCAAACTGGACCTACTGTGTGGTATCCAGGCTGGAGAGAGGCCCTCCCATAAATGCTCATTTCCGAAGGAGAACACCAAGAAGATATTTGACCTTCTCCTTAAAGAAAAACGGATCATGGTACACGACCCATCGGCGACTTAAATGGAGGTCGAGAAAAGACATTCTCGCTATTGTGAATAACATGCTAGGATATCTTACCCTATTAGGGAATGCAAAGAAATCCAAGACTGCATCAAAACCCTTATTCAAAAGGGAGAGATCGATGTCCAAGGAGGTAGTATGATAAGAAAAAACCTCTGATAAACTGCCAAGCAAACATTAAGTCAAGGCCATTATGCAGAAATGGAACGCAAAGAAGATCCACTTTTATCTGATCAAAATTGGTCGACGCCTCAAATCGAATCCTTGACGTCCGGCGAAGGACCTTCGAACGCGAGAATGGTGGAGGTAGAAACATGGGGCATTAATGAGGATTTGACTCTAGTCGTTCTCGATGACCAGGAGCATAGCCAGTGTGCCACCCTCTCCGTTCGACACCTCAGCCAGCCCGTTGCGTGCCAAAAATCCATAGGGGAATGGCGTAAGATCTTCCCTGTCGGACGTGTCATTGAAGAAGCATGCCATTGAAGAGCATTGGAAGTGTGCCGACGAAGGGCACTTGGTGAGTGTGCCGCTGAAGGGTGGCAGGGTGTGTCACTGAAGGTGGCCCGCAGGGGCATGCCGGTGAAAACACCCAGCTCGGTGTACCGGTGAAGGTGCAGGCAAGGTGTGCCACTGTGGAAACCAGCAAGGGCGTGCCGGCGAAGGGGGGCACATAGGGAGCGTGCCGCTGAGGGCACCCCCGGGGGTGTGCCGGGGAAGACCCATCGGGGTGTGCCGGGGAAGTGACATCGTGAGTGTGCCAGGGAAGTGACACCACGGGTGTGCCGGCGAAGGCCTTTGATCGTGCCGTTGAAGGCTAATAGGCGCGTCGTTAAGGGCACATCCATGCCCGTCAAGAGCACGACTTGAGACCCGTCTGATTTTCTTCGGGGCCCACGAATCGTGGGCTCACCGGGGGTTGGTTCCTCTTCACTGCTGTGACTCCGGAGGCGGCTTCACAACAGTGTGTGTTTATTCAGAGGGTCCGGATGGGACATGTTCTCTAGATTTTCTTCAGTGGAAGTTGTTGTTGACGCTGGACTGGTCGGGACATGCGGACATGCGATTTTACACACCCACAAATGCCCCCCACCTACAGGTAGCGCAGGCGAAGGATGAGCTGGGCGGTGCCCGTGGGTGCATTAGTTCTTCAGGGTTGGACTTGAGGCCTCGACGTCTGGGGAGGACGACGACCCCAGCCCGCGCCTTCGTGCTCGTTCTTGCGTATACATGCTGGGACGCCCGTCGGTCCGTGAGGACGTGTGGGCGGAGTAAATATGTGTATATATATATTCTAGTATCATTGTTATTATTATATTCTTGGCCGTTCTGCAGGTTGGTGAACACGTCGCCGGAGCCGCAGGCGCCGGAGAAGGTGTAGGCGCCGTTGGCGTTCTGGTCGAACAGGTTGAACACCGACAGGTGCTCGCGCTCGTAGCCGGCGGTGATGGTGTGATGGCCCCACTTGTAGTGGCCGCGGAAGCGGATCAGCTCATCCGTGTTCTGAAGGATGTTGGCCTGGCTGGAGATGTCCGGACCAAGGGTCACCGTGGTGCCGGAGGCCAGCTTGACCTGGAACTGGGCGAAGCTGCTGCCCGCCAGCGGGGCCCGGATCGACGCCACTTCCTTGCGGTTATAGGCGAACTCGGTGGAGAAATTGTCCGTCCAGTCGGAAAAGATCTGCCCGTTCCACACCTTGAGGGTCTGGTTCAGGTTGTAATACTGCGACAGCAGCGCCAGGTTCGGCGCCGAGGTGTTGTTGTTCGAGCCGCCGTTGCTGAGCGTCAGGCCGTCGTCTTCCTGATAGGAGACCATCAGGCGGTGCCGGTCAGTGATGTTCCAGTCGAAGCGGGCGAAATACTTCTGATCGGTCTGCGGCAGCGACGTCGACACGTAGCCCAGCGGATCGAAGTTGTACTTCGACTTCATGATGCTGGTGATCTGGTTGACGTCGGCGATCGTCAGGCCCTGGACCTTGTTGCCCACCGTCGCGTCGTCCGACGGACCGAACGAGTTGGAGACCGCCGCGGTCTCGTACTTTTCGTAGCCGCCGAAGAAGAACAGCTTGCCCGGGATGATCGGGCCGTTGACGTAGAAGCCGTAGGTGCGGTCGAAGAACGGCTTCTGCGCGGTCGTGTTCACCGTGCCGGTCGTCGGATTGACGAAGATGCTCTGGTAGGACTTACCGGCGTACTTGCTGCCGTCGTATTCCTCGAAGGCCATCACGTGCAGCTGGTTGCTGCCGGCCTTGGTCACCAGGTTCAGCACGCCGCCCTGGAACTCGCCGTACTGCACGTCATAGGGGGCGACTTCGAAGTTGAAGGCCTGCACCCAGTCCAGCGACAATGGCGAACGCTGCGACGGATAGCCGTTGGCGTTCAGGCCGAAGTCATCCGCCTGCTTCACGCCGTCGACGTAGACGGTGTTCACGCGGTTGTTCGAGCCCGCGACCATCAGCGCGTTGGAGTTCGTCGGATCGAGAGTCACGAACGGGTTGAGGCGGACCAGATCCTTCAGGTCGCGGCCGAACGACGGCAGCGTTTCGACGTCCACCGCGGTGAAGCTGGTCACCGGGCCGGTGGTCACTTCCTTGATGGTCTTCGGCGTCGCCGTGATCACCAGTTCGGCGACCGAATCGCCGCCGGTCAGCTTGATGTTCAGCGTCGTCGCGGAGCCGAGGCCGAGTTGTGGAATGCGGATCTTCTGGCCTTCATGGCCCTGAGCCGTCGCGGTGATCAGGTAGGGACCGCCCGGACGCAGGTTGCGCGCGTCATAGGCGCCGCCGCTATCGGTGACGACCGTCGTGGTCGAGCCGCTCGGTTCGTACAGAATGCTGACGGTCGCGCCAGCCACCGGCGCGCCGGAATCGTCGGTCACCGCGCCATGCATGGCGCTGGTGGTTTCCTGGGCGTACACCGCGGAGGCGGCCGCCATGGCAAGCGTTGTTACAGCCGCGCCAGCGGCGAGCCGTTTCAGAAGCGTCATTATTATCCCCTCTCACACAGATCTGCGCGCAAAACCCTCCCCGGGACGCGCATGTCTGCCCACGGTTTATCGCGGCTTTTGAAACGGTGGGTGACGGAATTGTAACGATTGGACAACGGAGCGCGACTTGCCCACAGGAAAACATGCCCTCTGTGAAAGATTCGGCGCCATCGCCACATTAAAGGGCGCCGCCTGATGCCACGAACGCTGGTGAACCCCGCCACAGATGCGGCAATGCAGCGCGCCTGGGCAACACTCGTGGCCATATTGGGGTTGGTCACCGTCATTCGTCTATTAGTAGTGTTCTCCAGCCCTCTGGAACTCTACCCGGATGGAATGGAACAATGAATGATAAAGCATATATTCGTTGCTCAAATTTATTGAGTGAAGAAGGGGCTTGACATAAACTTGATTATACATGAGGGGCTTGGGTATAATTTTTTTCATTTTCAAGAACCTTGTGAACAACTCTTTTTCCCTTCTCGTGGTAGGCACTTGTAGGGATGGCATGGGCGTCCTCATGGCAGCAGCATCATATCACATGGGTGGCGCATAACGGGCATTCAAGGCAAGAGCATGGGCAAGAGCGGAAAGCCCGACAGGTGTGCCGGATCTTATGGCCTCAGCCATCCTCTACAAAGTGTGGTGCCTCCTCCCCCTCCGGGCATCATCCATCTCTTCCCATTCCCCTTCTTCACCTCTCCTCTTCCAAATCTCACTTCTCCCCCCTCTCTATTCTCCTCCCTCTTCCCCTCTCTCACTTCTTCTTCTCCTCTCCTTGTTCCTTTCCTCTCCCCTCTGTTCTCTCTCTAACCACTGCCGCGGCACCCCCTCCACTCTCCCTCTCTCCCATTTGTGTCTCTCCTTACCCTCACTCCCGTCGCCTCCCCATGCACACACTGGCGTCCCTGCACACATGCAGTCCCACTGTGGAGTCCTGTGCATGTAGTAGGCATGCGCTGGCCTCTTCTTAATTCCACCGTCTTTGCACTTCCCCTTCTCTCTTATCTCCCTCTCTCCACTCTCTCTACCTCCCCTCACACACCCCTCGCACCGGATGGCCTTCCCTCTATAGCTCCCTCTCATCACGCTTTCTTCCCTACACTCACATATGTCCCTCTCTTCCTCTCCACTTCCTACACACTCCCTACACCACTGCACTCCTTGTCGGCCACTTCCTGCTCTCCCTCTCTTCCTCCTCACTCATCCCCATTTACTCCCTCTCTATCCCTCTCACCCCTTTAACGCAAGCACCGCTGACCACTTTCACTGGCCACTCTCCTTCGCCCCCTCCTCTCATCCCACTCTCCTTTTCCATGCGCACACACGTTGCATGTCACCTCCATCTCACACCGTCGGTCTCGACCACTCCCTATCCACAGCGGCGACGCCACCACTTCTTTCTCCCCTTCTCCTCTACACACCGACCGCAGGCATCCCCTACACCCGTCCGCAGCTCTTCAACCCCCCCCTTCGCACACACCATAGTGTTGTCTACCTCCCTCTCCTCCATGCACCATCCCCCTCATCGCAGCGTCCTATGACCCCTCTCCTCTCTCACACACCCTCCTCTGCAGCCTCTACCTCTCTCCTTCTCTCTCTAACCTGCACACCACTATCACCCCGTCTCTTCTCTCTCTTCTGCACATGCACACATGCCTTTTTCCCCTCTCCCTCTCCTTCTAACCCACCGTCCTCTTCTGCACACACACACAACACTACAGGTCGACCCCCCTTTCTGCGGGTCGACCCCGCATGCCTTCTCACCTCCCACTCTCTCTTCTCAACCCATGCACACACCACATGCCACCCACCGTGAACCCTCACCTCTCTCGCCACCCTCTCGCCATTCTCTCCACACCGTGACCACCACAGATGATGTCTAGTGTCTCCGTGCTCCATCTCCCATCTGCGTTTGCCCCCCTCCGCCGACTATTCTCTCTCTCTCCCTCTCTCTTTCTCTCTCTCTCTTCTCGTGATCCTCCTCTCTCTCCCCTTCTCTGACATGCTCTCTCTCCCTTCTCTCCGTTCCCCTCTCTCTATCTCCCTCTTGTTCTCTCTCTCTCACTTCTCACACACGCACACACAATTTTCAATCTATATTTTTATTTTTTTCATTTATTTTATGTGGTTTAAATCTCACCTCCCTCTACTTCTCTCTCTCTCCATCTCTCTATTTCCTCTCTCCTTATTCTCACTCTAACCCCTCCAAAGACGGCGCAAGATGGGCATCACCAGCTCTGGGATGAGTGAAAATAAAAGGCTCAAAAAGATGACGTCATCTTGACACTACGGCCACCATCTCTTTGCCCATCGTCCTCCTCGGTGTTATTTGTGTTCTTTGGGGGAGCCTTCCCCGCTGAATTTGTCAAACTTCAGCGGCTTGCTGATCCCCAGAGGGAGCCTCTTGGTAGCATGATGTAGTGGTATGGAACCTGGTAAGCATCAAATGTAGTATACTCCCCTTCGCCTCGCTCAGCTAGCTTCATCTCAATCATCCTTTCGACCATAAGCTTGTTCATGGTGGTCGGGTCAACTG
Organism: Amorphophallus titanum; assembly: GCA_024336825.1. Taxonomy (NCBI): domain Eukaryota; kingdom Viridiplantae; phylum Streptophyta; class Magnoliopsida; order Alismatales; family Araceae; genus Amorphophallus; species Amorphophallus titanum. The sequence continues at coordinate 20,390 of JANBPO010001839.1, read as the reverse complement.
GCTCAGGGTGAAAGTGTGCCGACTGGAGGTAAGGGGTGACCAGAGTAGTCGCATGGGGTGCCGGGCGTAGAAGAGGTGCTTGATGTATCTGTGGCAGCACTGGTGGTAGCAACGGCTAGGGTGGACGTTGCGGGGCAGTGGCCTGACTATGCCCCGCAAGTTGGAAGAAGTTGTATGATGACGGGAGATCACCGGGGTTAGCACCTCCCCGTGATGACTCCACCTACGCCCCTGATAGCTTGGACGCTGAAGCTTGTTCTGTCTTTTCATATTTCTGTAGGAGCATCAACAATGATGGATCTAGGGCTACTGTGTCGGGAACACCCTCAGTTGTTTTATCCGAGACACCTTCAAGCGAGATAGTTAATAGCATCTCATCATCTTCAGACGTCATCACATTGGCCGTCAATGTGGGGACTGTTTCAGCAATGATTTGCATTTCCTTTGTCGCTTTCATCATTTCTTCTACGGCGCTGCCCCTGCGTGTGGTCGGCCCTGGCCTTTTGGCTAGTCGGGCCAATTCTTCGGGTTCTTCAGGCAAAGCCCCATATCTGCTTGCCATGCCAGCCATATTGCAAGTAAAAACTTGCATTCCTTTTCTTTGCTTTCAGACTCCTCTTCTCGAATGACTAGGGAGGGTTAGCCGTTTGAACATGGATATTCTTCTTCTTTCCTCCTGATATAGGAGGGTTTCTTTGGCTACACCCATTGGGCCGCCTTCATATCCATTGTTGTCCACAGATGATGCATCTCTTCTTTCTTCTTGTATGCCTGTCATCGGCAAGTACTCATCTTGTTCATTTTCTTCAGTGACTATCGCTTGAAGTAGCCGTTGTTTGCCTTAGGAGGGGTTTCCCAGACCCCGGAAGTAGCTCCTGACCATGTTGGTCATTTCTTCTTGGCTTTGTCCTTGTGGAGGATCGGAGGATAGCCGTTGGCTCCCAACTGGAGGCATGTATGCCAGCTATGACATTCTGGCAGTCTGATTAAATCTCCCTTTCATCACTGGGATATTGGTCTGTCGTGCGCAGGCCTTGAAAGTAGAACGGCGTGGGGAGTCCACAGCCGTGTCATCTTCTTTGGAGATAAATCTTCTCCTCTTCTTCTTTTCTGCCTTAACAGGCTAGAAATTGCTTCTTCTGGGCACATTTGGCAAGATAGGCTAGATCTACTTTGGGATCCAGGCCTATTTGAATCTTCTCGGCCTCGAAGCCAGCTCCTCTCGACCTTGGTGGCTTGCTTCTTCTTTTTCAGTTCTCCTCCCGGATAAGGCTTGGAAGGAGTTATAGGTTGAAATTGCCAGAACTACATGGTCCGGTATCACCTGGGCATTGAGTCCATTCAGGAAGAGGCGGACACCACCGATCAGTATGGACTTCCCTGAAGCCGAGAGACGTCCAAAAATAGGAATAGATGTCTTCCTCTAAGAGCACCTTCTTTGGCTACTCTCGGACTGGTTGGTGTGGGTTGGGTGGGTAGCATGAGCCACATGATGTACCATGCAGCTCACCACTTGCGATTGGCCTCCCAGCGAGGCCTGACAGCTCCTGCCCCCAGCTTGGCAGGCTGGTGGTTCTTTGACAGTAGCAAGAGCAGCAAGTTCTGTGCCTGCTATGTTGATGGTGTCGGTGAAGGTGACCCCCAGAAAGTCTGGGAATCCAACCACTGGTGGGAAGCTTCTGAATGCAGTAGGTACCACCAGGTACCCTTGAGTGGCATGAGTAGCCACAACTTGCAGACCGAAGGTGAGAGCAACCAATCTGATCATCATGATGTCACCCTGCAAATGGCAAGATCTGGGTCTGAGATGCATAAGTGATGGTAGGTTATACATTTTGAATTGGACACCTTGCTCAACAAAAGAATAGATCAAGTCACTGCTTGGTGATTAATTGTATGAGATGGTGCCTAAGATCTGGGTTAATAGCAATCTGCAGAATTTGGAATCAAATAGTTTGAAGGTTAGCAGACAATGCTTCTCCTATCTTGAATGTTAGGATCCTGCCAGAGGGACAGCAGATAAAAGCAACTATACTTTCACATTGGTTCAATATAGGGGCTGGTTTTCCTATTCTTATTTCTGACTGGACGTAGAACAGATTTGAAACCGTCATCTTTTCTTTTGGAAAGGGAGATTTGAAAAAGTCACCTTTATTCTGGATATTTCCTCTCTCACGGAATAGAAAGACTTCCTTAGCGAGGTTGGGCATCACGTTGCACAACCACTCCTCGAGTTGGCAAATTATTCACCATCTTCACTAAATTCTCACAATGTCATTCCCTTTAGTATGAGCAAAAGAAAATGTGAGAATGGTGGTCAGCTCTAGACTATTTGGGCCCCATGCACTTATGCAAAACATGTATACCTAATTGCAAAATGGAAAAACTGTCTAATGCGAAGGTATAACAATGTTTTTATAATCTAGCTTTCCAGCCAACCTATCTACTTCTAGAGGTATAGCCTAAAAGGGGCAGACTGGTAGTTTTGGACAGCCTGCTTATCTACTTCCTTTCCACGTTCTGGATCCCGAAGTCGGTGGTGAAGAAGATTGAATCTATTCAGGGTAGATTCTTTTGGCATGACAATGGGGGGAGATGCAGGGGGTGGCATGACATCGCATGGGATAGGGTGGCTGCTAGTAGGGAAGAGGGAGGCATGGGGATCAAGGACGCTGGACTTCAATTTGGCTCTCTTGTGCAAGTGGTCGTGGAGGTTGGGGGCAAGAGAGGATGGGCTGTGGACACAGGTTATCAGGTAGAGGTATTATGATAGGAGCAGAGTCTAGGACTTGGCACTCACTTCTCAGTACAAGACTTCTCTCTGGCGCGACAACTTAACTTGGATGTTATCTACTCTGGTGTCCGGGTCCCAGAAGGAAAAGGCGATAAGAGCCTTTTCTGGAAGGACAGATGTGTGGTGATTTCTCTTTGGAGGCTTCTTTTCCCAGTCTTTTTGTAGTTGCAGCTGATCCGTTGGGGCAGGTCTCTCAGACTTTTGATTCCCAGCTATCCAGAGGTACTTGGGCATCAACTTTCAGAAGAGACCTCAGGATCGATGAGATGGAGCAACTCCAAGACCTCCTTGACTTTCACCCTCTGTCTGACAAGGAGGATGAGTGGACTTGGAGGTGGGGGAGGGAGGGGACTTCTCTGTTAGATCAGCCTATGCTCTTATCTCAGATAGAGCTACTCAACATACTCTCGTCCCTTAGATTTGGAGGCCGAAGAGCTCGCTGAAAGTGAAGATCCTAACTTGGAGGATATCCCACAGGAGACTACCTACTCGGGATAGACTTCTTCGCTTCCTTCTAGGTGTCCCGGTGACTTGTTGCTTGTGTGTAGAGGAAGACAAGACCCCCGACTACTAGTTTGTAGGTTGTTCCTACTCACAGGGGGTGTGGGGGAAGCTTGCTAGAAGGACCCACTATGTCTTCGGCCGGCAGAGAGAGGTGCATCACTTGATGGAGCGCTAGGGTAGAAGTTCCCTTCTTAGAGAGGGCAGGATCGTCTAGTAGCTGATCCTCCATGACACTCTATGGATGTTGTGGAGGGAGCGGAACAACAAGATTTTAGGAGGGAGGCTACAGCGGCGGACTCTGTTGTCTCTTTTTCTTGTGATAGGGTGAGGGAATGGGCTGAGCTTCTTTGTAATGTGAATTCCCAAAACTCTCCCCTTTTTGTTTTGTAGGGAGGTTAGAGTGATACACACTGTCTTGGTGTGGCCTTCTTTCACATAGGGATTTTTTGGGATGTTATTGACTATACTTTTACATCTCTTTTTTCATTTAATAAAATCTGCCCCTATCACCGGGTGCTGGGGCATCCCATCAAAAATTGTTATGTATTTAAAAATATCACTCAAGGCCTGATCAAAAGGGGCGAACTGAAGATGGGAGAAGATGAAGTAAAACCACCGCGGCCGCATGACGCAGACATTTATAGAAATGGAGTCCACATGGTCTTGGTCCACTACTAGACCCCCAAAGAGGCATTAGAGGCCAAGCAAAACAAGCCTCAAACCAAGAAGCAGCTGTCTGGGCGGCAAAAATCAAAAGGGGAGGCGTGTGGCACCTCGGCCCCGACCACGGAGGTCGCCAGTTCGACCAATGGGAGATGTTATAAAGCAAATATGATATCTGTCTTAGCTTTGGTCGACAATGACCCCCTCGGAGAATCCAGATACATAAGAAGCCGAGAGCCAGGAACAACATGTTCCTCCGACTGGCGAAACCCAAGATAAAGAAGTGTTCCTCTGGAACCCACCTCCATGTAGGGATATAAGAACAGTCCCATCCTCTTCTGAGGGGCCGGTCCCAGATAGTCATGATGACGGGGTACCACCGTCTCTACCCCACGACAGAACAAGAGGTAGTGGTCCAAGCCACGCTCTGGATTTCTCTCGATACGACCCTGTTATGTTCGCAATATGCTATAAGCAGTAGCAGGAGATTGAGACATTGAAGGCACAATTGGCCGAAATGACCGAACTTCTATCTGATCTAACTGGGGTACCCTCCTCCGGCAGGACAGATCCGCGAACCTGAGGCACTCCCCTATAGCCACGGCAGAATGGGAGAACCAATCCCTAAGCACCAACTTTAGTGCTTTCATGCACTCGAGAAGGAAGGGGAAGGAAGCAGCCGGTCCTTTAGCTGGTCGGCTGACGGAACAAATCCCCACATTGTCGGAGAAGATGTAGAGACTTTATTCCTTTCCGAGGAGCAAAACTCGGGGGATCTTTGAATGGGCTCACCACTATGGCAAGGTTACTCTCCCGGAGCCCAAGAGGTCAGAGGATGCCAGAAGAAGTGATGACCCCCGATTCTGTCCCTATCATCAGATATTGGGCCACCCTATTGAAGACTGTTATGTATTCAAGGATATTACCCAAGACCTGATCGAGGAGGGGGAATTGAAGATAGGGGAATATTGTTGACACCTGTTTTATGACCAATGAGTTGAGTCATCTCCTTATCTTATTTTATGATGCCCCAAGTTATTCGTCGGTTATTGGGTCATTTTTTGTCATTCTTGAGATTATTTTATGATTTTTTCCCTGGTTGGGCCTAAGTTTCTTTCATTGTTCATCATTTTGGCTTATTGGGCCTAGATGAGGGCTAATAAGATTATTTTATGAATTTAATCGAACATTTATTTGGCCTTTATCTCTTTTGCCACGTCTCTCTGCCTAATGGTCTATCGCACGACCACTAATAGTCTTTAGCGACCCATCGCACGACTGCTAGGGGACGGAGAGTCCTGTTGGGTTTCCTTCTTCACCTGTTGGCCTTATCTCTTTGTGATCGGCTGGGCCTAGCGGTCTGTCGGCCGACCATTTTCCAAGACTTGCGGTCTATCACAAGACCGTTTGGGGAGACAGAGAGTTCTGTTCTGTCTAATCTTCCTCTCTCCGTTTGTGGATGAACTAGAGTCCCTAGTTTGATGATTTCTCTCTGAGTATTGATCCTTAGAAGTTTGTGTTTGTTTCTATGAATTCTTGTGAGTATTATCTTTGAGATTTATCAAGGGTTAGCTCTATTTTTGTGCTATTATCCCTCCAACTCGACCCAGGATTTTGGGGGTCTATAAATAGAGCCCTTGACTTTATGATTTGGGGTGGAGATTTCTAGAGCTTGCGCCGAAGTGCTGCTGCATTCTGGAGTGAGTACCTACCAGGGAGAACGTGTTCCTGCTTCCTTGACTCGTCTGGTCCAGGGAGTAGTCGATTTCTTTATCATGCCCCGAACCGCTAACAGCGGAACGCATTGCTCAGAACATGGTAGCGAACAGTCATGAAGATGTGTATTGCCTGGGGACCCGTATGCATTGGTCGTGGTGCTATCGACCAGCTTGCTGCGGTCGCAGGTTGTGTCCCGTGGCACTGTGGTAAGAGCGGAACCAGGATTGGCAGACGTTCATTTGGAATGGTTAAGATAAGTTGTAATTGGATAGCAATTGGATGGTGCCTGTGTGCGAAGGTCTCTGAAGAGATGTTGGCATTGGATAGTGATCCTTGGTCTACGATCAGCAAGGGAAGATTTTCTTGTAAGCCTGAGTCGAGTGATGTGAGGATCGAGGATTGTGGAGTCTTATCTTTTGGTTTCACCGTGCTCCCCTGAGAGGGTAGAGTTGGCGTGAGGCTCGAGATCGGATGCGGAGTTCGAGTGAGATTTGGCTCGAGTTTTGGTATTGGTCTATGGGAGAGTCAGCAGATGGCATGTCGAGATTTGGTGTGCCCTTCAGATCTGGTGCAAGACCAGGGAAGAAGGAAGAAGCTGAGCAAGTCAAGGTTTCTCGTTGACGCGTATCTGGTGACCAGTGGATGGTCTTTCACAAACAGAAGATGATGGTTGTTGGGGATCGAGAATGGCGTGAGCCGTATGCTAGTGAGGCCTTGGGTGGCCGATTATGAGGTGTGCCTTTTCCCAGATTGGATCTGGGGTTTGCCAGAAGTTTGTCTTCTGGTAGAGTTGGTTCTATGCTGCCATGGGTGTTCGGGTTGCCGGGTGTGAGCTAGTGGAAGCTCAGTGTTGGTTGCCCCTGGTCATCCCGTGATCGCACCCACCAGGGAAATGGCCATGCCCTGGCCGCAACCCGATGGGTGGCTCCCAACGATCATAAACACGCACCCCAAGGGTGAGCTGACCAGACCAGAAAAATGGTCAGTAACGGGCCACTACCCAAAGGGTTGCAGTCAATCGCGAGACTGCTAACCAGGCCTAGAGGTCTGCTGGGGACCACTAATCCCAACCGACATTCGAAAACGCCTGACGGCCCCCCAGGGGACGCCCCATGGGGAAAACGATCCCTGGTAGGACCGTAACCCCAACCTCAGTGCAAGAACGACAAAAATAGAGGAAAAACTAGATCCACGCCCCAAACATCGTCGGGTGATGGGAAACAAAGGGGAATTCTTACCCTACCCTCCTGTAGATCTTAAGAAAATCCACTTAGAATAATAAAAGGAATAAAGCTAGCTAAGAAATGGGAAAAGAAAAGGGAGAAGTGGGACTATGCGTGGATGCTGAAGGAGTGTGATCGCCAGAGACGCGAGGGCCTCAAATGATATAAATAATAATAAAAGGAGGGATCGCGATACAAATACCTTGAAAAGTGGGGGGAATTGTGAGTGTTCCTTCTCTTCCTATTGGCCGGTCGATGAACAGAGTTTCTCTTGATTGATTATCCTTGCAAAATAAGACAACACCAAATAAAGCGTAGATTAGAAATCAGGATGTGTAGTATCAAATCCCAATAATGAGTATAACGTGAAAACATGGAGTTGAACACATATGTTGGCATTTTGACCTTTAAACCCCTATGCAAAGGGTGGGGGAAGATGATATGAATGAATATAAAGGACGTGCAAATATTGCACTGGGAGGAGCCTCAACGTGGTTGAGATGAGGAGATAAAAGAAGAAAATGATGATGCATGCAGATGTAGTAAAAAAAAACAGAGAAAGAGTAGAGGAAGAAAAGCCTAGGGGGTTCCTCCTATGCTTTGGCTTTAGATGAACGATCAGGAGGAAGCCTCCGAGATATTAAGCAACAAACACAGGGGAAGGCTTCCTCCTTGAGCCAGCAGTCAGACAGCACCATTCCATCGTTAATGGAATCGGCCTCCCTCTCACAGGGAAGACGAATGACTTTTTATAGGGAGATTAATCCAAGAGCAAGCAGGATAATTAATTTAGAAAGAGATAATTATAGCAAGAAGAATCCTCCCATCTCTGGAAAGTCGCACACAACACTTCCCTAGTTGAAAAGAACTCCAAAATAGAGAAAGGTAGAGCTCTATTTTCAGCCTAACCACCTATTTTTCACCCTTGGGTACCTATTTGTCACCAGTATTGATCTATTTGTCACCCTTAATCATCAATAGCCATCGTCGTTGTCATGTTTTACACACTTTAAAAACTTACGTGGCTGATTCGACTCTAGAGCATTTTGGCGTCGACTCTACTTCAGCATTTTTCTTGATTTTTTACCATAAGCAAGTCATTTGTCACCCTTAAGGGTCCATTTGTCATCCTCAGGAATGTATTTGCCACCCTGAAGTACTATTTGTCACCGTTATGGCTCATTTGTCACTATTGTTCATACGTCGCTGTCCTTCCTTGTAGAACAGTGGTAGAGTCAACTCTAGAAGCCTTTGGAGTCGACTTTTCTTCTTCTCAGCTCTTCTTCTCCCATGCCAAGCTATTTTTCACCTCTATCAATCTATTTGTCACCCTTAAGAGGGTATTTTACACCTTTTTTCACTACATCTGATGATCAACTTGAACTTGATTCAACTGAGCTTGACTTTGAGTGGATTACTATAGCTGGCAAGAAGTTGACTGGTCTTGGTGTTCACTTTGACTTTGTTTCGGTCAACTTGAAATTGAGCTTGACTAGAGTCATGTTGATTGACATTGACTTTGACTAAAGTCAACTCCCTTCACAAACATAGTCAATCGTCTTCTTCTTCTTTGGCCATTTTACAACGTGCTGAGCTATTTATTACTAGTAACCATCTATTTGGCACCCTTAGTCCATATTTGTCACTCGTATGGACCTATTTGTCACCCTTATTCAAGAGCTTGACTGTTTTGCTTGATTGCTTGAAGCTTCATTGCTAGAAAGGGTTTGGAGTCAACATAGTGACGACTTGGAGTCGACTCCACTTCATCTTTTTCATGCTTTTTACAATGCAAAGCCTCATTCAGCCTGTTCTTTGTTCAAGATCGACTTCCTGTTTGGTTTTGCTATTGTATGGCTTCTTTTGACTAAGACCTTCTCCTGCAGGCTTTCACGGAGCTTGTTTGCTGAAGACATTGAGATCTTTACACAAGAGAGTTATTTCATGATGAGTATAACATAGAGGCATCAAGATCATTGTGATGCACACATAATCATAGTTGAATCAATTTAACAGACTTACAATGAGTCATACTCAGACATCATCAAAACCAAAGAAACGTGTTACCACACATGCACAACATTCTTCCCCTTTTTGATGATGACAACTATGAGTCATTAGGAGTCACCTCTCAAAAGATGTAATCCTGAAATAGACAATGCATGAAATAGACAATGACTCATCAAACCCTTCTCCCCCTTTGCCATCAGCAAAGAAGTTTCAAAGTAAAGCCAAACGTAAAGTCAGAATAGGAGCACGTGAGATAAAAGAAGGATTCAAAGCCAAACACAAGCAAGTGAGCAGGCAGCCAGATGCAAGAGCAGATTGTTGGGGTCCATTTAATTGTTTGGTCTCTTGACTTGGCATAGTCATTAAATCACAGTGGAGCAACATAGACAGAGGCATGAGAGGCAGGTGTATACAAGATATTTTGGATGGAGATGCATTCTGAGATCACTCCATTAGACGGGAAATGTAATCCAACCACTTACATGAAGGGAATTGATACCAATGGCATAAAGAGGTAAAGTGTTCATAGCAACCAGGAGAATTCATTGCAGAGAGCACCAGAGTAGTAGTCAATATGGAGACATACATTAACAAGGGGGCCAATTTGCCTTAAGGACAAATGCCAGGATGGCCAGACAGAGGTCTGGACACAAGGGGTCGACCTTTGGGGTTGACATCAGAACACCACGTAGCTGAATAGATCTGGATTTGAAGAGGGTCGAGTGTAGGTGTCGACACTTGGTATTATTGGAAAAGTAGATCCAAGGATTCTTAGGATGGGAGTAAAATATCCTAAAGCCAGGTTCATAAATGCAGAGCTATAAATTTTTTAGAATCTTCAGTTATAGAATTTCAATGAAGAAGCCCTTATCTTCGGATTGGTCGAGAAAGTTGTAGTTGTTTAGCTTACTTTTAATTGGGTTAGTTTGTGAACAGTTGGCTATAAACTTGGTTGGATAATTATGTTTTCTTTATAAATAAAGTTGGTGGTTTGTTATGTAGATCTATTTCCTCAATTTGTCATATTTTATTTAATTGCTCTGATTGTCATGAATGATTATAATTGTTGCATTCTAATTTTTCGCATCGGGACGTGACATCACCACAAAGTGTTGTCACGTTCTATTGCGAGTCTCAACCAGGGAGCACCACGTTGTTGTGTCTTCAAGTGGTTTGGTCCAGGGAGTAGTTGTTTTCATTCACCGTTTTGTGCTCTCTTCCAAGTCATCTTTGCTCGTTTGTGGCTTCATCATAGCATATGTTTCTTCCTCTTTTCTATGGTCCTCTACATTCATAATACGTCCATACACATCCTCCTACTGTTTACACGCCCCACAGGGGTTAAAAAATCACCAACCTCCAGGTATTGGCCCTTCCATTCATGCTTCTCATTCACTATTGGTTTATGGATATCACACGTTGCCAGATCTGATTGGGTTTGTTTCCTATGGTTTCTACATTCTTTTGCAGGTTCACAGTACTCCTAATACGAGACCCATCCCTTTTGGCCGGTTGAAAGGGTGGGAGGATCAAGTTCCCACGCTCTATTTTTTGGGTGCTGGTAGCAGCCATACAGGGACCGTCTTCTGAAGGTGGCGGCCATCCAGGGACTGTCTTATGAAAGTAGCGGCCTCGGGATGATAGCATCCTGTTCTGCACCTCTGCTTCATTCCCGCTCACGAGTGCACCTTCACTCCACCCCTTTACAAGGTATGTAGTGTAGTCCCTCTTCATTACATACTTTGGTGGTGATCACGGATCTTCACTTTGGTATGTATCACCTCATTATTTGTGCATTTCCTTTATAGTTGCTCCACGCCTACGGCGTGTGTTGTCCTTCCCCTTTTTTGCATCATTTGATCCATGTCCACAGCATCTGTTTAGTTTAGCCTTTTACTATTTTGTTGCTTATTTCTGAGGTGATAGTACTATATCCTATTGTTCCATTCATTGTTCATTTAAAGGTAGTCCTTTTATTTATCTACAGGAGGGAGGGAAGGTATTCCTTAGGTAAGGACTCTCACTGGTGTAGGACTCTTCCCCCTATCTTAATCCCTTTGTGTCCATTGGTCTAATCCATTTGTGAGAAGTTTACCATCGATTATATCAGATAGGAGCCCAGTCTAGATAGGTCTCTCTTGGGGGACCAAGAGGGGGTCTCAAGCGTGGGGTTGCCCATCTCTGGATAAAGATCAACCCCTTAAGAGAGCCAAAGTTATCGAGCATTATTCTTACTCGAGTGCTCCTCCAAGGGGGTTTCTTCAATAGCTTTCTGGTAGTTTGAGATCATCATGCGGTAGAGCTTTGCCCGAGCTTGAGGAGTCCTCCACATGGACGTCCATCCCGAGACTAGATGGCCCTTCTTGGGGCCTAATATTTGGGCCTCCGGTAGATGGGCCTTGTGTAGTTTGCTCCTTTCTACGGTCTGCGGTGTCTGCACCTCTATCTTCTTCCCTTAGATAGCCCCTTTGTCAGCTCTCTATCTCTCCATCTTTGTCTATCTCTTTCCCTTTTAATTTCTTCATCTCTGCTTCTTTATTTTTCTCCTCATTATCTTCTCCCCTTTGCCATCAGCAAAAAGAAGGGGTTCTTCAGTGTGAGTATCCAGATGCATTAGTTCGTCAATTTAAGTGGAAGCATCCTTAGTGGAAGGACCTTGAGTAGGAAATGTGATGTTCTGAAGTGAGATTACTAACTCTTCTGCATTCTGACTTACTTGCTGTGCTAGTGTTCTGAGGTTGTAGTCAGTTGAAAAATGCCTCTCCAGAAGGGCTTCATGGAATAAATCTATTTTTCCACTGAGGACTGTGGTTTGGGTTCGAATCATGTTAGCAACATAAGTGAGCTATGCTTCATTTTGAGAGTCGAGGATAGGATTTTCATTTCAGTTACATCCCCTTTACCATTTCAATTTCAATTGCATCCCCTTCCACATTTTAATTTCAGTTACATCCCCTTTCCCATTTCAACTTCAGTCGCATCCCTTTCCCCATTTTAATTTCAGTTACATCTCCTTCCCTATTTTAATTTCAGTTACATCCCCTTCCCCATTTCAATTTCAGCTACATCCCCTTTCCCATTTCAATTTCAGCTGCATCCCCTTCTCAATTTCAATTTCAGTGTTTCCGTTCCCCATTTCAATTTCAATCTAAACCTGGGGAGAGTAACATCCCCCTGAGGTCTCTTATTACGCAATTACAATTCTGCACATTTCCATTCCATCCTTGTTTACACCCCGCAGAGGGCAACCTCCCCCGATGGTCCTTTTCCTACATTCCCCTACACATCAAGTGTGTTTCCCCATCTCCTTCCCTGTGATGTCATTCACATCTCTTGGCGATCGCGGTGGGACCTCTTTTGTTTTATTTTGGTTACCCATGTGTTTTCAGCACTCACGTGTGCCCTTCCACTTGGTACCCACGTGCGCCCCTCCTTATTGTGCCCGTGCATGCTACAGTTGTGCTCTCAGCAACACTTTTGTAATTTTATTTTCATCCCTCGTGCACCACGTCCACTTCCCCATAGTCCCTTGTGATTCATCGAGAGATTTACGTGTTGCGAAAAGGAGATCCGACTCCAAGTAGTTCATTTATTCTGTGATTGCCATATCAGGGTGTGTTTAAGTTGTGAAAATCCTATCTTGCTCTCCCCTCCGTACTTTCTAGAAAAGTGGGCTTCAGTTTAAGAACATGTTTGGGGCTCCAGGCGCGTACACAACATCATCGTCTTCAGCAACTGTCAGCCTTTGTGTAGGCATGTCTCGACAAGTGGACGCATTCTTTCAAAGGCATCTCCCATTGTGGATGTGTTCTTCTTCATGTTGTGAAAATTTTTTAGTGCTACTCAGTTCTTCATATTATCTATTCTTCATGTTCTATTTATGTGTTGGCTATCTCTGTTACACAGTCGCACTACATTGCATAGCATCTTCCCCCTTTCTTTTCATTTCTTAGGAAACTACCCTCTCTCAGTGAAGGAAGGACTCTCCGTTTGGGAATTCCTCTCAATGGACTAGAATCTCTTCTATCGGGACCTCTGTAAGTCCCCAACAGTGAAGGACTCCCTCTTCGTTCACTGGACTAGTTATACCCTTGAAGTTCTCTGGAGTTAGTTGACCCATTCGTGGTAAGAAGAGTGACCCATAGTTGACACAGTGGTGAACCAAATTGTAACAAGGGTCCTTCCTGTTTTGTGTGAACTCCAGATTTGTTAGAAAAAAACCCACCTTCAACAAAAAGAAAACAAAAGAGGCATAAAGCATCAACTTGTTTGTTAATCTTTGCTTGATTATTCATCAGTGCATGTTGTTGCGTTCCGACGAAGTTCTGAAAATGTCCAGATATGGTTATGAGGAGTTTGAGGCCGGGGCTTTCTAATATGAGCCCCAAATGCATGACCTGGCCCATGAGTCTTTAGAGGAGTACCACCCGGGTCCTAGACACCCAGGTGAGCCACATGTCCATGCTATGGATGCAGGCCCTTCCCACGAGCCCTCACATGAGGTGCAGGCTGTTGTTGGGGGGTGCTTCCCCCTCCTAGGACATCTCATCCATGTTTGGTGTCCTCGCTATTGTGCAGCTCAGTCCTGAGCAACTCCAAGCCCTTTAGGCCATTGTGAAGGGAAAATCTGTTTCTCCTACTCCCCAAGAGCCAACTCCGACTACCACACCCCTCTAGGAGCCGACACAGGCCATTCCTTCCCCATCACCTCTCGGGCAGGCAAGCCAGTAGCCTCCCTCTTTCCAAGTCCCTTTACAGTCTCAAACTCCAGTCATTCCCCAAACACCACACCAGCCCGGTCCATCTACTGGCAGACCCTAGTATCCCTCTCATTTGAGATTTCCTTCCCAGGCTTCCGGGAGGCCTATTCATCCTTAGTGGCAAATGCCACCCTCACCAACTGATGTGCTCACCCAGGCCCTCCTTACTAAGCTGAATAAGATGGATGAGCAATTTCGGGATCTAAAGAACGTTGTGGACGTAAAATCCACCCCTGAAGCCCCTTGTCGGTCCTCTCGGTATTCCATCTTCCCCCTTCTGAAATGCCTACGTACCGGAGGTACAACGGCACTGGCAACCCCTTCATCCATCTTAAGGACTTCATGTATGAGTCCTCTTTCTGAAAAAATGATAAGAGATCACTGGCATATCTATGTAGAAGATCGTTGGACAGCTGTGCACTGGAGTGGTTCTATTTCTTGGAACCAAGCGAGGCAAAGAATTTTGATGTGGTCCAAAGGAAATTCCTGCAGAAATATCGGGACCGAGTCAGCCCTTCCCTTTCCATCACTGACCTAGTGGCCGAGAAGATGAGGTCGGACGAAGATTTCATCCAATATGCTTATAGGTGGAGGTCCCTATCAGAAAGGATAAGGGATACCCTCTCAGAGCCAGAACAAGTCAAGATGATTGTGTCTAATGCCACCCCCCAATTTAGACATGTCTTGGCAATGAACAAACTCACCACAATAGAGGAACTATATGAGTGGGCCCGGTATATCTAGACCTAATTAAAAGATTTTCCTCTCATGCACATGTTTGAACTGCCAAAGCCAACGGTGGTTAGGAAGATGAATACTAATCTTCAAGGTGGAGTGATGGAAGGGGTCGTCACGAATGAGCAAGTGAGTGCAGTTGGTGGCGCCAACCAGCTAGCCAACCCAAGGCCTCCACAAACACCACAACGTCCCTTCCAACAAAATAAGCAAGGTCTACAGCCCTACCATCCCCCACCTCAAAACAACCTCCCCTAGAACAACATGCCTCAACCCTTCCATCAACAACAACAACAACCATCTCCTCAGTACCACCAAGTTCCACCCCTTGCAAATTATAGCCCACAGCGACAAAGAAGGCCGATTGGCCCTAGGAGAGCCCAGTACTCACCATTGCTGGAATGATTACCTTATGTATTCAATGCTCTCATGGTCGCCAATGCACTCACCTTGCCCAGGGAGAAGCCCATATGGCCCCAGAATGTTGACACCTCTAGATATTACGTCTTCCACAGGCAGCCAGGTCATACGGTGGAGAACTATTTTCAATTCAAGGATTACATTTATGATATGAATAACCAAGGCAGAATTGATTGGGATGAAATGAGGCGATATATCGCCACCCTAAAGGCTAGGAGACCTCCTCCTAGACTCTAGTTTCAACAACAACAGCCTCAACAACAACAGCCACAGCAGCAACCTCAGTAGGCCCCACAACAGCAACCAAGTATGGGCATCATTCATAATCCACTTCCGGAGCACCAACAGCCCAACCAACAGGTCAAACCTATCTCTTCCTTCCCAGAAGTGGGAAGAGGGTAGGGTTGGCATATCGAAAGTGCCTCCGTTCTCGCTACCAACCATATTCCTAGCCAAGCCCTTCGCCTTATCCGGGCAGTACCTCTTTCTCCCCGACCCATATTACAACCCCCAACGAGGCCTCCCTCATTCCCACAACCATCACGCCCTCTCATCCACACACCTACCATCACTCATTCGCCACTCGTCCATCCGCAAAAGTCCACTCTACCGCTACCCTTACCCTCAAAGCCTCTCATTATCCCCCATCCCTCCACTTCGATATCCACTTCCACTCCGACCCCACCAAACAAACCCCTCATCATTCACCGTCCATCCAAGGCCCCATCCACTATCACTCCGCCTCCACCAAACAAACCCCTCATCAGGATCCCTCCATCCATCCCTGCTCCATCAATTGTTCCTCCACCATTACCCCTTAAACCATTCCTCAAACCCATAACCAACCCTGTAGAGGTGCAAAAGTCACAGGCTATGGTGCTCCAGAGTGAAAGGATCTTCCACTGGGTTTTCTCCCAAACAATCAAGCCCAAGAGTAGTCTCAGCTAGAGTGAATAGAGGACTCCATCCCTGGGATAGTATGACCTTTTGAAATATCTAGATAAAACACCTGCCCGGATCTCTATCCTTGAATTGATTAAGAGGTCCAAATCCCATCAAGTAGCTTTAATGGAATATCTTTAAAAGGTCATGGTTAATGAAGACCTCCTAGCAGAAAAGATATCCATAGTGCTAACGCCGACAAGCACGCAACCAGCCATCACATTTCAGGACCACGAGCTTGCCCCTTAGGAAGCTCGGAAGTATGCTTTGTGTATTACAGTGAAGATCAACGGGGTGTCTGTGAATCCGTGCTTGGTGGATACGGGTTCATCAATCAACGTGATTTCCATCCAATTATGTAGGGATGACATACAACAAATAAGGCCTTCGACGATCACAGTCACGATGTATGATAATAGTAAAAAGCTACCGAAGGGAATGATTACTCTTAATATAGAAGTCAGCCCTATCGTGGTTCCCACAGAGTTCCACATCCTCGATATGGACACGACATTCAAAGGCATATTGGGTAGTCCCTTGTCACGCCCCGATGCGAAAACTCGGAATGCAACAGTTATAATCACTCATGACAATCAGAGCAATAACATAATTAAATAAACATCTCGAGGTTTTATCAAGCTAAATCCTCTGGTTCGAGTAATTATCCTCTAATTCGACCTAGGGTTCCTAAGGGTTCTATAAATAGTTGCCTTGTTCGTGTGCACGGACGAGGGCGCTTTCTTGACTAGGGGCAAAGCCATGCTGCATCACCGACCTACTTCTTCGACCCCAGGCTATTCAGGGCAGTATTGACTTCGTATTCATTCACTCAGGGATTCCTTTCCTTCGCTCTTTTCCTTATTTCTTTGCCCTCCCTTTCTGCTTTTTCACACAATTTTTGCACTCTATTCTGCATGTCCCTGCACTTTTGTACGTTTTACATCATTGCTTCCCATAGCCTTGCTCTGTGTTAATTCATCTTTTACAGCTTCATGCATTCACAATATACACACCTATATTTGCCTCCCTTTTACAGGGGTTAAAAACTTCCCCGGTGCGTCCTTCCCTCAATTTTTCATGTCCATTTTATGCATACGGGATTGATACTACACCTGTAGATCTAATGGCTTTTTATCTCTTTGTTTGAGCTTTGCTTCACAGGAAAGCCAGAATACAACATAAGGCCCTTGTCTTCTAGTCAGTTGGAAGGAGAGGAGGCGTAATCCACGTAAGTTCCCACATCTCTTCATCACGCGTGATCACGTTGAGGCGGTCTTCTTCGGCCGCATCTTTTCTTCTTATTTTCCAGGGTACGCAGTAGGTTTTCTATCCCTTGTAGCATCTCTTTCCAACTGTCAACCCTTGGTAGCGATCACGGTTCATTTGCTACATCTTATCGACCCTTTTCCCTTTCCCATATTCCACGCTTATGCATAAATTATTCTGTTCGAGGCGAGGATAGATAATTTATCAACAACCTTTTTTTCCCTTTCCCTTTACATTACATTGCATGCTCATATGCTTATTTGTTTTTGTTCGGGGTGGGATAGATAATTTATCTACAGGCGTGAGGGCGGGGAGCGATCGAGGATGGTCGAGGGATGAGGCGTGGCACGGCGAGGAGCTCGTTCATGAGTTCGGGGCGTCGACAGCGGTTTGAGTAGTATTTTTGCAATGGATCAGCGATCTCTGCGTGGGAAATCTTTGGTGGTGGTAGGGGGATGGTTCCCTAACCCATGCTCTTTATTTCCCATGGATTTGGTAGGCCGATGTGAGCCGAGTGTGGGTTATTTCACATCGGGGGTTAAAATCATGTTTTAGGGTGTGTGATGGATTCATTAGATCGAGCGATATTTTTTCATTTATTTACATGCATTTTGGTGTTTTGGGACTCAGAGAATGGTCCCCGTTGTTTTCCCCCTCGATTGGGATCGAGTGGGCGTGAAAAGTGGGCCCTTAGGTGGGGTTCGTGGAGGTCTCTACTATTTTCAATCGATCGACCGCAGGGGTTCGGTTGACCAACAGTGTTCGCCATGGAACTGGGCCTTTGCCCTAGTTCGCTCGACCGAACTACCCTATTCGGTCGATCGATCAGGGTAGAGCTTCCCCTGGCCATGGGTCGGTCGACCGCCCATGTTGGGTTGGTCGACTGACCCCTGTTGGTCAACCGAAATGCAGAGGTTTGGCCCGTTTGGCCCTCGGTCGACCTAGTTGAGACCCAATGGTTGACCTTTGGCCCCGTGGATGTCCCAGACATCCCGTCGGTGCCTTGACCTTATTTTTGGGTGTCCAGAGGTATCGAGTTACCTCGATTAGCATGCCCGTGGGTTTTGAGGGTCTGACTAACCCCATGTGTTCTGAGCTTTCGTGTTTTTGCTAGATCGAGTCACCGTGTACTAGCATGAGTGTGGAGGGCTATTCCCACACGTTGTTGGCTTTTTTGAAAAGCATTTTCTGTGTGGGCATGCATATGGCCCTTGGACTGTGAGTTCAGTCACCCAGCCTGGGGTTGGAGGTTTCCCGACTTTTCTTTGGAAAGGGAATTAACTCAGGGGATTGTGAGCCACCCTAATAATTGTTTTTATCATGGTTTTTGACCCTAGGGTTAGGGCAGATTGACATTTTTCACTATGAAAAACATTCAAAAAAG
The DNA here is from genome assembly GCA_024336825.1 of Amorphophallus titanum. Classification (NCBI taxonomy): domain Eukaryota; kingdom Viridiplantae; phylum Streptophyta; class Magnoliopsida; order Alismatales; family Araceae; genus Amorphophallus; species Amorphophallus titanum. Next base: position 1,970 of record JANBPO010001839.1, on the reverse strand, counting down.
AGTTAGATCCGCCAGAAACGGATTCGGACCAATCTGGAGGCAAGGAAGTGTGAGACTTTGCACGCCTCAACCCCCCAGAGTAGGAATAGATGTGGAGGACGTGCTCAGAGCAAGTAGGATTGTGGAGTTGACATGCAGTTATCAGGAGGCAACCAAGTCGATGGTCGTTTCAAAGAAGACTGGGCGTCCAAGGATTTGCCTGCCATGGGTCTTGGGTAGCCAGTACCTTGGCCGCCTTGAAAAGTGGGCAGTTACTACCCTGGCTGCCTCGGGGTCTGGGGTAGCCAATGCCTTGGCCGCCTTAGCATTTGTTTACTCAATGATAGGGGGAAGCCTACCAAGACTCCCAACCATCCAAGAAAAAGTATCACTTCAATGATGGCTAAACAAGGCCCGCAGGATGTTTAAAATTAGGCATCTACAAATGTCCCTCCAGAACATTCGTTTTGCACAGGAGCCCGATGGATTGATAAATGAGTGTTTCGGTAAAGAAACAAGTCTAATTAGGACATCTTGCTCAAGGAAATCCTTCAGCAGAGGGTAAGCTCTGCATAAGAACAAACAATCATAATGTTAAGACAGAGGTCATCAAGGGGGTAGTAGGGAAAAAGGGTAGTATAAAGGGCCCGTATCAGTAGTCCATGGGACCCCCAAGCAATCGCACGTGAGACTTGTGCACACCCTAGGATGCAACATAATCTGGCCCAAGGAGATACAAGACACCCAAAACATGATCAAGTAACAAAAGTCTGGATAAGAGAAATGGCCTTCTAGACTCTGTATGCTCGTAGCAATGGCACGCAAAACACACTCTCAACATGTCAAATTGGAGTGAAATAAGGTAGACAATAAAAAAGTGATGAAATTGAAGAACTTGGATGATTGACAAAAGAGGGATAGAGCCTTGGGCAGACCCGTGGCAAACCCTTCTCTTGACCCATGTTTCCTTCTTGCTGCACGAATGCATGCCATGCTTCCCTATATGCTTTTTTTTATTAGTTTTGGATGCAAAAGAAAGAACCTATATGATGCATGCTGAGTTGAAAGAGAAATATCTATCAAAATGCATATCCGAAGGTATTATTGTCTGGCTTCGAGAAAAACGTTAGTCGAGAGCCCGAGAAGTCCATCATCCCAGGGTCAATCAAGAAACCAGATGGCCGTCAAATAACTTAGGGAACAGTTGGCACCTAAAATATGACGCCATGTACAAGGGAAAGCCATTTAAATGATGACAAGAAATTTTGATACGACATCCGAAGGATAACACCAGACCACTCAAAACCTGCGTCCAGAAGGGACGATGGAGTGTAACCATTTGCAAGTGTGCTCAGCCCACTCTATAATGCACTCAAAAGTATGCATCCGAAAAGGATGGTGCTAAACCCACGTTGCATGCTTAACGATACATCTCGAGAAGGGAACAACGTGTCTTCACCTGATGGCAAAAGGCAAAACATGCAAGCTAGCACCACCAAGAGTAATAAACAGTGTGAGAAATAGTGCCCCATGTGGAGGTGGCTGTGTCGTGTCAAGAAGCTCCACTCGATGTCGGATCAAGCCAGCTCACCTCTAGGCTGGATCAAGCCAGCTCCCCTCTGCACAGGATCGAGCCCGCGCCCGTTGGCGTCGGATCAAGCCAACTGCCTCTTGACGCCGGGTCTAACCCCTCGTTCCTATAAAATAGGTGAAGTGGGCTTAAAGAAAGGGAGGGACAAAAAAAAATGCAAGAAGTAGAGAGAAGAAGCCAGATACAAGATAGCAGAGGGAGGAACTCCGAGGAGGAGGAAAAGAGAGAGAGAGCTGGGGGAGGGAGAGAGAAGGCTACATCAGGTGGGTGCGTCTATTTGTATCTCTTCTTTTCTTTTCATGGCCGATCGTGGGTTATATCTCCTGTAATTGTCATTAATCGCTCCTCATTTTAGCTTTGTTCAGGAAGGCTATTGTGTTTCATATGTATGCATATACAT
>JANBPO010001838.1:0-10000 GCA_024336825.1 Amorphophallus titanum | reverse complement strand
AATCAGCCTAAAAATAATCTCTATCGGGACTGTCCCGCCACCACTCCCAGGTGGGCCGACATAAAGTGTCATCAGGCTACGACTAGTGGAGGCTCACTAGACACAGAGATTCTCCAAAAAAAATACCATAGTACAGATAGGCTGCGCATGCACCTGTCATACGTAACACGGAACACAAGGTAGCACGATGCCACCAAACTCAGGATAGCCAACTAGACCTACTAAAATAACAATCCTTGAGTCACACAACTCAGGTCAAGATCATCGTACAAAGTGGCAACATGCCGTCAAATCAGCCTAGTTCTTGGGTCAAAAATCACGACAAAACATTATGGAAATGACATTCAACAGCTGGATCCATTCATCAATTGAAAGTCTTCGGCCCCTTGGCCGCCCATCGGACTCACGATTCTGCATAACGAGAAAACACGAAACATGAGGGGTCACTTGAGCCCTCAAACCACACTGACATAGAAATTGAGGTAACATGATACCTCCAAGTGTTCGAAACACAGTCTCAATCTCCACGGGACAACCGAGACACTCACAGGGTCAAAGTTCAACCACTGGGTTGCAACCGAGTTGACCGGAGATCGTAATGGACAAAGCTAGGTGAAGGAAACCTGGTCGCAGTTACCGCCAGGCTGCTATCACCAAACAGAACTAGGTAATAGTCAAGCCCAAACCGCCACCTGTAGAGAAAGAAGGTTGTAGTTATCAGAGAACCGCTACCTCCCAACAGTGGCCAGGTAGCGGTTAGCAGCAGACCGCCGCCTGCCATGAACAGGGGACACAAGGGAAACCCAAAAACCTCCAGCCCCAGGCTGGGTCATAAGACTCACCATTCATAGGCTATACACTTGGCCCACATGGAAAGCACTTCCCAAAGAAACCAATGGCTTATAGAAATAGCCCACCGCACTCATATCGACCTATGATAACTCAATCCAATGAAACAGAGAAGCCCTAAACACAAAGGGTCACCCGGACCCTCAAAGGAACATGGGCACGCTAATCAAGATAATACGGCACCTCCGAACACCCCAAAATATAGTCACAGTACCCACGGGGTGTTTGGGACATCCATGGGACCATAGGTCGACCAAAGGGTCACAACCAGGTCGACTGGGGCCTAAAACAGGCTAAACAACTACATTTCGGTCAACCAAAGCCATGGGGTCGGTCGACCAACCAGTTCGGTCGACCGAACTGGGCAGAACGCCCAGATTATTACGAATGCCATCAGTCGACTGAAAACGTTGGCCGATCAACTAAAAATGTTTGAAAACCCTCCAGACTCAACCTCGGAGTCTGATTTCACACCCCAATCACCCCCGGGTGATGGGGAAATATTCCCAATCGCATTACATGCCTTCCATAAGCTGGAAGGACTCCAAAAGCCCACAAAATGATGAAGAAATAGGCGATTTCCCCAAATCAACCCAAATCGACTCACATGAACAATCAGCCTCAAATTGCAAGTAAACACAACCAAATTGACGGGAATCACATCCCAACATACTGGGGGTTCAAGATCTACTAATCCAAGCAAGAAACACCATCTAAAATGGCAGATTCGTCGCACACCCTAAAACATGCTTTTATTCCCCCCAAAATAGAAACCCATTCAAACTCGCATCAATCGGCACGAAATTCAAGGAAAACATAGAATGAAAGATAAGGAATCCATCCCCCTACATCCACTGACAATCTGTTGCACTGAAAATGCCATTTCCACTCCAAAATGCCACTCCTAACCCCGATAACGTCCCAAAACTGCGCTCAGTTCCACGTCGCACCACATCTCGATCCTCGCACCAGCATGCTCCACGTCGCCTCCACGTCGTCTCTACGTGTCCCCCACCTCCTCTGTTGGCCGCCGAAGTAGAAGGGAAGAGAGGAGAGAGAACGGTGGGGGAGAGAGAGCGAATGTAAGGGAGAGGGAAAGGGGGATGAGGGTTATAAAAATAAAAATATTATGAATATTTCTAAAATTTGATTTGTAATTAATCATTTAAGTGAGTGAGTGCGGTTATATAAATTTTGAAATTTGTGTGGCACGGCTTTTTATCAACGATGGTCTGTGCGCATCAGGCACCCGATCGAGGACTGCTATGTGTTCAAAGACATCATCGAAGGTATGGCGAAGAAGGAAGAAATAGAGTTGGGAGAGTACAAGGTTGACCCTCCACAACCTCATGAAGTGCCTCTGAGGAGAGTTATGGCCAACATGATTTCTTTATACCAAGCATTGCCCGAAGAAGTTGCAGAAGCTAGCACTCAGCACACTTATGAGGCCTACTTTCTGACACCGATAAAAGAGCAACAAGGATGGCAGTAGGTTCTTGCAAAGAACAAAAAGAAAGCCATGCCTTGCTCGAAGGTTGGGGCACATGTCCATGGCATCACGCCGCGACCTACTCCTCCGGCGCCAGTGCCAACTTGGGCCCAGCCGCCTATAGTCATCAGAATATGCACCCACAACCGGAGAAGACAAACTCTGTTGCTAGTGGCCAAAGAAATTAGCCCAGAGGCCGGCGGCTACAGAACTACATAGACGGGCTAGATGAATATGAACAACCCGAATTAAAGCCTTTACTGATACGGGATCATGTCCCATGGCAAGAACTGGAGCAGCTCTCGCTGGAACAAGAAGGAGAGGCTGACAAAGTGCCATAAAAGGATAACAGCATGTTCTGGGGGCAGGCACTAGCCAGAGACAAGGAGAAGAATCAAAGGAAGAAAAGAAGAGCCTGCAAGGCCAAGGGGGTGACAATGCTCTCCTATAATACCCTCTCTGCCCTCTTCAATCTGCCCAATGAGGAAGATGAGGAGGAAATATGCTTTACACCAGCTATCGGGGCAAGCCAGGCAAAAGCCACGACCGCTACTCACGCAACCCGGTTAGGTCAAAAGTGGGGGCGTCAGCTGCCTGCCAACCATAACACCATCTTTAGGGGAGAGCAGCCCTATAAGATACCCCCTCTGGAGGTCAAGGGTGTCCAAATGCCTCCTCCTTCAGGGTTGTACACTCAAAGTGGGGGCAGCACCATCGTCCCTTCCATCCTTGAATTTCTGAAAATGATAAAGGGTAAGTAGCCATGTCAAGATGTCAGCCGTACAGTCGGGAGCTCTCACCCATAGCTTCGGCAACCTTCTAGTGCTCCAGATGAAGACAAGACTGACCAAACGACGGGCAGCAAGGGACAGCAAGAGGATGACACCCAGCAAGGAGGGGCAGGTTCAGAGTCTGACGAAGTAGGTCCATCAGGGGCCGCAGCGCAAGGTTTTTCCAAACCAAAATGGGTAGCGAAAATGAAGTTATCCAATGTCTGAGCTGGAAACAGAAAAATGAGACTGCTTAAAAAGCTTTCGGTAAGGTTCACTATCTGGGAGATCCTCTCCCTAAGTGAAGGGACCCGACAGGCGATCATCACTACTCTCCAGATGCCTACCCAATATGAGACATGTTTGACCGAAGCACTGCTGGAGGCCAATGTGACCTTCACTCAGGAGGACATGTTACTCCCTACTATCCGCCACAATAGATAGATGTACATGAAGGGGCAATTGAATGGTCAAGAGATGAACAAGATCTTGGTAGATCCCGGAGCAGCCGTCAACATCCTACTGCACAGAATATACCAGAGGTATTACTTTAACGTGCACCTCGATAAAGTCAGAGATATGTGTATCGCCAGCTTCAACCAAAAGTTTGAAGTGCCGCTAGGAGTGGCAGAATTTACACTCACTATGGTAGATTTTACCACGAGGGTGCAATTTCATGTTATCAACTCCAACACCTCGTACAATGCTGATATGACACAACCTCGGACCTAGGTAAGCAAGCACAACTCACAACTCGAACGGGCCGATATCGGCGGCCAACTCACCCGACACTCAACCCAAAACCCGAGGTGACCCAGCGATGCCGAGTGGAGGATGTGAGGGCTGGTCCCTTGCTGGTAGAGGGCCAGCAAGGCCAGAGGGTCTCCCAAAGGCTTCGCCACTCTTGCCATGCCTTTGCTTTCATAATTTTGCTATTGATTTTCATATTGATTCTCATTCATTTGAACAACCCTTATTGGCCAGATTTAGCATGAACGCTCATTTTTGAGGGTCAAGACTGTCCCTATTTGAGACCTCTCCCATATTGGGGAGGACCTAGGTTGGCCATCTCATCCATCAATCTTTTACCCTTGCACTCGGTCGAGGAAAGAAGAGAAAAAGGCCTTTGTGCATCCTAAAGTATGGCCAAAGCAACAATGGTGTGCCTCGAAGGGATCGACTGTGGCTCACCATGAAGTGTGTAAAAACCCATGTTAAAAGGACACCCTCAATGATCAGGGAAAAAATTGGACTCCCAACGCGGAGCTATCACCAGCCTAAGGTGCTGCGGAAGCGAACTCATTTTGAACTAAACTGACTAAGGCCTAACTAAGCCACTCGAGCATGTTTTAAGGAACCAACATTATCTTAACAATGCACGGGAATAATAGTGATAGAAATAATAGCATGTTCTTGCACAAAATAAAAGATACATTGCAAATCTATAGCATGAAAATAGCATCCTGAAGTAATCTTGATCATTGAGCTTTGTTTTCCTTGCTTGACAGGATCGAGAAAGAAAGGATAACAAGGGATCGAAAGATTCCTCTGCACGGAGGAGCGACAGACACCAAACTAGACGAAGAAGGGAAGCAAAGGAAGAGAGACGAGGGCAAGAACTCCCTTGTTAAGACACAGAGACCCTGATAACAAGGAACCAGCTACAGAATAAACCAGATCAGCTAAAATCAAGGCAGACTAAAGCCTCAAAAATAGCAAGAAAAAGGGCAACAACCCCGAAATGGTGAAGAGGAGTCAGTAGAATAAGGAGAAGAAGAATCATCCGATGCAGTTGAAGAAGAGGAATGAGCATCACCCGACAGGGTCGGGGAAGGAGAATTGTTGACATACGACGGGGTCGGAGAAGGATCATGGACATCCGACAAGGTCGGAGAAGAATCGGGGATAACACCCGGAAGTCTGGGGGAAGGAGAATCAAAATATGTCCCAAAATCGGGATGAGGAGATGACATAGGCCGAGGCCTGGGATTGGGAGAGGAAGTAGAATCTAGAGACTCTGGATGGGAAGAAGAGGAATGGGGGCTCATGGACCCTGGAAGAGAGGAGAAGATGATGGCAGCAGGATTTGAAGAGGGAAGATACACCACCCAAGGGTGGGAGCTGAGTAGAAGAAACGATGAATGAAAAGACAGAGAAAGAGAAGTGGACCCCTGAATGCACATCTAACGGCCTTTGAATTTGCGTCGTCGCCTCTTCTTGGCAGAAATCTCTTGAAAACGGACCCGCCTGGCACAGGCTTGGACCTTCGGGCTTCTTAATCTATAATACGTTCTCAAATAACGGGCCCACCTGGCAGACGGCCTGGCCCTGTTGTGAACATGCAACTTCATCGGGGCGGTTGCCCCTAGACACCTGGTGTTAACAATATGTGGACATTCTTGAGCAAGTGACTCCGTAGGATGATGAATATCAGAAAAATATGGAGTTTTGTCTCTCGGCACAAGCAACATGAGATTCAGTAACTCTACTAGGAAATCAATCTTGAAGCATAACTCCCTTAATAAAAGAACAGGACGGGACTGAGGGAGAATAATACACGATGTTGACGTGGGGGTTGTACTGATAAATCGAGAGAGATTGCATAGGATGTGCAGAATGTCCTTGGAAAGTGCAGAAGATACGGAAAATTGCCCCTTGAATATAGAACTCATCAATCTTCTGGCAGCCATACGCATTAGCACAATGCGGGTAGAGAACCCTTCCTGGCCAGTGAACTGAACAACAATCGAGCGAGGGGTAATAACAACATTAATGGTGGACTTCCCGGCGAGCAAAGAGATTGCCACCGGCCTCACTTTAGTATAAACTGGCACTAATGCATTTGGACTCTTCTTAGCCACTGCTCCTTGAAACATAGGCTCATTGGCCCCACCTAGCTCACTCCACCCTCTCCACCTTTGCCCCCACAGCCCTCCAAGAGGTCCATCCATGTCCTCCCCACTCCCACACCATCAGCCACCATCCCCTTGCAATGCAGCCCCCCCTTCTGGCTTCATTGGCCATCACACGGTAGCAGCTCCAGTGGCAGCTCATAGGCAGACAAGTAGGGTCGTGGATACTACAGCTTCTCTGGCACTTCCCCAACTCATCTGGTGGTAAACCATATACCACTAGAGTGTTCGTCTAGAGGTCTTTCCAAGCGTGGTGGTTTTGTCTTCGTCCGAACTCCGAGCTGTCTGCAAGAGCAATTCTTCCCCGACTGCGCAAGAGCTCTTAGGCAGTAAACTAGAGCCCTAGAAAAGTTTCCACCATGGTCACTCCCTGGCTGATCTGGGCGTGAAACTTGGTTGAGGGTATCTTCTACCAGTCCTCTATCCTCCCCAAGAAGTAGAGTGAAGTTCGGACCCCGGCATCAAAAGTTACGAATTTTCTTCCGAAGTCGCACCAATTTGGTTACCCTATTCCTAAACGGACCCACCTCCACCATTCTGGCCAGTATGATCAGCCCTACTTCGTTTGAGGTTACTGTCTGTCCCATCTGAAAGAAGACTTCTCCACGGTCGTCACGGTACCATTCCCGCCTCCATCCGAGTTCCGGACTGTCCGTGGCGCCTCCATCTTCCAGCAGTAGTACCCTGGGAGTGGCCAGCACCAGTACTGTCTAGCATTGTTCCAAGACCTGCACCCGCCAACGACCGTCCCAGTGTTAATCCATAAAATTTGATCATCTTCCCAGGCCAAGTCGGAGAGTTTTGGCGCTGGTCTTAGTTCGTTTAGAGTTCGGGAATGTCTGTGGTGGCGCACACTTCGACCTGCTGTCCTATGATTCCAAAAGCTGGCAGCACCGACGAGGAGCCCGACACATCAAGTTTCTAGCTCCGTCCCCTCCCCTCGCTTGGTCGGCTAAAGGACCCTCCCTGCACGGAGGTAGTTTTAGTTGTAAACACTTAACCCCCACCCCAAGAACCCCCTCCTGCATGAGGTGTAGTGCTGTAGCTATTTTATTTCCAGGTCAAGTGCCACCGTCGCGGTGCACGGGTGCGTACCCACGCCTCCCCGCTCGCCCTTGTCTTCGATCAGGATCGGTGTTTTCACACCGATTAGGTGAGCGACTGATTCCCTTGACTGGTTACATTCTTTACTGATTTAGTATCGCATTGAATGCCCATCGGACGGTGAGCCGAGAGCCCGATCTTGCACACCACTCCTAGTGTGCCCACCGCGAAAACTGAGTGAGTGCCACCCAAACCCACGCCCCCTGCGTGCCGACCCCCCCACGAAGTTGGGAATCCCTGGCCCTTAGCGGTCAGCCTAAGCTAAGCCAAGTCCCTTAGAACGTTTGGGTTCCACCTTGGATCTCCATCATCATCGCCCGGTCACCATCGAGAGGTCATGTGCGCCGTGAGAGTGAGCCGTACACGTGAGTCCGTGTTATACCTCGTATGCTTGCTGGTCTAAGTCCTTGATTTGTCAAGTCATCCAACATCATCTTAGGGCTATGCCACATCAAGTGGTATCAGAGCGGTCATAGACTTGTCCTCACAAGTCTATTCTTGGGGCATCTTCACAGTAGGTCGGTCATAGTTGCACACACACACACACCGTGCATAGCCCGCCCAACTTTGCATGACCACCCGTAGTGGAACCCACTACCAATCCAACCCATCCTCTTCCAATTCCATAATGAATCCCAATCCCCAAGGGAATCCCGCCTCGAACGAGCAAGAGCTTCTCGATCACATGAGGTTTCTTGTGGAAGGTATGACTAGTATTATGGGACGGCTTGATGATATAACGGCCCGACTTGAACAAATTGAGGAAAATAGGCCTGCCCCAAGAGTGGGTGATAGGAGAGAACCACCCCCACATGTGGAGCCAGCCATAGGAGAGCTCAACCTTGACCACCCTCCCGATCTGGAAAGAGACCCACCACACTCTTGACTCATATTAAAACTGAAATACAAATACACACCAATACACTCAAAATAAATACAAAAAAATATCAAAACTCCGATGGAGACTCCATACTATCACCCAACCACAAGGATGTCGGCGTGCTGTGTGTCTGGTACCGGTGGCTAGCTCTGGTGTCCCCACCAGTGAGCCATCTACCGAAATCTCTCCATCATGGTCACCCCTCCAACAATATGCTCTTGGGGTGATGCTGCCTGAGTTTGGAGTTGCGCATGAAGAGCCGCCTGTGTCTAAGTTTGGATTTACATAGCTTGAACCAGACCTTGCATGAACATCCCATAATCCACCAAAGGTGGTGGGGGCAGGGATGGGGGTCCTGTCGGCTCCTCCTGAGCATCATCATTCTAAACTGCATGACGACCTCCTCCCGCCATAGTCTGACAATACAATTATATGGTTAGTTTTCATCATAACAACCTACTAGTTCAAGACTTTTGGAATGTAGATGAAGCTGATGACTATTTATGTAAATTCTCAACCGTGGTGGCTCTGATACCACTCTCTGTGACATCCCGACTCATAAATCTGGTCTTGTCGTAAAAACTCACGTCGGATCCCGATCAAAACATCACAGTGGGACAACCCAAATGGTACATTATGGTTGAGACTTTCACATAAATATTGAGATACCATTGCAGCGAAAATGAAATTTCATGATCACTCAGCTTACATTCAAAAAACTTCATCCACATAGGTCGAAAAAAAGAGCAACAATTTAACAAGTCATTTATTACATAACCAAATTTCACATTTATATATTTTTTATAAGTAATAACTACTTAAGGTAGTGACACAGAGTAATTCCAAGCCACGGTCAGAAAACTGCGAGATCACTCATCACTTTCTTCTATCGCTTCTCCTGAAAATGTTCAACAGGGTGAGTCTACGAGTAGACCTAGTAAGAGATTAGGCATAGTCCCAGTCATAACATGCATATCCAAAGTGATTTACGGCATTTCTTTTTATAAGTCATTCTTAGGAGATTAGGCATAGTCCACAGTCATAACATGCATATCCAAAGTGATTTACGACATTTCTTTTTATAAGTCATTCTTAGACATAATGTCAAATAGATAACAACATGAGATTAAAGCATTATAACCCAATTTCAATTTTACAAATCATAAGTCATGATGTTTAACATTTTACACATAATGCCATGTGGTACAATAAAATTTTATGCTATCAATGACAATGTAAATGAGAATTCAACATTAGTAAATATTACCATGCAATATAATCTGGCTCATTTATCAATTGAATGATTCCAGTACTAGGCGGAGTAAAGTCTCACGCATAATGAAAAGATCTAGATAGACTTAATCTGTCCTTTTCTAAATCACCATTAGATATACTGGAGATTCATTAACAGTAAATATTTACATTGTAATAACAGTGAAATACAATAACAGTTCAGTAGGCAATAACACTAGTTTCAATATCAATTCAATGAGTAGTAGCAGTAGTTTCAGTATCGATTCAGTGAACAGTAATAGTAGTTCCAATATCAATTCAGTGAACAATAATACTCGTTTCAATATCGATTCAGTGAACAATAACAGTAGTTTCAATATCAATTTAGTAAGCAGTAACAGTAGTTTTAATTTCAGTTCAGTGAGTAGTGACAGTGGTATAAATAGCCAAGACACAGTGTCCAAACCACCACTAGAAGGATAGTCAGTCGGTACTCGGTCACCTAGGTAAATAGTGATAAGTCTTGGTTACTGCGTAGAACCAGGAGAAGTCCTTTCCACCTTAACTAATTGTACTTTTCTACCTCTAGGATTTCATCCCCGTTACCCTCGAGGCCAGTAAACAGTGTGAACCTCCCCATAGCGGTATTTCTATGGCTTGGTTCCAGTCTCCCCCTACGGTGGCAATGTCTATTTGGCAGTAATAATAGTATAGTAAGTATAACTATATGACTCATATGAAATGGACACATGCCATACACACT
>JANBPO010001834.1:0-53785 GCA_024336825.1 Amorphophallus titanum | reverse complement strand
ATAAGAGGTGATGAATACCCAAAAGCCAAGATCGTGATCGCCACCAAAGTATGTAATGCAGAAAGGAACCACACTACGTGAAGTCCCGCGATCAATGACACCCAAGAGGGGGGGTGAATTAGGTGATTACAGATTAAAAAAAACTTGTACCCAATTTATAGGAATATGATAAATGTCAACTGAGAAATTTAAATCTATTTAATTACAAGTTAGATCTATCAAAATCTATCTCCACGATAGTTCTTGGTACTAGGCAGAGGTGTGAATCAAGGGATTCTACTTACGTAAAGTGCTATTGACCTGACAGGAATGATCTTATCAATTCAAAAGCACCTTTTGATATACCTAAGATCTATTTAGTGAAAAGATCAATTATGCTAGATCTAAAAGATCAAATCCAGAAGAACAATATGCACGAACAATCACATAGAATGGAGGTAGAAGAAATGAGCCAAGCCAGACAATAGATAGTGATTTTTAAGGTAGTTCAGATGCATCGACGGTAACCTATGTCCACCCCTCACCAAAACCCAGTGAGGTTTCACTACTGGAAACTAGCATGGCGATAAAACCCCAACACAGAGACACTCTCCAAACACACATGTAGGATGACGCCTGCACACACACATACACACACACGGAGACAAAGTCTCCAACACGATCCGACAACTGGATCAACAACACACACACACACGCTACAATAGATGCAACACTCTACACACTAGTACAACTGGATCTGGATAGATCCACACACACACGTAGATCTAAGGAGATCCACACACACACACGAATCTAAACAAGATGACATATACAACCAAGGATTTGAACCGATCCCCACACACAAAGATGTTTGCAGATTACAAAGAACACAGACTTGAAGCTCAAAATACAAAAGCAAATGAAACATAGAAGAACAACTCCTGATTTAGGCTCCCCTTGAGTATGTGATGCAGATCATGAACAAAGCTTGCTTCTACACTTGATTGGATGTTAATTGGCTTCAGATGGAACTTGAAAAGCTTGGAGATGGATGAAGAATCCTTGCACGAATCATTATTTACAGACTGTTCACAGAGCTACAGTAGCACACTTTCTTCGTTGGGTAGCCTCCCCTTGAATCATTGCATGCTTAGGGTTTCTTGGCCCAAGAGTCATTTTTATAAGACTTAGGATGGTCAAGGGACAAGCCAGGAACCAGATCCATAATTCCAGGGATGTCTAGAGACTTTGGGGATTAAAAAATCCTTGAAAGATGCTTTTGCCTTGTGGAGAGAGCAAAGTCAAATATGGACGCTTCGAGGAGATTGGTCAACCAGAGGTAGGCGGTCGGTCTACTGAACTGTAAAAAAGTGTTCATTTTGGATCCCAAGAAGGTTTGGTCGATCGACCCACACCCTTAGGTTGACCGAACTGTGAAAAATTATAGATTTTTGATTGCTAGAAAAATTGGTCGACCGACCCTTGTCCATTCGTCGACCAAACTATTGAAAACCTGCAAAAATAAATTGTTAGCCCAGTGAATCATATCCATATGGCAAGAGCTTCATGTCCTAATTCATTCCATGCATTTTGAGATTTGATTTGGCTTTGTTTATGCATTTGAAAATCTTAAACCATTTGAGATTTGAACATTACACAAAATAGCCTTAGAACACGCTTAAGCATCCTCAATCCTCACTTTTGATTCTTTCGACATGGCACGAGATGAAACCTGAGTTTAGGGTTTTGTTATCATCAAAATTACTTGGAGAAACTCAACAATCTCCCCCTTTTTGATGATAACAAACCTCTAGTTGGAAAGTATGTTAGCATGTCGACTAATGAATCAAATCCGTCAAACAGATCAAATTTATTTCATTCATCCATTTCATTCATTCATATGCACCTAATTTATTTGAAAGGAAATAAGCCCAATATAAGTGCAAATACCAAGTACATTTTATTCATTGAAGTTCATATTACAAATTACATTGTCATTGACACGATGGAAGTAAGACATGGGCCGGCATTGATGAAGGCATGGTCTGTTCGGCGGTCACGGCGCCGTTTTCATTCCTTTTTTTTTTGAAAGAAAATTACATTAGGGAAGATAGCAAATATCATACATCATGAAGCAACAGAGGGGAAAGAAAGAAGTACAAAGGATGGGGAAAAGACCCACCCTCTCACAACACTGCCCCCTCTTCTCTCCCTAAGCTCACTCCCTTTATATTATCTCCCTCACAGAACTGGGCATTCAAGAACAAAAGGGGGAGAACTCTCCATAGCAAAACAACCATGGAAGTCGGAGGGGGGGACTACTAACCGAAGCCATCCAAGAAACTTTCTCTTCACTGCATGGGGCTTCTTATAGGGGGTTTGGAACCTTCTCGTTCGGGTGGAGCCTCCTCTGAGTCTTGCTTCTGATTTACAGACGTCGCCGCCGCCGGTGCTCTTCTCACAACTGTAGGGGAACGACGGCAGAGGATTCCCCCATACGGGGCGGCCGTGCATCTGTCTTTAGGGTTGGGAGGTCGAGATGTTGCCAGAATGGTGCTGCGAGTCGAGGGTGCCTCGGGCGGGATCCTGCGAGCAGAGAGGAGACGAGGGGTTGCCGCGAGGGTCCGCTGGGTACCACGATAGCCTGTTGGCCGACGCCATAGACCGCTAGTCACAGACATGGGCATGTGCGGAGGGCTTCGCGTGTGAGAGGAAGAAAAGGCACGGGAGGAGGGAACACGGAGGGAGAGGGCATGACACATGGTAAACAGTGCGCCCAATTTTAATCTATTTTTTATTTTTTTGTTTAATTCACTTCTTCATTTCCTTTGGCCCCCCTTCTCCTTGGTTCTGTGTATGTATCCCTCTCCCATGCCCTTTTGCTTCAATTGGGCCTCTTTTCATGTGGTTTGGCTCATTTGTGTATGGGCTGCCCCTTCCTCTTTCCTTCTCCCCTTTTTTTTTAGTGTCCACAAATGCACCCCCCCCCCCCCCCGCGGGTGGCGCAAGTGAGGGACGAGTGCGTGGGGCCCGCGGGTGTAGGCTTCCTCTATGTATTGCTCTATTCTCCAAGCCGACAGGTCATTGGTCTAGTGTAAATTTGCGGAAAAGTGCTCACTCCTTCAGCGAAGGGATGAGGGGTTCACTTCACCGTAATGGGCACGCGGAACAAGGTGTCCAGCCTGAGTCTAGTCATCGACATGGGGTCAATGCCGAAGCAAAGAGGTAGGGTTTCATGCGTCGACCAAGACGGAAGGTCCAAGCCGACTAAGCGAGGCCAATCTCGAGAGGGGACTAGCGGCTCATGTTGGGTTAAGGAGGGTTTATCGATTCATCAACTCGGATGGGAAGTCTAAGCTAAAGACTTTGTAATGAGCCCGATGGGATGGAAGAAATTGATGTGCTCATCGATTTTAATGGGAAGTTTGAGTTAAGAGTTTATTCGTCAATGCTGACAAAGCGCTAGAGATTGACATGGTTTATTCGTTGACACGGGGTTAGTGTCAAAGCAAGGGTATTTTTAGTTCATGGCTTCAGACGGAAGGTCTGAGCCACCAGTTTATTCATCGATGCTGACAGGGAGTCGGGGACCGACGTGGTTTATTCATTGACATGGGGTTAGTGCCAAAGCAATGGTCTTTTTGTTCATGGCTTCAGATGAAAGGTCTGGGCCACCGGTTTATTCATCGATGCCGACAAGGAGTCAGGGACCAACGTTGTTTATTCATTGACACGGAGTTAGTGCCAAAGCAAGGGTCTTTCTGTTCATCGAACTAGAGAAGGAGGTCTTTTCATTCATTGACCAGGACAGAGGGTCCGAGTCAAAGCAAGGGTCTTTGTTTACCGGCTCGACGGAGGGTCCAAGTCAGAAATTTTATGCATCGGTGGGACATGATGAGGTAGTGTTGAGCTAGATATGAGGGTATTTTGCTACTGCATGGGATGCAGTTGTTTGGTTATTCGATCGAGATACGATGGTCTGAGTTGGAGGAGAAAATTTTGAATTGCGGTGGGACTTGAGGTTGAATCTAAAATGCAGTGCACCTAATCAGTTCACAAATAAGGTGGAGAAACTGTCTTTTCTTTTTAGCATCTAATGGTGATATTTGTATTGTACTTGTTGCAGGTGTTTATTCATTGTGTGATGGATCTGGGCTCTCTCACGGTCCTTATCTTGGAACAAGATCATTCTGCTCTTTTGTCTTAATTATCATCTTGTCAGTGAAGGCTCGTGTCTTTTCTCCAATTTTGGAAATGGAATCTGAAGATACATCTCTGCTGGTGCGGCAGAAGTTGTATTTGAAGATACAGCAGGTTGATTTGCTTCTCTCTTTCTGCACTATGTTGGGATTCTCTTCAGTCGTTCTTGTTGGTCATGATGATGGTGGACTGCTAGTTTTAAAAGTTGCAGAAAAATTACAGACATCTAGGTCTTTCAATGTAAGTTGCCTTAAAATATGGTTGCTATAAAATTCTTTCCTTTGGTTACCTGTTGCTTTCTATTAACTTAAGCATGAGAAGAGAAGATGGGAGCACAGCATGGAAATCAAAACATACTTTCAAAACGGTATAAGCTTTGGCTACGTAAGTGGCTCTAGAATAGCTTGTTCTTTAGATTAAAAAAAGGACCACTTTATACACTACCATTTCCCACAACAATTGTCCCTTTCACTAGGATAAAGGCAGGGGGAAAAGTGAATTAATGTTGAAAACAGAACCGGTGGCACTGTCCCATGTACATAAACTTAGTAAGTGAATACCTAATCATTTCTGCTGGCTGTCGAGCAGTCTTCAACATACTGTCCAATAAAAATTTCAATTAGTGCCAAAGGTGAAAACTGCTTAACCAGGAAAAAAATGGTTCTTTTGGTAATTTTCTCTCTTCTGCTGGCTGTTGAGCAGTTTTTAACATACTTTCCAATAAAAAAATTCAACTAATGCTTAATCAAGGGGAAAGAAGAAAGGTTCTAGCAGTAACTTTCTCCCTTCTGCTTTGACATGGATCTCTCTTCCGAAACATAATTCATATTCATGTGTATTATACATGTCCTATCTTGCTATTGGGAGGGTGTTCATTTGTCTACTAGTTTAACATGGTAGCTTAGTTACTTGATTAGTGAAGAGGTGATACTACATCTACACCAAGCAACAAAAAGAACTAGGGCACAAATGGAAAGAGGATCACAGCATTGTAACCTTAAGTGAATTGATTTTTGAACAATAAATGAAGAGCCTTCTCTTGGCAATTTCTTTTCTTATTAATTCTTTTAATAGTTCTCTGTTTTTTTGTTTTATTTTTGTGGAGTTAACATTAGTGGTCGTAAAAGAAATCTTAGAAGTACTGTTGGCCTTGTTAGTAAGTCTTTTCCATTTTCCCCCTACTGTAAACCTTTTTCAGGTCAAAGTCAAGGGAATTGTACTCCTGAGTGTTAGCTTATCAAGAGAAGTTGTTCCTGCATTTGCTCGCATTCTATTGCATACTTCATTGGGAAAGAAGCACATGGTCCATCCTTTACTGCATACAGAAATTACACAAGTTATCCATCGCCGAGCATGGTATGATGCTACCAAGCTAACTACTGAAGTCTTGAACCTCTACAAGGTAGCAAGCTACCAAGGTTTACAACGATTATTATCTGAAATCCCAAACTCCAAAATAATGCTTAGATATTTCGATATGTTCAGGCATCTTATGGGAGAAGATCTCGAAAGCTTGAATCTCATGGACCTTCAACACCTGGAGCAATAGCTGGAAGTTGGACTAAAGCAAAAATGATCAAGAAAGGTGTGCTTTCCTTATCTATACCATTAACAGATTTATTTTGAAAGCAGATCAATGACTCAAGATGTCTACAGTCTATCCGCTTATATCGGTGATGAAATTCTCTTCCTACTACTTTCAGCTAAATTACCTCCCACTCTTGAGTGAAACTATAAACCAATAATTGAGCCAACCAGTTCATTGTAGTCTTCAAATATAAAGGGCTAAAGATACTGAAAAGATATTGTTGTTGTCATACTCTTGTTATTTTATCTAATACTGTTATCAGGGTGCTACAATTACACTGTCGACCTAGGGTGTAAACAGATCTGCGATCCTTAAGTGGCTATGTGACGGGAATTGAATGCTCTGTTCTCCTTCTCTCTATTGCTTCGCGTGAGATTCATCAAGAAAATAAAGCATCGGAATGTGGACGAGATGACACCTTTAGTAAAAATGGTGTGGCTGAGTCTGCACCGGTTTAGACCGTGCTAGTTTAGGTGGGCATGCAGATTCTTTGCGCACTAGTTTAGGATGTCAAGGGGGAAGCAGGCCGCGTCAGTTTAGGCCAAGGAGGGGCCGCATCGGTTTAGAAGCAAAGGGGGCCTTGCCAATTTAGAAGCAAAGGGGGTCGCGCCGGTTTAGAAGCAAGGGGTGTTTTGCCTTGTTGACTCCGAACCGGCTCAGACATGTGCTTGGCATCCAATACTACCTTAGTTTTAATGCACCACTCCCGGGGTGTCTATTTTGAAGCTTCTGGGCGTTGGTTTGTGATTTTGAGTGATTTTCGACACGTGCCGAACCCGCATCAGATTAGTCTGGTTTATTCCTGATTCGGCCTTTGGCATTGTGAGTCGCGTCATTAACCCTACTCCCTACCTATGGAGAGTGTCTTCATCGAGTGGGCAACCACTTAAATCATTTTTGCATTCCTTGGGCAGCTCTTCAGCCTTCTATGGACCCTTCTGGCATAATGTATGCCCCGATCGGGTTGCTCGGGTTTTATGCTGATTCTTCCTTCGACATTGCGAATTGAGAAGCCAGGGCCATTTAAAGCTTGAGAAGCTTTCTTATTAGGTAGCAGACCACCAAGTGTGTTTTCATCTTGATTGGATGAAATATGGAGTTTATTCAGTTCTCTCCATCCTTGACTTGCTCTCGGGTGCCGAGACGTACATGCTGTATGATCATTTTTTGACGTCCACACATATGGACCCAACCAGTTTTTGGCAAACATGCCTTTAGGGTTGGAGGCCATGACTTCCTTTTTCTTCACCATGACCACGTCTCCCTTTTTGAACTCTCGCCCCTTGACGAGTTTGTTGAAGGCACAAGCCATACGGTCTTGATATACTTGTATATTTTACTATGCTCGAAGACACTTCCCCTCTAGGTCAGCTAGCTCTTCCAGTCTTCTTTCAGCATTTATTTGTTCTTCACTGACGAGACCATACTAAATGGCTACCCTTAGTGATGGCACTTCAAGCTCAATAGGGACCATAGATTCCAAACCGTATATGGGAGATAAGGGTGAGCGGCCTGTAGGAGTCTTGTAAATGGTTTGATTATGCCCATAAGGCTTTGTACATCTTTACCTCCCAGTCTTTCTTGTGGGAGCTGATTGTCTTAGATAGGAGGGTGCATAACGTCTTGTTGAAAGCTTCTGCCAACCCGTTTGCTTGTGGGTTGTATGGGGTGGAGGTTCTCCAATCAATCTTCTTCTTATCAGAAAACTGGTAGACCTTCTAATTCTTGAAGTTACTACCATTGTCAGATATGATTCAGCTAGGAACACCAAACTAGAATATAATATTTTGCTTAATAAATCTAGCAACCAACTGTCCAGTCACTTCCTTGAGTGCTATAGCTTCTGCCCATCTGGAGAAATAATCCGTTGCTACCAAGATATATTTGCACCCTACAGAGGACGCTGGGAGGGGGCCGACCACAACAGTTCCCCATTATCCAAAGGGCCAACTACAAATTGTTGGATGAAGTGGCACTAGAGGCCTTCTAGGCATGGTGGCATGCTCTTGACATTTTTGGCATGATTTTGCAGACTTGTAGCAATCGTCAAACATAGTAGGTCAATAATAGCCTAGCTTTTTGATCTCAATTTTCATCTTTGGTCTGACCTGATGTGCTCCGGCCGCCACAACATGTACTTCCCGCATTACTTGCCAAGCCTCTTCCATAGATAGGTAGTAGAGTAGGATCTTTTTGCGAGCATCCACTACAATTCGAAACAAGGTTCCACGTCTAAACTCATAGGAGTCTTTAATTTTGAGTAGCTTCATTCTTTGCCTCATTTCCTTTGGCAATTGCTGATGTCTGAACCACTATAGGAGATACTCCCGTTAGCCAGGCTTATGGGTTTCTATGACTGTGATGACATCATATTCATCCGGATGTGTCTCCAGCATGCAAGGGACCTGCCATCGGTTGATCACCACTATATTTAGGGTCTCATCTGGTGGGACTGCCAGAGAACTAACCTGCTTCACCAAGGCATCAGCATGGGCATTCTGCTCCCGACCCACATGATTAAGCTCAATGAAATAGAAGTTCGCCATGAGGCACAATGCCTTTTGGTGATAGGGGGTAAGCTCTAGTTTTCGGACATCGAACTCCCCCTGTATTTGCTCGATGATCAACATAGAGTCACCAAACACTTGAAGCATCCAAATCTCCATGTTGAGGGCGATCAGGAGACTGATTATTAGTGCTTCATATTCAGCTTCATTGTTGGTGCATGGCTTGTTTATCGAGCATGAAGTGTGTAAAACTTCCCCTTCTGGTGACTTCAGGATGATGCATGCTCTTGCCCTGACCTTGACCTGGCCGGTTGGGGAAACTTCAATTCTTGAGGCTCCATCAAAGTAGAGCTGCCATGTAACTTGTTGGGCTTGGCATGCCTCCAAGGTTTCATCATCAGGGAGCTCTGCTGCCAGAGGAGAATCTTCTGGGACCGGATGTGCAGTAAAGAAATTTGTGATAGCTTGTCCCTTGACAGCCTTCTATGGCACATAGGAGATATCAATCTCCATGAGGATCACTATTCACTTGCCCAAATGGCCTTTGAGTGTCGACTGTGACAGTATATATTTGACTGGATCGACCTTAGATATTAACTTTATTTCATGGGACAACATGTAAACCTAGAGCTTCTTGACGATGAAGACTAGGGCCAAGCAAATCTTCTCAATAGGAGTATATTTCTCTTCAGTCCTTACTAGCCTTCTCCTAAGGTAATACAGAGCTTGATCTTTTTCTTCTTCATTATTCTGGGCCATTATTGCCCCAGGGAGTAGTCTATAGCCGCTATATATAAGATCATCTGCTTTCCTTTTATTGGTGCTCCGAGTACGGGAGGGGTCTTCAGGTAATCCTTCAGCTTATCAAATGCTGCTTGGCATTCTCTGTCCCAATAGAAAGGTGCGTCTTTCATGATCAACTTGTGGAAAGGGTGGCACTGACTCGACAAATTGGAAATGAATTGGCAGATATAAGCCAACTGGCCTTGTAGTGATCAAAGCTCTGTGAGGCTCCTAGGTGGAGGTAGTTCTTGTATTGCTTTTATTTTGTTTGGGTCTATTTCAATCCCTCTATATCTCATGAAGAACCCGAGGAATTTTTTGCTGGACACCCCGAAGGCGCACTTCATGAGATTCATTTTCAATTCATACTGTCGAAGTCTCTGAAATATCACCCGCAAATCTTGCAGGTGGTCTTCTCTTCTCCTGGTTTTCACTACCAGATCATCAATGTAGCACTCCATCATTTTATAGAGCAGATCATCAAAGATCTTTGTCATGGCTCTTTGATAAGTGGAGTCAGTGATTTTGAGGCCGAACGACATTCTCTTGTAGTGGAAGATGCCTTTAGGTGTTCGGAAGGCCGTGTGGTCCCTGTCCTACTCAATGATCCATATCTGGTTGTAGTCGGACGACCCATATGTTGTGTCCCTATGTTTTGATGATGTCAAAACTATGACTCATATGTTTTTGATGATATCATGTTCTTGATGATATTATATACATGCCCATTCACGATCTCTGTGAAGATAGGTTGACAGCCAGTTAAATTCTGAAGAATAGAAGAAGAAGTTGACCTCGGATAAAGAACATGATGGATGAAGATTTGAATAGCCAAAACATGAAAAAGAGGAAGTGGAGTTGACTCCAAATGGCAATAGAGTCGATGCAAGACAAGGTTCAAGCACACCAGAAGCCAACTTCCAGCTGAAGTGAATAAGGATGACAAATAGTCCTTGAGGCTAACAAATAGATGTACATGGGTGACAAATGAATGTGTAAGGTAGACAAATGTATGATAAATGTGAAAAATAGCTCGACAGGCTAACAAATGAAAGAAACAAGTGAAGGCCGAAAGAGTTAAGCCGAGTGATCATAAGCTCGGGCTCCATAAAGGCTAAGCTCGGAATCATAAAGCAGTCCCTGGGTAACTAAGGTCGAAATTCTTGAAGCCTGAAGCTTGGATAGCTGTGGTGATTAAGCTCAGACACGCTCGATCAAGCCTGGTCAAGCTCGGACAAGCTAAGACAAGCTCAGACCAAGCTCAAGCTAGGTCAAGCTCAGACAAGCTTGGACTAAGCTCCAGTATGGACAAGCTCGGTCAAGCTCGGTAAAGCTCGAATCAAGCTCAAGTACAGACAAGCTCGGTCAAGCTTAGAGAAGCTTGAACCAAGCTCAAGTACGGGTCTCCTCTGTGTTCTAGGGTTTGAGAACCCTCCTTCTGAAGCTCCCCTCTCAACCTCTGGTGCCGCCGCCGCCGTTCCCTTCACCGCCGTGCCGCCGTGTTCGCGTCTTCGAGTTGCTGTCCAAGTGCTGTTCTTCAGGCGCTTTAAGTTCTGATGCGTGGTTTGCTGCGTCTCAGGAGACTAAGAAGAAAGCACTGATTACAGCCACCCGAATCTTTGATCGGCAGTGTTGGTCTGGGAGTAAGACTGACGCTGATCAAGTCCTGGAATGGCCCAGGACTGACACTGGCATTAATGGAGTAGTGGACGATGAGATCCCACAAGATATCACTTACGGTGCCATTGAACTGGCCAATCAATTGGTGGCCGGCAGTACAGTGGAAACCAACCCAACTCCAGGTGCGCAGCAACTGGAAGTCATCAAGGCTGGATCAGTCATGCTCCAATACTTTCGTGGAGCAGAGAGCCTCATGTTACAGCAATCTCGCTTTCCAATTCCAGTACAGGAATTAGTCGGTCGGTATATGTGCGGAGACAGTCCCACCCTTGGGCTTGCTTCTAGCTACGGCACGACTTCTTCATCTGGCCAGGAGAGTGTGACTGCCGATTATCCTGGGTTCAATGAGGGGACATAGCTGCTAATGAAAGGAGGCTACTTAGACTTAAATAAAGGAATCTCGAAATCAAAACCTTGAAGGAGAATATTAAATGGCTAACAACGCAGTGGTCAGCAAAGCAGATAGATAGCTAAGCACGGTGACAAATGGTTAACAAAGGAGACAAATAGCTGGCTGGGGTGACAAATGAGCTTTGACTGTGAAAAATATGCACACAAGGGTGACTGATGGGTAAAGGAGACGACTGCGGTGACAAAGGGCCTTAATGGTGAAAAATGACTTGTAGTGGTGACAAATGAGTGTTAGCGGTGACAAATAGGGCAGAAGAGTGGGCGGGGGCAGATGAATCGATGCAGGAGGATGAGAGAGAGAGCACAGCAAGGAAGTGAACCGACACAGAAGGGATTTCCCTCTGCGCCAGGGGATGGGAAGGGCCGTGATTCGACACAGATGAGAGGGTAGGTCAACAAGGTAGAGTGAACCAACATAGAAGGGATTTCCCTCTGCGCCAATTCACTTCTCTTGGCAAGGGTTGGCGCCGGATCACTTGTAGAGGAAGCGGAGTCGACTCCAGAGCTTGTTTTTCAAAAGAAGATGGATTTTCTCCTAGGTTTGAGAGTCTACTTGTCCTAACCTGCCTGGGCCATCCTTCCTTAATGAATTAGCTTCATTTAGGTCTGGTTTTGTTAGTTCCATGTTCATCATGTTTGTTTAGAAATGGACTGAAAAGGGGCCCGTGGGGCATGTATTCATCAAGAATTGACAATCCTGTTTACCCCACACTTCTGCATCCACATGAGACAAGTTCAGTTGTTCAATCCTTGTGCGAGGTTCATACTCAAGCACAGGCTCTATGATATCTGAGGTGGGCTCACGCACCACACCACAACATAAGCTTTGAAAATGATTTGCCCACACCGTTCATGCAATGCCATCACGGTTTAACATCAATGTTAGTTTTAAACCCCAAATGAATTAGAGAGCTTGAATTAAAAAAAACAGAGATTGGAGAGAATCCTAAACACATTTTGGCACCATCTTCCCTTACTCTAAGAATTATAAGAGGAGAAATTGAGATCACACACGGAAAGTTTCGGAATGAACTCATAATTGCCGAGAGACCGAACACGGCGATCTCATGGCCCAAATTGGATGCGAAAGTCCCGAGGACTAGCCTACTAGGGGCCCCAACACTCCACGGTGAATGTTATTCAGAATCCCTGACTTTGAACTCACATATTGCCAGATGTATGGCCATCTTTATCCGCTCTCAAAGAGGGGTTTCTGAGATACCACATCATGAAGAGATGGGCCCTTCAAGAACCCAGAGCAGTCTGAGGGATTTGGTCCTCGGAGGTCAACACAGTAAAATACAGCGAGCATCGACACGATAAATCCAAACGAAGGAATGTCCCCCATTTTCTTTGATACATTGGACCCATGCTATCTAATACTGATCAAAATCTGGCAAATTAAGTTATCACCCTGGAGCTAAGGGCCAGAGTCTACGCTGGATGCTCTCTCTCTCTCCCATGCACGAACACCTCCCTGACCATCATTCTTCCCCTCCCCTCTCACTGCGCTCCACGCCCTCGAGACACCCCTCCGCCCACCTCCGACCATCGCGGTAACCCACCGGCAAGCCCCTCCTCTCTCACAGCCAAGCCCACCACCGGCCGACCCTCCACTCCACTCTCTCGTAGGCGACCGTCTCTCCTTTGCCACCACTCACCACCAACGACCCACCTCCTACTCTCCGTCCTTCTCTCCTACTCTCTTTAACCTACCAACCCCATCGCCGGCTAGCCCTTCCATTCCCATCTTCGAACCACCGGTGCACCCTCCCCACCGTCGCCCTCCACGCCTCCCATCTCGCCGCAGACCATCTCCTATCAACCCACCTCCTCTCTTCTTCATCGCCCGCAAGCCCTCCATATCCCCGCCGACAACCTCCTCCATGGTAGCAAACCCCCCAGACCACCCACTTCCCTTCTCCAACTGCAGCACCCCTCTCCCTCCCTCACCCTCTGTACTTCCCTCCTCTCGTCGAGCCCCCCCATGCCGTTGCACCGCCGCTCCACATCTGGCCACCTCTGCCACTGCCACCGTCATTCCCCACCTCTGTCACCGGCCGCCCTCACCATCGAGAACCTCCCCTCTGCATGCACCGAGCCCATCTCCTCCACCACCCTCTCATCCTCTCTCCCCTACGTTCATACACACTCATCACCTTCCATCGACCTCCCTCCTTCTCTTCCTCTCTCTAACCCACCACAACCCATCGCCGACCTCCTCGTCCTCATGCCAACTCCTTCACCTCCGCAGTCACTGTCACTCTTTCTCCCCCACACCTCCCACCGCGGCGGCCCTCTCCCACTCCCTCTCGTCCACCTCTCTAACACAGCCGAGACCTCCGCTTCCCCTCCTCTCTCACACTCCCCAGCCACCCCATTCTCCTCCTTCTCACTACCCTCATTTCCTTCTCACCAACACATGCATGACCCCCCCATCTCACTACTAACCATCGAGACCTCGCTTCCCTTTCCCCCTGCCTACTAACCAGATGAACCACCCAGCCCGCGGATGAGCTCCGCTCCCTCACCGGACGCCCCTCGCCCTCTCTCCCTACCAACCCGCCGTGAACCTCCGGCCGCCGCGACCACCTCAGGTTGACCACCTCCACCGCACCCAGCTCCGCCGTGGACGCCGAGATTGCCCTCCACTTACACTTCTTCCCACTGCCAGGCACTCTCACCCCCTGATCCACCTCTCTAACTCTCTGCTCACACCCCCACGTACCCCATCGCGGTTCTCCCTCTCTCTTTCCCTCACCACACACTTTCTCTATCTCTCTCTCTCTATCTCTCTCACGCATGCGATCACTCTTTCTCACGGTCCCCCTCCCACTCTAACCCTCTCACCACCACCACGCCAGTCTCTCTCCCCCTCTACTCTCACCACACTGCGTCAACCTCTCCACCATCTCCCTTCACCCTCTCCTCTTCCTCTGCTACCACTTGCAACACCACAACTTCCGTGACCGCTAGCCTCACCATCTCCCTCGTTGAGCCACCGTGGTCCTCTCTCCCTCTCTAACCCTCACCACCACCTCGCCGTAAGCCACCACCAACCTCCACATATGCCCCTGCCGCAGCCCTCCACACCCATGCTGTTGCACCATCCACGTCGAGCACGCCGCCGTCCACCTCCCTCACCATCCCCGGCTGCCTCATTGCTGTTAATGTCACCCACACTACCGTCGAGCCTGTCGACCATGTGGCCGATCATCATCTCCCTTCCCACCTCGCTGCCGTTGCCCGCCGCATGTGAACCCATGCATGCTCTCCTTCTCAGGGTCCCCCTCTCTCTCTAACTCTCTGCTCACACCCCCACGTACCCTGCCGCGGTTCTCCCTCCCTCTTTTGCTCTCTAACCCATGACCTCTCCCTCCCTCTAAATCTCTCAACCACTCACTCTCTATCTCTCTCTATCTCTCCCTATCCCTCTCTTCTCTCTACGGTAGTGTCTTGGTGTGATGGCATCAGGTTGGCTTCCTTCAATGATTTTCTAGTTCAACAGGGGAGATTCCCCCTCTGGGCACCGTGTACCCCCTTTCCTTGATGCAACTTGAGCCCGGTGCCTTCCCTCAACACTCCTGGATTCCCCCCTTCCTGTCAGTGTATCCCTTGTCCAAATCCAGCCCAATGCATTCACTCTTCCCTTCCCTCCACTGGCACACCTCAATCCATTCTAACCTAGTGCACTCTCTACACCTTGGCCCGATGACCCACTTTGCCCTGTCACCCGGCACACCTTGGGCTTGGCTCTGCTGGCACGCACCTCGGCTGTCCCTATCCGGCGTGCTCCAACCATGCCTCGCCCGGCACACACCCAGTCTCCTCCTTCAACCGGGACCCCAGACCGATCCCTTATTCGGTGCACCCTTAGCCTTCATGCCTGGCACACCCTAGCATGTTTGAACCGGTGCACTCCCCAGCCCTCCTGCCCGGCATACCCCCAGCCCGTCTAACCCGGCACGCCCTAGCTAGCCCTTGCCCGGTGCATCTGTAACCTGTCTTAGCTCTGTGCCTTCTCGCCTGCTGACTTGAATTTTCTGAAGTTTTCTTAAAGGTGCTATTGCCTTTGCACGCACCTTGATTTGTTAGGTCACGCCACTCCTTGTGGGCACGTTCCCCTTTCACTCCCCCAGTATCCGGGTCAAGGGTAGATGCTACCGAATTTTTGGCAGGAATGACAGCACATTAAAAGATAAAATGAAGCAGCAAACAAATGAAACAAACAATGATAAAACGCTTCAAATAAGACAAGAGAACTGTGGAGGACTTGAAGAGCT
Organism: Amorphophallus titanum; assembly: GCA_024336825.1. Taxonomy (NCBI): domain Eukaryota; kingdom Viridiplantae; phylum Streptophyta; class Magnoliopsida; order Alismatales; family Araceae; genus Amorphophallus; species Amorphophallus titanum. The sequence goes on along the minus strand of JANBPO010001834.1, from coordinate 38,354 downwards.
AAATCGAATACTGCAGTGGCAAACTACCGAACATGACTATTGACCTAATCACATAATAAAAGGAAAGTGAGCTGGTTAACTAGGAAGCCTCTCTCATGCATCTCATGAATAGAATCGATTCCATTTGTACATTTCACATTAAAAAAGGAAAAGGAGAAAAGAGAATCCCTTTGCATACACTTAACCGCCGCATTGCATTTCATTTGTGCTTGCGTGCCACGACCCCTACGGTATATGAAATGGTGGTACACAGAGGGTTGGGTTATGCCCGGCTGACGGCTGCCACTATGCGTGAGGGCTCACCTCTGCCTCGTACTAAGGGTCAGTCCCGTGCATTTAATTCAACCTTGTGCATGTCCATACCCACGTGTGTTTGAATACCACTAACAAACTGGGAAGGGTGAAAAAAAATGCCAACAAAGTCGTAGGCAGGCGATGACTGGAATAAAAATCTACGCCGCAATGGAACTAAAGTCGATCAAACAAAATTAAGTCCAGCTAAATCTAAAACATGTAAGATACTGACTTCGCAAGCTCCTTCAGCATCTCCATTCCCTCGTGACTTCGTGAAAAAGGAAATTAAAAAGTGCCTTGCGACGTGGGCCTAGACCCAGGGGACCTTACCCATCGTGGTCTTTGCTCAAACAACGCTACGGGCCAACATTCCCTGAGGGTCGACCTATTCACATATGAAACTGACCCCATCTCCTTGGGAAATAAATATTAAGCACGCCCCTAGCAGGGCATACATTGATGCATCGTCGCGACCTTGTTTTTCGCATTTCCATATCAAGTTATCACCCGAATATTAAAGAGAGGCCGACAGGTATCCGACAGTGACTCGACAATATCAGATTGATTAATAATCTAGCTTATGCTCGCATCGCGCTTCAACTCTGTTTGCACCTGTTTATTTCATGCAATTAGTATTACGTCTTCAGGCCGTAGGGCTCTTAATCCCGGTAATTAATCAAGGGTTTTCTTTCGTACGGGGGACGTAAATAACGACATGGTCTTTATGGCACGATGGGTATTGGTCCCGACCCAAACCACACAATCGCCTGACTGAGTCAGATCGAGCGCACCTGTGGCTCTTCGGAGCCCGAATAAATCATCACACATGTGACTGGCACGCCCACGCACTGAATAAACCTTTAATAAATATAGTGTTGAGCGAGTTGAAAAGGAAGGCGAGCATGGCCGCGCCCCATGCGTAAGCCCCCACTATGTCCAAGTCCTCTAGCAGGGGCAATAGTCGGCAGCTCACCTCATCTTCCCTCGTCATGAAAAGGAGCTTCCCAAACATCAGCATTAGGAACCTCTGAAGCACCCTGTCTGCCTCAGGTCCTAGTCCAGTCGCTACTCGCTCTCGCACCCTATCTATCAAGCACTGGAGGTGCTGCGCTGGTGACTCTCCCACTGTGATGGCTGCTCCTCACAGCCCCAAGCTCTCCTGTAGCTTGGCCCTCGGCAACACAGACGATGGATGTCCCGGCCGTAGTAACTCAAGCCCAAGTAGGCACTGTGCTAGCTTTTGATAGTCTGAGAATGTGTGACCACTGACTTGTTCACCACGTACCCGTAGCCCGGTGATCCTCGCCACGTCCTCTAATGTGGGGGTCATATGTCCCCACAGAAATAGAAAGGTTCGGCTAGTTGGGTCCCACTGATCATGCAATGCCAAGAGCAACACCGCATCTAATCTCATCACCTCCAAGCTGAGGAGCTCTGTGAAACCCATAGCTGCTAATCTCTCCTGCTGAAAGTCTGGTAGCGCAAGATATGTTGTGTCCCCTAGTTTTGATGATAACAAATCATAAATCATTATTAGATCTTTGAGAAATATCTAACAAGTTTGGCTTAACTTCTAGACTGAACAATTATAGGAACTTGAAGCCGTCTCTGTCTGGACCAGAGTGTCGACACCCTGTGTGAAGAAGTGTCGACACCTCGGTTCCAAGAAGCAAGCCTTACCTCCTTCTGGTGCGTATGTCCCGACACCTTGCAATGAAGTCTTGGCACATTGGCACGTTCCGCAAGCAAGTATGATGAACGTGTCGACACTTGCCCGTCGAAGTGTCGACCTATTCTGCGTGGAAGCCACAGTTCCTATAGATTGAAATGGAATGTGTTGACACCTTGTCTGAAAGTGTCAACACGTTCATGATCGTCCAGAATGGATCTAAAACTGATAGAATCCGCTGATTCAACATCTGGAACTTGTCCTAGAGGAACCATTCGCTCTGGAAACAACCGTCAAGAAGCTTACCGTGTAAGAGGATCCTTGTTTGATAGAAATATCTTTTGAAAGGCTAGTACCATTGCTGTCATGGTCCCCTACCTACTCACACACCTGCAGGCACGGCAAAGAAGGGTCAACCATGCAAAGGAAGCTAATCAAATAATGTAGATGTGACATTCTGGGTTTGGTCTTCGTAGTGGACAACATAAGAGTTGCCTTGGGCCACCGATATATCAAGAGCAGAAGCTCCAGTTCCGAGATAGAGCTGAACACAAAGAGAAAAATGCAGGAAGAGCATTATAGAAGTGGGCTTGGGAAGTGATCTTCTTCCTCGTGCTGGAGAAGTGAGGGCAATGCAGCAAACTGTCTTCCCCTTCACCTCAGGGAGTCTCACAGTGAGGATAAAGGTTCTGTTGAAGCTCCATCCGATACCCTTGAAAAAGCTGGAAGTAAGGTCATCCTTTCCTTGTGAGGTCGTGGTGAAGAACCAGGAAGAACAAGAAGAGAACCCTGGAGTCCTCCTGTTCTTCCCCAGACAGGAGTCCTCTTTACCATAGAACTTTATAGCTACACTCTGTATAATTGTTCCTTTGTTTAGTTTTTATTTTTCCTCAAAAACGCATACTCTAATTGTTGTTCCCTACCTGCGAGTAGCAAGACAGACGGTGTGGTCACCGGTCTGTGGGTTCTAGGTTGTGTACCCTCAAGCTGTTTGGCAGTGAAGTTGTGAGAGTTTGTCTCTCTATTAGAAGGTGTGAATCAGCGACAGTGCTTTTGCACTAGTGAATCCTCACTTGGTTGAAGTGAGGGGTGGACGTATGATGGGGGCATCATTTACCCCTCCACATTTTTTCGAAGCTCGGATGGATCGTCATCATATACCATCATGTTCTTCACATTTCTTTGAGTCATGGCATGTAGTGGGGGCACACCCCGGCTCTGGCAATTGGCAACTCACCCTGGCTAGTGGAACCATACTGAAACTCCACTGCACCTCCTGAAGACCCAGCCTCGCCTGAAAATATAGGGGTGAGCCTCATTTCATAGGCTCAGTAGGGATCCCGCGGACCCCCACCTCACATGAAAGAAACAAGGTGAGAACGAAAAGTGATGCTACCTAACAGAAGTACGGTAGAACTAACAAGTAGTAATAAATAAACAGAAAAGCCATCTAAGCTAACCGTACCGCACAAACCAACCTCAGTGCATCAAAACACGAGTCCACACCTGCTAGGAGACAGGAGCTCTACCCACTAGAAGAATGACCGGATGCGTCCCCTGACGTCTTACACCGCGCCACAAATGTCTCCTTGCATGCCCCAGGTTGAAACTGAGACACACAACAAGTACCACGAACAAGGACTACCTGGGATCGAACTCGTCAGCGCACGTCCTGAGCCCCCAACTACGTGTGCACACATAGACCATCTACTCTAGGTTGGATCCTCTAGCTGGTTTTCCCCCAGCTGGACTCCGGCTGCAAAGGCATGGGGCCCTATGGTAAACCAGCCTAAAAATTGGCTCTCACCAGGTCACGTTCTCCACCATTCCTGAGTGGGTCCGCACCCGTGTACACAGGAAAGCTATAACTAGTGGATAGGTCACTGAAGGAGTAGACTCTCTATTCAATAGAAACGACGTCTGAACTAGATAAGGTACAAGGACTGCTCCTCATACCAGCTCCGACTCACGGTAATAAGCCGAGAACCACCTCTCGGGATTCAAATCGATAAGGAAAGAACTACCAGTCAGGCAACACACCGTAAATGGTCCACTCTGGGCCGTTCCTGGGTAAATGGTCAGTCGATGGACCACTTCAAAATTGAGACGGTTCTCCACAAATCGTTTGACAACTGGGACGGTCTCCAACAAACCGCCCCTTAATAGATGTACACGGTCAGCCTTGGACTGTGTAAAACATAAACAGTCCCCCTTGGGACTACCTCAGATGGTGAACAGACTCCCAGGGGACCGTCCAACCTCTGGACTGAATGGGAACTCAAACGGTCACACTCAGACCGTCCAAAACGTAAATGGTCCAATGATAGGTCGCTTGAGGAACTAAGCAGTCCCCCTTGGGGCCGCTAAGCCACCCAATGGCACAAAAGCTAAACGGTCACCTTATGACCGTTGGAAACTCAAACGGTCCCACCTGGGACCACGCCACAGGACTAAATGGTCCATCTCATGATCGTTAAGTCTTAGAACTATGCAACGGTCTGAAATGCCTCGAGAGTCACGCTAGCTCCACGGGGTAAGCGGTCAGCTTGATGGTCGCCTATGCATGAAACGATCGAGCGATAGACTGCTTACTCTATCGACACTCCCAGGTCAGTAGGCGGTCGAATCCTAGGCCATGCAGCCATAGAAATGGCTCCTGTTAAGACCATTTCCATTCCGGCAACCTGAGGACGACGAATCATGATGGAATTTGCCATTCCACACCCCGATCATCACCCAATGATGGGGAAACAAAGGGGGAACCTCCCCCATCCTAGCATGCATCTATGGACCCGAATCGGTCAAAAATCTTGAGAATCGATGGATCCGGTGCTCAAACCCTAAATATGGATTTTACCCTACCTGGCTCAAAAACACCCCTCTCGGCCTCTCCTCGGCCTAAAAATCGCGGGAAGGGAAGGGATGAGCATGGGAATTCGTCCCCCTACCTCAATGGAGCACGAGCTTTGCCAGATCACCGCCAATCACAAGAATGAGCTTTTTCTCCCATGAGCTCCACGCCCTAAGCCACAAGAACAACTCCCCTGTGCTCGCCTCGTTGCCGCCGTCGCCAGCACGCCGCCGTCGGAAGGAGGTGCTGCCACCACGAGCGCCCGGGGAAGAGAGAGAAATGCGGGGGAGAGGGCACGGGTTCTCCACGGGAAGAAGAAGTAAAGAGGAGGAATAAGAAGAAGAAAAAGGCATTGATTTTTGAAGAATTATCAGTCTGGGCAATACTTTTTGGCTCAATAAGGTAAAAATGTTTCATTTTATTGGATGAATGATCAATTACATTATCAATGAGTCACCTTGGGTCTCAATTTTCTAAGTGTTGTTACATAAGTTTTCCACTGTTCTCTATCTTCATCAATCTGCTCCAGAGGCTTGTGTAGTTTGCTTACCCTCCACAGAGCTTTGATGGTGTTAACTTCCTCTTCATCGCAACTTGTTGCTAAGCCTTTTTTCTTGATAGGTGGGAGGTGTGAAGCATCCTCTACGAGGTGGCGAGGCAAGCCAAGCTGAGGAAGGCATCGATGAGAGTTGTAAAGGATGAACTCAGTAGGGCTAATGAGTCGTAGCTCCACTCCAGAAGAAAGTCAGGTGCGAAGATCTTGGGTTTTGAGTATTCCTGCCATGCATGCGAACATCGTCTGGGGCATGGTTTTGAAGTATTCCCTCCACTCCACTCACTTCTTGAGCTTGGGCACTCGATTTGTCACTTTTTCATTCAACCCAAGCATGCCTGTCATATAGTGGAGATGGTTCTTATGAAATATCCTAGATGCTCCTTGGGCATCCTCACATGGATCGAACTTTAGGTGGAGGTCTACCCAACTAGTAAGAAGAAGCATTGATCCATATAAGGACCTTCCCATAGATGTCGAGGTAAGCCCGCTATAGAGGTAGGTTAGGATCGTCAGCCCAATCCTCTTTCTCTCACAAATCTCACATATAGTGCTTAATTGTTCTTCCTCTAAGAAATCATCTGCCGAGAGGAAGAGTAAGGCTCCCGCTAGGCATATCACAAAGGCTTTCATGACATTCTCCATGTCATCCTCCTTGGCTTGACCCAATTTTTTCTACACCCACGCCGCCAACTTCATCAAATTAATCTCTTTGGCAACCCGTATTTGGTCCACTATCTTTGAGCTTAGGATTAGGCTGGCCAATATCACTATTGGGTTTACTGAATTGGGCATGTTTGCCATCTTCTCCTCTTCACCCTGTTTCAGTCTCTTCAATCCTAACAGTATCTCTATTTCTTCCAAGAGTATGGTGGCTTCGAAGGTGGGAAATAGACAGGTGTGTGTATGTGGGTGCCAGATTTCAAGGAGGGCTCCCGTGGCAGCCCAACCTAGATGGATATCTTGATACCGCTTGGCATGTGTGACTAAGCCGAGAAGGTGCCACCGGGAAAAGAAGGATCTCATGTCCAAAGTTATTTTAGAAAGAAGGAGGGGAAGCCAATTGTTCTTGGTGTATCTTCGTGCACTTGGGATAGTTGGGTAATCCTGAGAGTTACAGCAGAAAAAAATAGAAAGAATGAGTGCAGTTAGAGTGCAGGCTGAGTTGAAAATAGTCATTCTCTCTCTAGGTTAGAGAGAGAAGCTCTGGCGATTTCGCGGGCGCGGGATTCCCCCTGACGATGTTGATGGTCGGGGTAGGACCTGGAACAGGGCTGGACTGCTTTGGTTCTGGCTGCTTCAGCACCACTGCATCAGGAAGACAAGGTCACCCCGGGCGCTCCTGGGCTCTGATTCAGGCGTGGCTGGAGTTGTTGGATCCGTTGTCTAGTACTCTTCAAAACGGGACTTGTCCAGGGTCCAATCGGGAAGTCACTTCTTGGTACTGGAAGGCGGCTCATCGTAGAAGATCTTGGCCAAGCTCCGCCTCCAAATCCTCAAATGGCTGGCCATGGGAGCTTCTGCACGCAGCTTCAGGTTGGCAATCTGGAGGAAGACGTGCAGTCGGGGGAGATCGGCTCCACCGGGAAGCCACAAGCTCGGAATGGGACAAGACCACCGCCGTTGCGAATAAGATAGGGAGATGCTTGCAACGGTACCTCTTGGGCTTTCAGGGACGTCGGGATGACATTGTGGCCAGAGCTGCACGTGACTAGTTCTTTGCAGGTCCACAGCTGCGAGCAGGCCTCCGGTGTATCTCCAAGAGGACAAGAGAAGGGGGTGAAGGGATGATGCCAAATGGGCCTCGGGCACCCCCTCTCTTGACCGTATCCATCTCAAAGCGGCACTGTGCACTAACCTTTTATGGAGAGTCAAGGGGAGACCAAGTGACACGGGATTTTTTTCGGGTTAACGAGAAACGTGGTTGGGGTGCGGGCGTGCCAGTCGATTTCTCGACAATCGCCCGTGGAACCGAACATTTAACTGGGGATGCGCCGCCAGGGCGCGACACGTGGACTCGGGGGATGAGCGACACAGGGAGGGAACAATGGTTCCGTGGGTGCGAGTGAGCAGGCGACTGTAGAGAGTCGTGTACAGAATGTCTTTCCCCACCGATCGCAAGTCGTCAGTGTTTATTTACATCGCATTGAATCCGAAGACCTTCGTTCTGTGCCGAAGAGAAGTCCGTATGTTCCTGAAGCTTGAGGTGAAGAGCCAAGAGCACTCTACAGCTGTAGGTTCATCTCGGACTGGGTAGTGTTGGCTAGGGGTAAAGGGTACGGGCGGTTCACATTGGGTGATACAAACGGCGACTGGAGGCTCGAACATGGATGCGAGAGCATAGATCCAACTGGTGGTGTAACACTAAGATATATATATTTTACAGGCGGGCCATGACGGCTCGGGTACAATAGGGGCATGTCTCGGGACAATTCCGATGTGCTAATCAGTCCCCAGGTCGATGCGTGATATGTAAGTACATATGTGTTTTACAGATGGTTCCTCCCGTGACGTGGGCCATGGCTGCGGTGCCGAACAGGGCTTGTGGCTGTCTGGGCGACTGAGGGGATACATTGATCCGGTGTCTGGGTGAGGGTCGATCACGGATCGAGTTGAGCGGTGGACATGGCCTCGTTACTGGGAGGGAGCAAGACGTCATGACACGTGCATGGACACAGCTGACGGGCACGTGAAGGGTGATCCCGGCATGAGGGGATGCCCATCCTTGTCATTGCGTCTCACATGTGGCGCACGTGGGCTTGTGCGTTTATGACTAGTTAACACGTGAGGGAAGTGTGAAGGACATACCCTCGGCGTGTTAAGCCGATTGACAAGTCACACACACGCAATTCTCCTCGGCCCATTGTGGGGAGCCCGATTGAAGCCTTGGAGTCGTCGGATGCTGAGTTGAGTGCTAAGTGCTTGATCCATCGTCTTTCTTGCCCCTTGAGCCCTGGGAGGATACGTGGAAGCTTGCGAGCGTGCCGGACTTAAGGAATTCCCCATGCTGTCGCGCTGTGCTCTCGTGCTCACGTATCGACTTCTCGGATTGGTACGACACTGGAACTACACTGTAGGATCGTAGATCGAATGAAATGGGATGGAGTGGGGCCATGGGACCACCAGGTTAGAGGGAGGGCACGGCCCCCAAGGAGGTTCGCCCTCCCTAGGGCGCGCAGCCACCCCGGGGGCGAACTGACCCTAGGGCCAGTCGTAACCCCAGGGGATGGCCCCCGGGGGTCTTCTTGCACCATCTGGGGTTGTCCTTTGCTGGACTTTGGACCCCGGGAAGCTGGAATGGGCCCGTGGAGGCTTCCGTTCTTTGAGTTGTCGTAGCCGCCCGCAAGGTGTCCGGGTAAATGCTCGGCACACCCCGGATTGCCGAACGGCTTGGGTAGGTGGCTGAGGGGCCACACAGTGGGCCTTGGGTTGACAGTGGGAGCTCGTGGGAGCTAAGGGGAGGCACTTTGTGGCTGTGAGCCATGCCTTGGGCTGTGTGCTACGTCGTACGGCGGGTTGGCAGGGTAGCCTCGGGTTGGCCCGAATGCTAGAGTTAAGCAGCTTGTTGCCACGTGTCAAGGTGTTGGGGTTGACCTCGACTTGTTGGGAGGTCGTTGTTGGACCCGATTGAGGGGCTGGAACCACGGGATGGCCCGTGGTTTGATGTAGAAAGGCTGGGACATATGCGCCCCCAAGGTGTTTGACGAAATGCCAAACACACCCGTGTCGGCCGTATATGCATGCGGCGGGCCTCTAAAGCCTGTGGTTGACTCAGTTAGGTCTCCCTTTGACCTTGGAGGGTTGAAAGACATGTCTCTGGGCGGGCCCTTGGCCCCTTTTGCTGAGTGCCACGTGGCGTGGCTTGTTGTCTGGGTGCCCCCGGGGGCGACGGTGCAAGATACGGGCAAAGCCCATACATGAGTGGCCGAAGTTGACTCCGGGGGGGTTGCTTGTGTCACCGTGCATCACGGCAAGCCGGTCAGGGCCCTTGTAGGGACCCATAGGATTGTAGAAAGGGCTGGCTAGCCCGTGCCTGGAGGGTGTTCAGTGAAATGCCCGAACCCTTATTTCTTGTGATTTTGTCGGAAAATAGTCCGGGTACAACAAATGCCCCCCACGGGTCATGCGTCGAAGGCGGAGAGGAGGGCGTACGGCCCGTGAGACTCTTATTCCAGGCTATTGTAGTTCTATTTTGACACTTCATATGTCTTTGTTTTTGCTGTGCTGTGTATGTTGATTTGCTAGTGTTCTGACCATTTCTCTATGCTTTGTCTTGTAGCTATGGCGTGCTTTGGCAGAGATGGATGGATCCCGAGACAGATGGCCCGCGAGGAGGATCACTAGGTGAGGAGGACCGATCAATAGATGCCCCCTCTGGGCCCGCCGGTGGTTACCATGACTAGCATAGAGTAGCTGGACAGTGGGCATACTGTGGTGGCTGGGGGTCCCCTTGGCGAGAGAGCTGCTAGAGTCGGGACCGTGGAGGTGGCCAGAATTCAGGAGGCCGGCAGCATGTATGTCTATGACAAGAGTGGAGGCTACCCGTTGGAGTTCCCCCTGGATCTACATTTGTTTGAGTTTCTCCAGAGCTACGTTCCTCCTGGCATGGAGGAGGAGGACTCGCGGATTCCTGGGGCCCGTCGTCGGCTTGAGCGGGCCATTTTGATCAGCAGGGATAGCCTGCACGGGGTAGCCTTCTACAGCTACCCTAGCTTCTCAGAGGACTAGTGGAGGCAGTGACAGTTCCCCAGTGCTGAGTGCCTAGGGTTCTTTGGCTGAGCAGAGAGGTCAGGGGTCAGAGTTGGGCTGCTAGGGCCCGCTTCTTGGGATTTGCATGGTCACCATCGCACTGAGACAGAGGGGACTGCCAGACTAGTGTTGGAGCCCGCAGGCTTGCAGTATGCTGGAGAGGGCTATGATGACCACAGCATGCTGGTGGAGTCATGCGACAGACTATCACTAGCTGGTACGGTCGCTGGGCCGTGATTTCATCGCACTACTACCGCCAGGGTGCCACGGAGTGGCTGATGGGGCTTATCCATCACTACCGAGTGCTATTGGAGCGAGCAGGGATCAGGTACGCGGTGACTGTCACCTTGTACACGTACCCCTGCTACACTGGGCTGCTGCAAGGAGTACTGGAGCGCTTCAACCGTCGTTGGAACACGGTGGCCATCGCAGAGGGGGAGACCTCACTGGACTTGTGGTCTCTGTTCAGGATTTTTGGGCTGTCAATCAGCGACAAGGGGTACGAGGAGGTAATGCTAGATGACCTCCATCGCAGTCATAGTGATGGACAGGGTAGGTACCGGGTACCTTTTAGCTATCGGTACCTCCTGAAGACTTGGAGGGACTTGGTTTTGGCAGGGAGAGAGAGAGAGAGGCATAGACTCCGAGAGTGCCACAGAATGTATGGGTCCGTCATTTCTACAACGGGCCGTTCTGCTTCTACCAGGAGTTCACCAGGGACCAAACTCCCTGGGAGGAGTACACAGAGGTGGAGCTATGCTTCAGGACCTACAGTCGGTACATTTATGCTCCACGGGAGGGGTGGAACCCTCACGGTCTGCTAGACGTGACACACCAAGCCACCTAATTGGCTTACTGGTTGGCGACGTTCATGGTTCCGCACAGAGAGGATGGTCTGCTGAGGGTCGAGCTACTGTGGCTAGCCTGTCTGTTAGCTTAGGGGAGATAATTGGCTTTAGCTCCTGCTACACTGGCCAACATCTACCAGGGGCTGGGAGTTCTGGCGGTGCACCCGGTGTCGAGAGAGAGGAGCATAGTCTTGTCGACCCACTACCTCAGTGTCTGGGCCGGGTTGTTATTTCCAGGCTTGGTGACGCGAGGGACAGTGAGGAACCTGACGGTGCCACTCTTGTATAGCTTCCCTGGGCAGCCTGACGGGGACGCAGAGACACAGCTGGAGGGGGCTAGGCAAGCCCTTTGTTACTTGCCCGCCAGGGTTGATGAGGGGCTGCCTTTTGACAGCGCCATGAGGGACTCCAGCCTCTTCTTGGGGGATTCAGGTGGAGGGGCGACTAGTGCCCATCCTGGTCAGGAGGTGGCAAATGTTGGGCTGCAGACAGAGTGGATACTGAGTACCCGGTCGATGGTGCTGACATTGCACCAGTCGGCGACGAGTTCCTTGGAGCCGTACTACCCACATCGGTTCGCGAGGAACTTTGGGTACAACTAGGGGATCCCGCCGAATCGGGAGTTCTCTTTGACAGGCAGGCAGTACCGGGGTAGAGACACTGACCTACTCGTAGGAGCAAGGTGGGACTTCTACAGCCGCTGGGAGTCAAAGCAGTTCCCGACGTCGGGGCAGGGACGTCGAGGGAGGTTCGACGTTCACTGCGCCAGGTGGTGGTTCAAGCACAGCCACCTATGTCAGGGCGACCCGCACCGGGTCGGCAAACCATGCCTACGAAGAAGGGGGGAATGAGAGAAGGGAGGGGGTGGGTTTTTATATAAAAAACTCATAAAAAGTTAGCAATAACAATATGTTAAAGTATTAGTTCATTCTATTTAATTTTTGGCCTACCACATGTCAAAATTTGAAAATATGCTCAACATGAAACTTGTAGATCTTTGACTTCTCTTTTCAATGGGTCTAATATTAACCTTATTTTGACATTCCTACGAAAAATTACATGTTATTAAAGTCTGATATCTATTTAATTTACTTAATGAAGTTTGTTAAACTCATATTCACAATACCGTTCAAGGTACTGGGCTTTGATTAAGAGAACCTAAAATTTATATGGGCTCTAAATATAAAATATTTAATTATCTTTAGGTTTCAGACAGATTCGTGTGTTACACTAACAAGGCCAAAGCAATTGCCGAAATGCCTCCTCCCAAGAATATCAAAGAAGTCTGAGGTCTTATCGGGCGTTTGCAATTCATTAGGAGATTTAGATCTCACCACTCTCAACGATGCAAGCCCTTTTATGACATGCTTAAGGGAGAGACTAAATTCACATGAAATGACAAGTGTCAAAAGGCCTTCAAAGACTTGAAGAGCTATCTCCAGAATCCTCCCGTCCTGGCACCTCCGGTCTCAAGTCGGCCTCTACTGCTCTATGTGTCCACCACAGATGAATCTGTCGGATTAGTGTTGGCTCAATATGATGACGCGAAGAAGGAACGAGCAATCTACTATCTGTCAAAACTATTCAATGAAGCTAAGAAGAAGTATATTGCCATAGAAAGGACTTGCACGGCCGTCATCTAGGTCACCCAAAAGCTAAAGGACTATTTCCTAGCTCATGAAGTGAAGGTCTTGGCGTGAATGGACCCAATCAAGTACCTGTTAAAAAAACCAGTACTGACTAATCGCTTGGTGAGATGGCAAAGTTTTCTCAACCAATTTGATATCACCTACGTCAGTCAAAAGGCGGTCAAGGGGCACGCCATTGCTAAGCACCTTGCCCACCATCCGCTTCCCACGCATTCTCCCATCGATGAAGATTTCCCGGACGAAGAGTTAGGAGCCATCATCGATGGAGAACTAATGCGGGACAAACTGAGGGACCGACTCTAGGTGATGCGAACCTTGGACTCTAGATGGAGACGCGACCAACAACACTTGGACACTAGAGACGCCTTGGCATGACACTAAGAGGTCCTATGGGCGATACGTCACTAACAGAAACGCAAGCTCACTCGTCGTCCCAAGCGAGGTATAGCGTGGATCCACACGGTTGAGAAACTGGCAGAGTCAAGGGTGGTCAACTCAATTCTATGCTCAGATTGAGTCATGGGACGGGTCACTCTCTCGCTCACAGTGGTGACATGGACTCACAGGCTAGGATCCTATCACACTCATAGTGGCATATGACCATATACTAGCTAAGCTAAATAATGCCAAGAAGTTAGTCCGTTACCTCCATGCTCCCGGCGTGGGGAAGACGACCCTGGCCAAATCTGTACTCCCAGTTAACAAAGATTACAGCAGTACAAATGTTTTGACCCACTCTATGCAGGAGGTAACAGGTCACATGTGAGGCCCGGGAGTAATGGGAAGTGGGTTGACGGGCAGCATCTTGATGTCGCTCCAACGGTGCTGAAACCCGCATTTTTGTGCTATCCGGATGACGCGATCAACGGGTCCATGGGGCCCACGTGCTACTCAGTCCTCCGGACCTGACGGGGTGGGTCCTGCTATGATGGTGACACCTGGTGGTGCACTCCCCTGGATGGCGGTCAGACTGGAACACCGGTCGGAGACTGGGCGGCTTCGATCGCCAAGTGTTGGAGCTTGCTGCCCCGGACCTGAAGCTTTTGTTTTTCAGCGCGCGGTCCGACGAGATCCGTCGCTGTGATTAGCCACGACATCGGATCGACACGAAACCAGAGCCGTTGGAAAGTTCTCTTGAAATCCTTCCACGAGCTCTCACCAGGTCAATTTCGAGGAAAATGCTAAAATTACAGAAATGCCCCTTAATGAGTCGGTGGCGCTCCTTTGGCATAAGATTCGGCGTAGCTTCACTGGCGATCTGATTCGGTGGCGTGCACAGTATTGCCGGTCGGCGATTCAGTGCCTTCCCTCCAGTGGTGGGCCGGTGATTCGGTAGCGTCGCCACCGACCCACCCTACCCCAGTCGTTCTATAAGAACGGGCTTTCGCCCTCAATCAAGAAGGATGATAGAGAAGGACACAGAGCAGAAGAGAACACACAGAGAGAAAGGGAGCATAGAATGGGGAGAGAGACCCTCAGAAAGAAAGACTATGAGGAAGAAGGTAGGGTGGAAGATGGAGGCTCCCTCACATTGTTCCCCCTCCCTCTGTGCTCATTGTATATTTAGATTTCCTTCTCTCTATTACAACAAGTTGATCTTGTATCTTTTGATCCCTTTTTCTCTGGATTAAAGTATGTAGTCTCCCCATCTCTAGCTCTCGTTTTGAGAAGCACTATATTCTAGCTCTTTATGTTTCTCCTGACCTCTCTGTCCCTCTCTCGAGCGTGAGGAGGCCATTTGGGCTACAGTTAATCCAGATCCTAGGATCGCTCTGGGGAAGAAAAGGGAACTATGACAATCTTGTGATGACAGCCCGTGTCCACGCCCAGTGTGGCAACAGTAAATCCCTCCCTGGGGGTTCATGATTTCTACTAACTGTGTTATCGACGAGCCTAGTTCAATTCCGTGTGTGTATGAATGTCCGTGAGTGCGTGCTTCATCCGTTACCAAATGGGTGGATGGCCTGTGAATGGGAGTGCCAAATCCCCTTTCACTCATTTCTGTGGGTTGTAAGGGGCATCGGCCCGCTCCTAACAGTTGCTCCGATGGCGTGTGGGTTGCTTCCTCGGATGTTTCCGCACACCCCTCTTAGTGTTCGATAGTTTGTTTACTAGAGCTGCTGCCACCTGTGAGCTCCTGTGTCGCAAGCACGAGTCATCCCCGCTGACTAGGATTGCCTAGCTTGAGCTCTGTACTTTAACCGTGATGCTCTTCGTCTAACCATATCAGTCGTCTCTTGATTGTAGATACCAACCTATCACCGGGGAGGGGAGCAATCCCATTTGCTTACTGATTTTGGTCCCCTTGCATTCCACTCACCTTGGGTTCCAAGGGGTCTATCGTCTGATGACATGTTCCCATGGAATCCCCCTTGCACGGATGAGATACAAAAAATGCCATTTAACTGGCTATATATATATATATATATATCGACCCTTCAGCAGCCTTTCCCCGGTCTGCACGAATCCTTAGTAGGTTGGCCCTCAGGATTCATGACGTGTTGACCTTGGATTTTGTGATAATCCTATGTGGGATCTCTCACTGATTTATGGCTTAACACTGGTTCGTGTGTTGATCCGTTTGATAAATGGAGCATCCTCTGTCACGAGGAGATGCTGCCCATTTGTTTTCAAAACTTAGGGTGAAGGCCTCTTACATCTTCAATTGACGAATTCAAGGATTACACAACGGTGCTGGAGTATGAACCTCGCACAGAACAATAAGAGAAAACCATCAATAAGTGAAATGAAGAAATAATGAATAACCATGCCTTAATGTGAGTTTAAACTCCTCAAAACTTTCACTCGTCCAAAGGAAAAGTAAAACATTTTCATGAAACCTGTTGGAAGCTCAATGCAGGGAGAGGCCGGCGATTCGGTGGCGACGCCACCGACTTCCATCTCCTCTTCAGTGATTTGGTGGCGTCACCACCGACTCATCACTTGCTTGCTGCGAGTCGGTGGCGACGTCACTGACTCACTCCGCCCCCGCTCACCCCCTGGCCGAATCATCGTCCTGCTTATACCCTTTGCCCAGCCCGCTCAAACTCCACCAGCCCAGCCTGCGCTGACCCCTTTTCTAGCCTGCTTGGATCCCCAACACTTAGCCCAAATCTGCCTGGGCCTTACCCCGTATGCACAGGCCCCGGAGGAACAATCCTCCCTTCATCTGAAAGCTAGAATGAACCTCGGAGGAACAATCCTCCCTTCTTCTAAATGCAGAAGGAACCCAAAGAAACATTTCTCCCTTCCTCTGAAACCGTAGAGGGAACTCGAAGAAACACTTCTCCCTTCCTCTGAAACCACAGAGGGAACCCTACC
Organism: Amorphophallus titanum; assembly: GCA_024336825.1. NCBI lineage: Eukaryota > Viridiplantae > Streptophyta > Magnoliopsida > Alismatales > Araceae > Amorphophallus > Amorphophallus titanum. Next base: position 22,420 of record JANBPO010001834.1, on the reverse strand, counting down.
CCTGAATAGGATGTCAGAAGTATAATGAAGAAAATGAAAAGAAAGAAACAACAAACGCTGAACTGAAATAGCACAATGAAAGCTCTCAATGCGAAACCAGGAATGTAGCTTCCTATAGAAGCACTTTGACTGTAATGCGGGACTTGGCTTCGCTTCTCTTCCTCTCCTCTCAACACTCTTTATTTTTCTCTCTAAACTCCAGTAGCTCACCCTTTCTCAGACTCTTCTCTCCTTTCTCTTCCTCTCTTCTCTTCTCTTTTCTTCTTTCCTTACTGTAGGAACGAGCTCACTGATCTCTCGTTCTCCTTTTCTATTCTTGTTCTTCTATCTCCTAGCTCAAGCTCTCCTATTCTACTCTCGTATCCTATCTCCTTCCACCCTGCTTCATTTTCTTTCCTTAGCCTTCTTTGAACCTCTTATCTCATCTACTGCATGTCTGTCTTCATCTCAGAGCATGTCCCCCAAGCGCTACTTTTGGTTCTAGCATATTTTTCTTTTTGCATGCATGGTACGAGCTTTGTAGACTCTGATTTGGTAGGAAGAAATCTGGACCGTCCATATCCAGAAAATGCTTCTAGATCTTGGGAAGAGTAGCCACTGATTGACCTAGAAGTGATAAGGTACGCTGGGTTCCCATTAGTCTGCCAATCATCTTCATGCATTACACGGCAGATTGAGCTTCTTCTTCCTCAAGGCACAACCTATTTTCGAATGAAACCCTCTCTAGGTGGTTTGCAATTGGTCCAGCTGAAAAGTGGGAATATTTTCTACCAAAAGGTCATCTAGAGCCTTGAACCATCGAAGCACTTCCCTTTCAATCATTTGGACTTGAACTATTTGACTTAGATCCTTCTCACGTGCATGTTCGCAAAGGACGCTTTTGAAGTTCACAAAGAGTGCATCGACGCACTTGCTCCACTACGTTGACACTCCTTCTTCGAACAGGCCACTTGCTACCATTAGGGAAAAGAGCCATCGCCTTTAATCCATTTGTCACCCTTAGGTGTACATTTTTCACCCTTAGGTATACAATTTTCACCTTTAGGCACTGGATAGTCTTTGTGTTGCAGTTCATCTTTTCTTTAGCTTCAATAGGTCTGGAGTCAACTCGAGTAGCTTGTGGAGTCGACTTTCCTTCTACGGTTTCTTGATTTTAGCCAGTCTACCTATTTTTAACCCTTAGGTATCCATTTGTCACCACTAACCACCTACTTATCATCGCTAAGCTTGACATTTGTTCTCCTTGTGGTCCATGTGTCACCTTTGTTCGGCATATGTTCCCCTGAGCCTTGATGCTCAGAATTGCTGGAACGGGGGTGCTCGGACACGCTCGGATGTGCTCATGAATGCTCAGACATGCTCAGATGCCTTCAATATAGCTTAGACATGCTCAGATGCTCAGGACTACTGAGACTGCTCGGACGCTCAAGAGTGCTCGAACATGCTCGAGCTGCTACAGTAGCTTAGACTGCTACAGTTGCTCGATTTTCTTCATTTCTTCTCGCCCTTCTTTTCTCACATTTAATTAGTTTGAGCCGTCATTATTCTTCTTTTCCTCTTTTGCCTAGCCGTCGCCTTTAGTTATTTGTCACCCTTAGTGCTCCATTTGTCTGCCTTGAAACCCTTTGTCTTTCTTCTTCTTTTGTCCGCTTCCTGTGTCCACTGTAGCTGGTCGAACTTGACTAGAGTTTTGACTGGACCTCTAAATCTTGCAAAAGCTTGACTTTGACTGAGATGGTTTGACTATGGTTGTCACGCCCCGAGCCAGCGGAAGATAGAACCCGGATGTGGCGTGACGATGTCTATTATCAATCATGTCAATCAGTTGGATTAAACATATGTTATTGATTTCAAGTCTATCTGAGCTCTTTTTACCCATTTGGAAGGTTGTGAACATTTAAGCATATATGATGATGAAATTAGACCTTAATTGCGTACGAAGCTCACTCTTGATCAATAATATATGGCACGTGATAGAAAATATGTTCGGAGTTTTGTTATCATCAAAATCACCTGGAGATACACAACAATCTCTCCCTTTTTGATGATGACAAAACTCTAAAGTATAATTGCACTGGCATGCCTTTTAAGCATTTTTGAAGGTTAAAATCAACTCAACCAATCCATTTACACACATCACATCAAACCAAACAAACTCAAACCATTCAATCATATTTGCCAAATTAAGAGGAATTGAAAGACAAGAGCCAATCATGTAATGCCAAACACCAAGTGCATTCTTTTCATTATTTCATTCCATTAGTTCAGTACAAAGTACATTGATGCTTGATACATCTACAAGACACTCATGACACAACCTAAAATGCAATGACTTACAAGATGCAAAGGAAAATGGCGATCCTCACAAATGAACATTCATGCAAAACACAAGGACTGGCATGCATAAGTTATATAAGACTCTGCATAGCTACTTCTCCCCCTTTGGCATCATTAAAAGAGGAAGGGGATAGATGAAGAATAGACCCAAAAGACATAAGACCAAGGACATAAACTGTAGGTAGGAGACTGTAGAACATCCTCAGTGGCCATTTACAGGAGGCTGATCCTCAGGAGGTTGATAGCCAAGATGACGTCGGATATCAGTAAGATGATGGTCTTGATACTGAATGCGGTGGTGAGTTGGCAATGGTGTTGTCACGGTCCTGGTCTCGATGCTGCATATCAAGAAGGATCTGGTTCATGGTGTGAAAGGCCTCTCTGAATTCGTCATGGCTGGTGGTGAGGGTGGTCATGTGAGTGGATAAGGTATCCATAATAGTGGAGAAAGAATCTATGCGATCAGACATAGTGCCAAGCATAGCACCCATTTGTCTATGTGAACCCCAAAAGTAGAGAGTCGGTTCCCAAAAGTGTCCACTCTAGTTTCTAGCCCAGTAAGATGCCTATCAAAAGTCTCATAGTCTACCCAAGAATGCTGTCTGGCCCCTTGAGTAGATGGCTCCGCATGAATGTATTGTGGTGGAGGAAGCATGTCTGGATCTATGTGATAAGGTGAAGGTGGAGGAGGCTGGTCCTATGCCTGAACTGGAGGTGGTACTTCCTCCGGACCCTGCTACTACTCGGGCTCTTCTTCACTTTCTGATTCTTCTCCATAAATTGGCACATTGCGGCGGAGCTCACCATCGGGACTCCAGTAATATCCAAAATCTGAGAAGATTTTATGTGCATTGTAAATTTCATCCAGTCTTACTCGAATAAACACTTCAGCACCAAGATTTATCCCAGCATATATGAACACTCCAGTCAACCGTGAAGCATACGACAAAGATCTCCTCAATTGGGTTTGGCATATCCCTATCAAATCTATCATGAGCCGACCCATGTTGACTAAATTTCCATTCATAACATGGTAAAATAGGAATCTATGAACCTCAGTTACTTCATTTCGACTCTTACTTTTTGGATAAATAAGTGAAGTGAACATGTGGTGCATAATTCACTGTAGTGGTGGAAAGTAATTGGCATTTAGTTGAATCAAATCATTGACACCACGCACATAATCACAGCCCGTCATGGCAATAAATTTATCCTCAACGAGGCCATGACCAAAAGTCATATCGACACCCCTAGCTGATACTCCTAACGCACGTTCAAAGAGGTCTGGAGTGATATGTATCTTAATGTCTTGAACAACCATGTATAACTCTTCATTCCTGTCAACTAAGTTCCCATAAAATTGCTGCACTAGACTGGCGTAGTACCGAGTATATCTAGTAACAAAATCACTCCAACCCGGTTGAATCTCAAAGACTACATAAAGGTCGGGCAGGATTTCATTCACCTCATTAAAATCGACAAGATGAGTATGCGTGCAATATTATTTTGAATGACAGTTTGGAAATCTATGCAGAAGCAATTTCAGCATATCATAGTGATAAATAGTAAATACAATAGTCCAGAGTTGTAAGAGCACAAGTCCCGACACAAGCAAGTACAACTACTTGGGGCATACCCCGGTAAAAGCACCAAAGGGACTGCCGATCTTCTGCTGGCACGCTAGACTCGAACCCCAAATACGCGGGAACCACCAGCGGGAGGCTACGGCTACTCACCTGAAAAGAGGAAGGGTGAGTCATAGCCAGACGCAGTAGGGGTCATGCGGATCTCTACCTCGCACTAAACAAGCAAGCATGCAAATGTAAGGTAATTAGAGCATGCATTTACACAATAAACATGCATTGGCATAATTAAACGTAGTGTAGCAAAGCTGTAAAACCTAACTAACAGTTTAGATAGCTGATTATATGCCAAATTAAATATGCACGCTAGCGACTGAAGCTACATCTACCAATAGAATAATTTCCTACTGACCAAGTGACAGGAGACGGAAGAGGAAACCCACTAGAAGGTAGAGACCAGATGCGTCCACTGATGGCTTACCCTGCGTCTCAAGCAACTCGGGAGCATTGATACCAAGCGAGAGGCATAAATAGTACCAAACCAAGAACTAGTCAGAGTAACATTCGACAGTGTCAGTCCAGGCCTCTGACCACGTGTGCGCACACTGACTCCTGCCTAGAGCCAGGCCTCTGGCTAGTTTTCCCCCACGTAGGATGCTACAGTAAAGAGCCAGGGGCCCATGGTAACTAGCTTAAAAATCACTCAACGGGAACACCCCTCCACCACTCCCAGGTGGGCCGACACAGAAAGTCTAAGAGCTACGTCTGGTGGTTCCGTCACGAGGAAGGTGAAAGTACTCTACTGGGATATAAAAGTGAGCTATTGTTTATAAAATAACTTAAACATAGCGAGTATGCAACTCACAATGCATTTGAAAGTGGATCTGTAACTCTTTAGGAAGCTGGAGTATATAACGGACCAACTCAGCCCCGTTATATAGCATAACGGACTAGGGTGGGTGTTCTATATCACTATAACGCACCACCTAGGGCCGTTATGCCCTCCCGAGTTATTTATTCCAGAATGCAGAACACCCAGGGTTATAACGCGCCACCCTGGGGCCGTTAAACCTACCCGAACAGTATAAAATCAATAGTTTTCCAGTTATATAATGCACCAAAGAGGGCGTGCCACATCACCATAACGGACCCATGTTGGTCCGTCATGCTGATGACCACTACAAGACTGGAAAGGCCACGGCATATAACGGACCAAGGCCGGTCCGTTACCCAACCATGTGATGCACCTGTTAAGGTCTGCCACAATACTATAACGCACCCAGGGAGGGGCGTTATAGTCATGACGATCACTGGAATGACCATCATGTCGGCGGGGCGGCGAGTGGGTTCGGTTCGAAATCGAAACACTCCCCGGTCGACCGAAATCGACGGGGCTCGTGCCAGAAACCTATTCCCTATCCCCACACGCATCCATACCACCAATTTAAAGCTAGAAAACGTAAATACGATGCCCATGAGAGATCAAAATGTAAAACTACATTCAGGGAGGCAAAATTACAAAATTGACGATAGGCATGTAATCGGGTCGCGAAGCGACGTGCATGTGGTATGCAGGCGATCCTAAGGAGGCAGGGATTCCATCCCCCTACCTGGAACAAGCCGAAATGGCCGCCTGGGCCGCATGCAAGCGACGAGACCACCACGCCCTCCTCGTCCCGTCCCGTCTCCATGTGCCTCTATCTGCATCAACATGGGCGTCAACGCGTTCTACTCATCGGCACGAGTCCAACAGTGCCCGCCACGTCTCCGTCTGACGCCGTCTCGCCTGAATGCCCCAAGAGAGAGAGAGAGTGGCGATGGAGAGAGAGAGGGAGTGAAATGGGGAGAGAGAGAGATGTGTCTAGAGAGAGAGAGAGAGAGAGAGAGAGTGAGGGATTAAAAAAAGGGGAGATGGAATACTAGAAGGACCAGTAGAGAAATCTCAGGCGTGGACTTGACATCCACGATCTTGTTTAAATCTCGAAATTGTTCATCCATCTTGTTCATCTTATGAAGGAGGGATTGGGTGACCTCATCGTAAGGAGCAGGTTGTGCTTGCCACTGAGGTTTCGCGGAAGCCTGAGAAGGGAATCCCGGATGAGAGGGATGCTGTGGCCTGCCAACAGATGGAACTGGTTGAAATGTTGTATAAGGAATTAATGGAGTTTGGGACTGGGAAGGGAATAGCAAAAAGGGAGGCTGCAGACTTGCCTGTACGAGAGGGAAGGAGGATGGAATCGCCTATGTAGGCTCTTGAGTAGGGATAGTAGCTTGTGTTGGGTCTTGGAGGGTAGAAGAAATATATTTCCCTTTTAGGATGGCCTGAAAGGCTCGGACCTACTCCGGATTGAGCTGTGTATTTGCGAGGACACCTAGCAAGGAGGAGATGTCTTGCGGTAGGGATGCTTCCCCAACAGTGGTTCGCACCTCATATGAGGGCTCGTGGGATGAACCCGTGTCCTCAGTGGGGACATGCATCTCCTGGTGGCTCGGGTTCAGATTCTGACCATTCCCAGACATTTTCTAGACTTTTTCAGAACGTAAGATTTTGCCGGAATGCAATAACATACACACCCAAACAATAAGTAGAGATTAACAAGTTGATGCTATACGCCCTTTTTGTTTTCTTTTTTTTTGTTAAATGAAAAGTGATTTTTTGTTTTTCTTTTCTTCTTTTTCTCACTTTTTTTGTTTTGTTCTTTAGTGTTTTTTAAACAAATCTGACATTCACAAAATGGGAGGGACCTTAGTTAGAGTATCGATTTCCACCGTGTCAACTAAGGTCACTCGTCTCACCACGAATGGGTTGACTATCTCAAGGGAACTTCAATGGTACAACCAGTCTAGTGAACGAAGAGGGAATCCTTCATTGTCGGGGACTTACGGAGGTCCCGATGGAGGAGATTCTAGTCTGTCGAGAGAAATTCTCGAATGGAGAGTCCTTCCTTCACCGAGAGGGGTAATCCTTAGAAAAATGAAAAGAAAAGAGGGGAAGATGTTGATACAATGCAGTGTTGTATAACAAAGTTATATGAAACACAAATAGAACAAGAAGAATAGACATTATGCAGAACAGAATGGAACTGACAATTTTCATGGAATGAAGAAAAATAGAAATTATGCAAGACAGAATAGAACTAAACAATTTTCACAGAATGAATAGAATGTGTCCCCAATGGGAGACGTCTTTAAAAGACCGCGTCCACTAGTCAAGATGCGTCTAAACAAAGGCTAACAGTTGTTAAGGGCGATGCTGCTAAATACATGTCTGCCAATAGGGACACGTATTAAAATACGCGTCTTTGGTGCCAGACACATTCTTAGACTGAAGCTTGCTTTTCCATAATTGACTGAAGTGAGAATAAAGAAGGACTTTCACAACTTAAACACATTCAAATATGGCAATCAACTGAGAAAATGAACTACTTAGAACTCGATCTCCTTTCTGCAACACGTAAATCTCTCGATGAATCACAAGAGACTATGGGGGAGTGCAGGCAGTGCGCAAGGGATGAAAATAAAATTGTAAAATATGCTACTGAGAGCACAACTATAGCGCGTGCGGGCACAATAAGGAGGGGAACATGCGGGTGCCGAAAACACACACGTAACCAAAATAAAAAAAGAGGTCTCATTGTGATTGCCAAGAGATGTGAACGACGTCACCGGAAAGGAGTGGGGGAAACACACGCGAGACACGCGAAAACAAAAAAAAAAAAGGCTACCGTGGGGGGTTGCTCTCCGCGGGGTGTAAACAGGACAGGAACGGAATGGAAATGTACGAAATTGAAATTGTGTAATAAGGAACGGCTATAGGATGTTACTCTCCGTGAAGGATGTTACTCTCCGCGAGTTTAGATAGAAATTGAAATGCGGGAGGGGAACTGCAGCTGGATGTTACTCTCGCGGACCAAACCTGCCCCTTGGGCTGGTCCGCCTAAACCCTCCCTCCCCCACTTCGCAAACAAAAAAAACATATTCTCAAGGGTTTACCCGGACCAAGTCCAACCCTTAATCTAGTCTGGCTAAACCCCTTCCATGACACTTCAACGTCCTCTATAAAAGCCCCTTAGAAGCTCAAGGGGTAGGAAAGCAACAGATAAACACAAGGCAAGTAAGCAAGCGGCGAAGCCAGCTACAGAAGCAGCAAGCAAGGAGATTTGTGTGTGCGGTTGGTTTATGAATCGGCTTATACACGCGGAGGGTATGTCACTCGTACTCCCCTCATACGGCGTTTAGCCATATCATACAAATCTATTACCGCTACACAAAAGACGCTATGACGACGGCAAATACACCCTCACCATTGGGATTGCCCGCTTGTGCCGCTCTACGACGATGACACGTACGCCAAGACGTTGTGCCTTCCGCTGCCTCGAGACCGTGCCCGTCTGCTCAACCCGAGCCGTGCCCAGCCCTCGCCCAGTCACCGGTCAGTATTCCCTAGGGTCACTCAGTCTAGTCCTCCCTCGACGCCTGGCCTCAAGGAGAGTCCCTGTAAAACATGCAGATGTCCGCCTTATCACGCATTGACCCGGGGACCGACCTCTTTGTCGAAATTGTCCCGCGGCTTGCGGCAGTTGTACCTCAGCTGCTATGGCCCACCTGTAAAATCCATATGGCTCTCTTAAATTGTGTTACCACCTGAATAAATGTCTCCGCACCCACGTTTGGGTCCCAGTTTCCCTTGCACCACTTGGTGTGTGTCCCGTAAAACGCCCCCCCAGTCGAACGCGAGCCCATAGCTACGGAATGCTCCTGGCCCTCCACCCCTGGCTTCAGATATATACAGACTTCTCTTCAGCATAGAACGAAGGTGTTCAGATTCAATCCGATGTAAATAAACACCGACTGCTTGTGGTCAGTGGGAAAAGACGTCCAGTTCACGATTCCTCACAATCGTCTGCGCACTAGCACCTTTGGAACCTCCATTCTCTCCACGTGTCGCCTCTCTCCCAAGTCCACGTGCCGCGTCCTGGCGGCGCTTCCCAATCATACCTTGGTTTCATAGGTGATTGTCTAGAAATCGACTGGCATGCCCGCTCCCCAGCCATGTTTCCCCAGAACCAGCAAACCTCTCGTGCCACTCGAACCTCTCTCAACTTTTCGTAAAAGGCGAGTGCCCGGTACCGCCTTGAGGAGGATACTGCCATAGGAGGGGATACCCGAAGTACGCCAGAATCCGGCATCTCCCCTACCGTCTTATCCCACCCCTCAGTCCGGTTACCGAACACACCCCCGCGCTGCAGGGCGATCGGTCCCGAGGGCATTCCCCCCCGAGGTTCCCAGACGCCACGACCCGACGCGCGCGAACACCTGCCAACTCGCCGCACTACGAGGCACATGCCATGATGGCCGGGCCCACACGCCCGGAAGGCTCCCTCTTAACTCCTATGAGCCCCTGCCCTCAGCCCAAGGTCAAATCCAACGCCCGTCGATCACCTACCCGAGCCGATCGACAACCCAAGGTGTTTCGGGAATTTCCCTGAACACCTTGTGAGCGGCAATGACAACACGACATCGACAAGCCCCCACGGGCCAATCCCAGCATCCCGGAATACCCCGTCCTCCAAAGGACAAGCCCAGACGACAAAAGAAGCCCCCCGGGGACACCCCTAGGGGTCACGACTCGCCCGGGGGGGAGTTCACCCCAAGGCGCGGCCGCGCCCCAAGGAGGGAGAACCCCATTGGGGGGCGCACCCTCCTCCCAGCCCAATGGCCCCACGGTCGTTCTCCAGTCCCAGTATCTCCCAATTTCGTTCAAGATCGACCAGTGTACCCGTGCGTGGGAGGATTCGACGACGGAGCCTCGGGATCAACGTTCTTGTTCCACGTGCGCACGCGGCCAGCCAACCAGTCCAATGCCTATATCCTTTTAGTCTTCTTGCAGTCACAGAGGGTCAAATCTTCAGATTTCATTCTGAATTTTTCATATTCAGACACTAGTAAGTTTGCTTTAGTTGCACGTACCTACTGTGTCCCCTCATATATTACCTCAATGCGGTCCCACATTTCTTTTGCAGTGGCACAAGTTGACACCCTTGACAACTCCGTTGGATGAAGGGAGCATTGCATTATATGCTTGGCACCCCAGTTCAGCGTCGATTTCCTATTCTACTCCTTGGTCCATGGGTCCTCATCTTCAGGCAGCTCAAATGGACCCTTGCTGATCACTCGCTAGATCTCATGATCCTGGGCTTTGATGAAAACTTGCATGCGGTTTTTTCAGTAATGATAGTTGGTCCCAGTGAAAAAGGGAGGTCTATTTATGGAATGTCCTTCGGCCAAAGGACTCTTAGTTGCCATATCACCAGTTCTCTCAAGATCGCTAGACCACATTCAGAGAGACCTGCTCGGATACCACGTGTGAAGCGGTGATTGGCAGATGTAGAGGGGAGGGGTGTATAGATTAGCCCCTTTTTACCCTTCTTTGAGGAAATAAAACACAACACTAAGATGGATTAAACACGAGATAAATGATGATTAATAGACCAGAGGCTCGGATAATGAATAGAACATTCCTACCAAGCATCTAGAGCCGGTACACAATGAGAGACAAATCATACAACACAAGATTTAAGGTGGTTCAGTCTCTATCTAGAGACCTATGTCCACTCCTCACACAACACAGTGAGGCTTCACTAGTGCCAATGCACTACTGTTGATTCATAGCTTCCAACAGAGAGATAACCTCTCACAAACCCCGCTGCCATACAGCTTGAGGGTCTACGACCCAAGAGCCCACAGACAGTGAACACATCATCTGTCTTCCTATGCACAAGTAGGGAAAAGGTACGGGTATTTATTTTGGAAAAGAGAAACAAAAACTATAGAGGGAACAACCAGACAGACTGTAGCAAAGAAACTCTATGGGAAGAAAGAACTCCTATCCGGAGAAGAATGGACGAGCTGTGGCTTCCCTTCATCCTTCTCCTGGGTCTTCACCGGGACAGCACGGGGAATAGTGGATGAGCTCCTTGGCTTTCACTCCCACTGGATGGTTCTATAGATGGACGCTATCCTTGTTGCTTTGTGAGCTCCTAGGGTGGAAGAAGAAGATCTACGTTGTCACCCTTGTACAAGCAACACCATGAGGGAGAGGTCTCTTTCGAGCTTGCTACCTTGCTGCTCTTCTCCTTGGCTATTTTTCTGTAAGTCACTCCCCGCTTCCATGACTGAAGCTTCTTCTCTTGATATATTAGCAGCCCAAGGCGTCTCTTACGTTGTCTACTGTGAAGACCAAACCTAGGATGTCACATCCAGATAATTTGATTTACTTTCTTGATAAGGTTGACCTTTTCCTACCTGCCAGCTGGTATGTGGGTAGGTAGGGAACAATATCTACCACGGTTTCAGTAAATCAGAGGATGTTTCTGCCAGACAATAACTCTCCTGACAAGTAGAGCATTCTGATGGCCTTCTAAAGTGCGTGCGGATCCTCCAAGTCCGGTTGCGGATCTTGAAAAGTGGGCACTTTCGATTTTCCATCCATTCTGCACGAACCAGATGGTGTCGACCTGTTCAATGGAAGTGTCGACACATCTCTTCATGTGCCTTAGAGAAGCCAGTCGCTCACATGCAGCTTGCGCCGAAGTGTCAAGTCTTGGGCTCGACGTGTCGGGGCAGCGCGCCAGCATGCGAGAGGTACCCTTCTGTTGAGGAACGAAGTGTCGACAGTTTTGACTCAAAGTGCTAACACTTCGGTCAATCTAGAGACTCATCACAACAGTCCAGACTGGGATTTCTTCTTGACTTGTCGACACGTTGGCTGAAGTGTCGACACTTTCCTGTGTGCCTTCATTTACCAGAGCTCAAGCCGAAGAGCTTGATGATGCTAATTTCATGGCGTGTCGACACTTCCCATACACCAGGTCGACACTTCCATGTTCTTCTCCTGCACTTGATACAATACTTACGTTTTTAGAAACGTGGGTACAGTCTCTTATATGCATGGGTATATATATTTTTAACCTACACTTTTGCTGGACTATTCTTACACTTTCCCAGAGTAGGTATAGGTCGATATCTACCTACGCTTTTTGCTGAACTATGCCTACGCTTTGAAAGTGCAGGGATAGGTTGAACTATACCTACATTTCATAGAAACGTAGGTATAACCTATAGTTACTCGAGCAAACACCACACTTTGAGAGCGTGTCAAGCAAACGTGGCTAAAGACTTTACCTACGTTTTTAGAGCTATACCTACATTTTTTAAACAGAGGTAATGGCCAATTTTCTTGTAGTGTCGTTTACGGGGTAGAAGTCATCATCCGCATCGAGATCCAGTTATCATCTTACTGCGTGGCAGTCCACATTGGCTTTACTAGCCCAGATGAAGATGAATACAAGAGAAGGCTAGAAGAGCTCACCAATCTAGAAGGCAACCAGCTCGAGACCTACCGACACCTACAAATGTACCAAGCCCGCATGGCTCGGGCCTATGATAAGCTCGTCAAATAGTGAGCCTTCAAACAAGGGGATCTTGTCATGATCAAGGAAAACGAAGTCATAGAAGGGTGCTCTAGTGGAAAATTATAACCTAACTAGCAAGGTCCGTATATCATTCATGACGTTTACGAAGGTGCGACCTGCACGGTCATAGGCAACAAAGGTAATAAGCCGTTCCCACCTTTCAACAGTAAACACATGAACCTATACCATGCTCTGAAGCATGAGTTCACGCACCTCCCTAACTTAGGTGCATGCTCCAACCTTCACCAGTAACCCCGTAACCACCCTCTAAAGGGTGGGACCAATCACATCTTCCACTTTTTCTCCCTGACAAAGCAACATGGCCAATTAGGCCCATTTCAGTGTCACCACCATATACTTGTGACGGTTTGTCTCTCAGCATCGTCCCTGTTATGCCAGGAGCGAGGACGCCTGGCACCAACAATAATATAGCCCTCGGGCTCCCAGGTAAACAAAAAAAAACAGAAGAAAAAATAACAAAATGGAGTTAAAAATCCTTCCTCGTCGCGTCAGAGGTAGGGGGATGGACTCCTTACTTCGCTAGAATCATTTCCACACCACTTGCACATCCATCCACGGCCGTTTGGCCCATTTAATGTCCATGTTTAGTTTCACCCTCAAATATGTTCAAAACATGTTAATTAGTGTTTTAATTACTTATAAATTGTTTATGGGCATGTTTATTCCATTTCTAGCTTCTATGGGCATGGTTGGATGCATGGCATGGCTTTTCTTTATGTTTTCGACAGATTTTGTAACAAACCTGTCGATTTCTATCGACCGGGGAGCGGCTCGGTCACAAACCAAACCCGCTCATCACCCAGACCGCATGGCGGTCACCCCAGTGACTATCATGACTATAACGCACCTTAAAAGGCACGTTATGCCCTCATAGCAGACCACCCCAGGTCCATTATGCTCCTGCACAGCTTAGATAGGTGGTTAGTATAGCGCACTTGTCCCTGACCGTTATGGTCTGGGGGTTTCTATGGATTTTCCACGTTCAGGTGACTTTAACGCACCCTTAGTAGACCGTCGTATCCCCTTTGACTGACTAGTTTGACCGTTGACCGTTGACTAGTAAGGCGGTTAGCACAACAGTCTAGGGTAGACACGTTATGCTGATATAACGCCCCTCACCCAGTGCGTTATATCATGCATTGAATCGTTGTTTCCTGTGGATTCCTGGTATTTGGGAGACTTTAACGGACCTAGACCCATGCGTTATAAGTCTCATAACGCATGAGTCCTGGTGCGTTATGCTTCTTGGTTTCTGGCTTCAGCTCATGTGAGTATGATGGCCATGAGAGGCCCGTCATACTCAGCATAATGCTCCATTCCTGGTGCGTTATGCTCTGCATTCTCGATTACACTGCATCATGCTTTAGGGTATAACGCACTGGGGCAGATGCGTTATACTGTACATAACGCCAACCGCTTTAGCCTCTTGCGTCGAATGCGGGAAGACAAGGCAGAACTCAGAAGGGTCAATGCTTTGACAACGACCCAAAGGCGCCAGTGCCGGTTCAGCGTCCTAGCTCCCAAGTCCCGTCGGAGAAATAGGGACAAGGGGGACTAGCAGTATGACTTGAGAAGGATCTGGGTTACCCCAGAGGAAGCTCAAGCTGTCCGAGAGGCACGTCTCAGCAACCCTTTACAGGCGCTAGGACGCCGCGCCAAGCAAGGTGCGACTGGCCGTACAACCGCATCATCTGACGACGCCCAGCCCCTCATCACCTCTTGCTCAGATAGGCAGAAATAGAGACGAGCTCGTTTCGGGCCCCACCAATATCCAGGCCTGAGTTCTCCTCAGGTAGATGTCGTAGTGGAGGCTCCTCTGTGACGCACCTCTATCTTTGATAGGCTGGAGACACCCGTCCTCCCCAAGAGGCGTTCTCAGAAGAGGCGGACGGTTCGGCTCCTCAATGATGCGGTTAGGGTGTTCGCGTGCTACACCGTCGGGCACCAGCCTGAGGTTCAGACTGACGATTTGAACTAGCCCATATCTCACTTCAGGAGACCTCGCCACCCAACTCAGCCGCCGACTCCGGTCGTCCATGTCGGCACTTCTGTCAGGCCTCGGACATCGACACGAGCGGAAGAAGTTCTCATTGAGGAACGTGCCACCCCTGTCAACACAAAGCCGGTCAACAATGACCCTCCGACTGGTGAAGTCCAAGAGGTAACTCTTGAGACTCTTGTAAAGGAGAACCACCACTTGAAGGCCCTCCTGCAAGACTTGCTCCAGGAACGTGACCTTCATCCTCAGCCACCCACTGGACCTTCGACAGAAGCGCTGATCCCGCCAGGCGGGAAAAATGGTGCTAACGCCTCAGCAGAAGCTGCTCGGACCCCTACCATTGCTGGGTTTGGCACGCCCTTGGCCGAGGCTCAACCACGGCCATCCAACACGCTAGTGCCAAAAAATCTCATGGCAAAGCGCCAGATGATCGAGCGGATCGTTGAGACCAAGCTCGCCCAGTTTGGAGAGGGGGTCGCTACTGTAGAACTCTACAGCGTCTCCTATCCTCTCCACCATCAACTCAAGAAACTTCCCCTGGAGTACACCAAGCCACCAAAGTTGCAGTAGTTTGATGGTCAAGGGTCTTCGCATGAACACTTGGCCTACTACATCACGGCCATGGGCGAACTCACGTTGGATGAGTCTTACCTCCTCCGCTACTTCGCCACCTCACTTACGGGAATGGCCTTCCAATGGTATTCCCGCATGAAGCCCAACTCTGTCATTGACTGGGTGGATCTCCAGAAGAAGTTCCTCGACCATTTCCAAACGGCTGAGCGAAAAGTCTCTTTAGCTGAGCCTTGCTCCCTCCGATAGAAGAAGGGCGAGAGTGCCCTCGACTTCATCAAGAAATGGCGAGACCTCAGTATGAGGTGCGTCAACCCGCCAGTCTAGGAGGATGCCATCACCATCTGTCATCGAGGCTTGATAGTCGAGGTCAGCGAAAAGCTTCTCGGCACCAATGTCAAGGGCTTCGACCAGCTCAATTCAACAGTTGCCAAGATAGAGGTGTTCTTCACCGATAACCCGAGCTACGCTTTAGCAAAGGGTAAGTAGACGCGGGAACGCCAGTCTGGCAAGGAGGTGAATATCATCGAATTCACCCCCGCCACTAAAGCCAGCAAGGGAGCCGGGACGAGTGATTTCGACAAAAGGCTAGCTGATAAAAAGCTGGCTACTCCCTCCTTCTCAGAGCGTATGAAGATGTACTTCTCCTTCAAGAAGGAACATACGAAGATGCTCTTCGACCTCTATGTGGCCCAGAGGATCATCAAACTACCTGAAGTCCACAAGCCAAATGAAGCCCAGAAAATCGACGATCCCAACTACTGCCCATATCACCACATGCTGGGTCATTCCCTCGAAGATTGCTATGACTTCAAGACCCAGGCACAGAAGTTGATCTGAGATAGCCTTATTCAAATGAAGAGCGGTCTCGTCGATCCTCCGCAGCCACATACGTGGTCCAGACCAGCCAAAGCAACGTGTGTGGTTCACCATCCGGCTAACGTGATCCACATGATGGCTGCATTTTCTCTCTCTAATGATGAATCAGAGGAGCCCAGTACCAATCGGAGAGAGCGTTCGATCTGGTACCCAAGGTGGCGACCCTGGCACGATCGCAGACCCCTCTCCTTCCCTAGGGAGAGAACCCGGTGACTCTTCGATGTCCTCATCAAGTGAGCGTAAATCTTGCCCTGTGACCCGTCGATAAACTACACTCAGTGGGACTTTAACCACCCCTAGTGTTGTCCCTTTCATGCACAAATCTGCCACGTGATCGAGTCCTGTGAGGAAGTCCAGCACCTCATCCAGGAACAGATCCGGTGGGAGCAGATTGACGCCGAAGGGAATTCCATGGCACTTGTCTGACTACGGTAAGCTATCGAAGAAACTATGAGCACTGCCAGAAATATGCCAGAGCAGCCTGATCCTCCCTAGAAAAATGGACACGGGATGCCTTACCATCACATGCCAGAATGGCTCAAGTTCCAGACCGATAATCGGGAAGCTCTCGAGCGACTGTGGAGACGCAGGGAGCAAGATGCCAGCCAAGAAATAGGGTCGAGTACCTTCTCGGACAATGTCTTTCATCCTCCTGCTCCCCCGGTCTCCCCTAATTCCTTGACACCACAGGCCGATCAGTCGGCCCCTGCCACTTCAGCCACGTAATGGCGACCTTGGCAGGAATTAGAATCTCTGCCCTTTTCCAAAGAAGACACTGTCAGACTCCTTCGAGTCCTTCTCGGTCGAGAAGACGTCCTGGTGGGCGAGGCTACCATGAGTTCCTCAAGCGCTTCTCACCTTCCCCTTGTTCCACTTCTGACTCCAATGCTCCAGGATAGGAAGGGAAAACAGAAGCTAGGCGAGGACCCGGCTCGACCGAACTAGGTCCTCCCAACAATTCGCAAGCCGGGTTTGCTATCACAAAGGCCATCCAGCGCGCGAGATCAAGACAGCCAACAGGGGCAGTAAGGCCCCAAGACTTCGTCGAGTGTCACTCGACCTTGCCCTCAGCCAAACTACCGGAGTCAGGTCGGGAAGCAGGATGTTACTCATGCTCCTCGGGCCATTTCTCAGCAGAAGCCCCAGCCATCGCGGTTAAGGCATCAAACCGCGCACGTGTCTTCGGACACCAATACTAGTATACCAATTCAATAGGGAAAGCCTCCCTCGCCACTGTGGCTAAGGCATCAAACCGCGCACACGTCTTTAGACGCCAGTACGAGTCAACTGATTTCTGGTAAACTCTCACAGCCACCGTGGCTAAGGCATCAAGATGCGCTCATGTTGTCAGACGGCAGTCCCAGCACCGCTGGTTACCAGGAACTACCACTCGAAGTCATCGAACAGACGATCAATGCTACCTTCCAACTACAATAGTCAGATGGTGCCTGGGTCGAGATCTGGTCAAAGAGGAGTCGCCGACCTTGCCCTGCAAACCCATTGGCTCGACAGCATCCCCGTGTGGACCCATCAGCCTCAGCTCCGGTGCCTCCTCCTCCTCCTCCCCTGGAGGTGGCCATCGCCAAGAAACGGGAGAGTAATAGAAGAAAGAGTATCAAGAGGCAGCTCAAGAAATAAGCCCAACAAGTGGCTGCCTTGCAATCTCCAACAGACCTAACACCTCTCCAGAGGCTACAGCGGCTCATCGACAACTTGGAGGAATACATTCCTCTCCGCCCTACCGGGCCTATCCTACTCGACAGTTACATCTTGTGGAAAGACATGCAGAAGCATGCTCGCCTCAGAGACTGGGTCCAAGAAATGATCCAAAAAATCAAAGAGGGTGAAACCCTTCGCATTCCAGATGAACTCTCCTTGTTCTATAAGGACAAGGAGATCACGGTGGAATAGCTGGAACAAATGCTTCATGGCTGCACTTGCAACATGGTGGCTATCTCACCTCCAGATAACATCAACGCCTCCAGGCGAGGTGAGCCAGTGGCATCCAGAACCAGACAAAGGGCTGCGGCTCCACTCAGACTACAACCAGCTCCAGAACACATTGGCCGTGGCCGAGGTCATAGTCGTGGACGTGGTAGAGGCCGTGGAAGAGTCCCTGAGCATTACTTCATCCAACTCCCTTCGACCCCGAACGGGTCATCCTCCTCCGAGGAGAACGACCTACCCCGATCCTGCTAGTGGAGATCCGGGGGTAACCCAGCATCTTCGACTCGGCTGGCGCCGAGGAGATCGCCGCCAACATTCCAGTTCTAGCACCAGTTTCGACCTATCCTGCAGAGCAAGCAGGGCCGTCTGGCCAGGATGGGCCAGCCCTTCAGCCTCCCTTGGAAGAGCCATCATTGGCCTCTCTCTTCCAAGAGTCTGCGGGTGGCCAGAGTCAACCTGATCCCAGTAACAAGGGCAAGGCGGTGCAACTCCCCGACGAGGAGCGACGTGACAGCTCACAGCAGATCCAGCCTGACATACTACCGTCACTGGAGGACGCTCGAGCTCGAGCTGACCGAAAGGTCCTCCACCAGATGAAGCGCTTCCCTGCTTATTATTGTGAATCTCAGGCCGTAGTGCCCCCTTTCCCGGTGATTAATCAAGGGTTTTTCCCTCTCCGAGGGGATGCAATTAACATCGTAGCCTTTATGGTATGGCAGGTCCTCAGTCCCGACACGAACTATACAATCGTCTAATTAGTCAGAAGGAGCGCACCCTGGGCTTCTCAAAGCCCGCATAAATCGTCACCTCGGTGACTGGCACGCCCTCGCACTCAATAAACCAAACAAATGAATGAAAGGATGAATAAATGAACAAAAAGAACAAAGAGTCCCCATAAGTGCGTCCACAAGTCTGGCACGCCCGGTGGGACTCAACAAACCGAACAAACGAACGAAAGGACGAATAAACGAACGAAAAGAACAAAGGGTCCCCATAAGTGCGTCCACAAGTCTAGCATGCCCGGTGGGACTCAATAAACCGAACAAACAAACGAAAGGACGAATAAACGAACTAAAAGAACAAAGAGTCCCCATAAGTGCATCCATAGTAGCAGACGCATGAGGGGCCTGAATAACTCTGGGTTGGGCCCAGTGTGGGACTCTCTTCACACTCTCTAACCTTTCAACCAGATCTTGGACAGATCGGTCAGAAGCCTCAGTGCTGTCCTCCATGGCCTTGAGTCGGCTCTCCATGCGTTCGGTATGCTCCCTAAGAGTTTGCTTGGACCTATCCATGTGCTTCATGAGTAGACCCATCATGTCCTTCAAAGATCGACCTCCCTAGGTGGCACCTCCACGAGTGGGCATGCAAGGGGACCTAAAGGGAGCTAAGGGTAACTCACTACGACCTATCTGGATGGACCAATGTGAAATGATGAACTTAGACTTAACCAATATCTAGCACGCGATGGAGATATCAATTTGAAGACCAATCTCACGCAAGGAGGCTACCTTCCAAATAGGCTTAACCTATCTTTCTTGTAACGCCATTTGATATACCGGGTATTGGGATGTCATGCAAATCTAGACACTTTTTTTTTAAAAAAAATAATGACTACCCAAGACTCAACCCATTCTGATACCAATTTAAGGCAGGATGACATGAGACTCCACTCATACTTGTTACAAATCTGGGACTCTAGGTGACGACCCGACCTAAAGACGGCACAACCAGCGACAACACGAATGGCTCGATCGCTAACGTGGTTCCCGAAGGCAAATGTGCCCCAAATAAGATGTACTCGCTCACAATCATCCCCAGTAAGGGAAATATGTCGATCTACATGGTTGAGAAATTGGCATTGAGTCTCGGGTGCTCTGCTCACTCCCGTGCTCGGAATGAGTTACAAGATGGGTCTCGCACTCACAACTCATAGCGGTGACTAAGTTTAACTGGCTAGGAAATAAATTACTCACATGCAGTGACAAATAGAACTTGTACTTAATAAGCGAATGCGACTGAGAGGGTGGTGAGTGTACCTTCACGCTCAGGGCGTGAGGAATACATCCCGGCCAAGTTTCATAACTCCCAGTACAGTAATGAAAGTTAATTACAATAGTGATTTTTATTGCCCACTCCATGCTGAGAGGTAAAGTGCTACATAATAACGCCGGGAGCACCAAACTTTTGTTGGCGGGCAGCAAGGAGGCAGGTCCCGGGCGGTTGCGGCAGCAGCTCCGGTTCTGTGAATTGCTGGCCGACAGGACAATGAACAATGGCTTCCAAAGAGACGTCAACCTCCGGAGATCTTCTGATGGCGGAGATTCAATGGGACGTTGGCGGAGGGTCACTGGTTGACTCCTGGAGGCGGTGGTCGCTGAATCGGAGCTGGGATATTTTTTTGGGAATTAACTCCCAAAATTATCCCAAACCTGTTCTACACTTTCAGGACTGCGTGATTCTGCAAAAATGCCTACTGCGATGAGATATGGTGTCAGAATGAGGTGGAACTGCACCGATGCAATGCTCGTTCAGAGAACTACAAACCTAGGTTGTGATAAGAATTTTTTTGTCGTTGTATTTTCCTTGGGGGATTTTTGAAGAGATTGGTAAAGTTTGTGGCAGCCTGTACATGTTCCAAGGACCAACAGTTTGACACATCTCTAGGTGTATCTGAAAATCTGGAAAGTGCATTCAGAGCAGGAAAGAATTGATACTTAAATTGTTTATGTCATATTGTAGACATTGGTTGCTTCATAACTGCTCTGAATCCGTGCCATTGGACATGGTCATACCACTTTCAAAACGAAAGCAAAAAATATCATATGTGAATGAGGGTTTACATAAAGTTCAAGATTTGATAGTTTTTGTGTTACAGGAAAACAACAAGAAAGAGGATAGACCCTACCAACATAACCCATTTACAACTTGAGTTTTCTCTGCCATTTTTTCATCATGATCAAATTCAGCCTAAACTTATTGCTGATGTTGAGTTAGTTAGATTCCTTTTCCGTTCCTTTTTCTTTTGGGTACTAGGACATCCACCATTGTGGACCACTCCTCCAACGGCACATTCCATTGTAAGGTTGCAAGATGTGTCTTTAACTGCCTGTTCCCCATTTCGGGAAAAAAAACTGTTTCTTACCTTAGTCTCTGTGTCAAACTCAATCTTAGATTCTTATTACATGTCAACTTGGAAGGAAACCCCTCCTTCCCTTATTAAGATAGTACTAATCCTAATTTTTTAAAGGGACTATGAGGTAAAATCTTCTGGTTTGGCATGGCATCCAATAACCTTCAATTAATCTTGTCTCAGGATGACCTTCCTAATTTCAACACATTCAAGTACACACATCTGCAGTATGCCGATGACACTATCCTCTTCCTAGCTGACGAGGAGCAGTAGTTCGTGATGCCAGGGTGCTGCTAGAGGTAGTACATGACTTCAGTGCACTGAAGGTGAACTATAGCAAAAGCTATATAGCGGGGATCAACATGGAGGAGTCAGCACTCTAGTGGGCAACTTTTATTTTTGGCTGCCAGATTGGGGAATTTCCTTTCTCATATTTGAGCCTTCCTTTGTCTTCAGGGACTCTTCACTGTAGGGATTAGTAGGTGGTGTTGCAGAGATATGAGTCCAGGCTTGCAGGATGGAATGTTAGGCTCCTTTCTTGTGGAGGGGTCATAGTACTATGCCGATCTGTGCTCGACAGTTTGCCGATCTATTTCCTTTCCATTTTTAGAATCTCGAAAATGGTGACAAAGAAGGAGTCCGTTCAGGTTAGATTCTTTTGGTATATGCCAGTGGGAGTAGAGACAGGGGATGACATGGCATTTCGTGGGGTAGAGTTTGCAAGAGCAAGGAAGCAGGTGGAGTGGGCATCAAGAACATTAGACTTCAATTTGGCTTTATTGTGTAAGTGGTTGTGGAGGCTCGGGGTAGAGGATGGAGGGTTGTGAGCGTAAGTGATCAGGCAAAGATATTATACCTCGTCGAGAGCTTGGGATATGTCTCTATCCTATATGTATAATGTCTCCCCGATTTGGAGAGGCATCCTCCAGTGTATTGACTTCATCACAACTAGTGTTGGGGTCAACCTGGGTGACGGAGAGAGGTGTTTGTTCTGGCAGGACAGGTGGTGTGGTGAACTCACAATAGCGGTGGCCTTTCCGTCGCTGTATGCTATTGCGCACCCGGGGCATCTATGGCTTAGTACTTTGATGCGCAACTGGCTGGGGACATTTGGGCTCCCACTTTCAGGAGGAATCTTACCCTTAACGAGATGGACCAGCTGGAACGTTTCTTGACTTTCCTCCTGTACTTGTCCAGACGCCAGCAGGACAGATTCACGGCTTTAGAGATGGGAGAGGGAGGGAGACTTCTCAGTCAAGTCTGCCTACTCTCTCATTTTGGATGGAGGAGTGAGCCACTCTTTAGCACCTCAGATTTGGGTTCCCAAGAGCCCACTGAAGGTGAAGTTGCTAGTCTGGAGGATCTCCCATGGTCGTTGTCCCACCTGTGATAGGGTGGCACCCTTCCTTCAGCATATTTCTACTTTACGTTGCTTGTGCGAGGACGTGGAGGCTGCCCCTTTGCGAAGGGCATATGG
>JANBPO010001823.1:0-12595 GCA_024336825.1 Amorphophallus titanum | reverse complement strand
GCCTCTAAAAAATTAGTTCTCAGACCATTTTCAGTTCTATCCACTGCAGTCCAGATCCGACCATCACAAGCCAAAAATCCATCTTCCCTATCAAACCATCACAAAAAAATACATAAAAATTATTAGCGTGTTCCTTAGTTTCCCCTCCATCTCCCATAAAAATTCTACCACCCAAATCCACCGTTTTCCTTTTGGTCAAAGTTTGTTCGCAGGCATATATCAATCTGCCCAGTCAGATCTGAGCTCAGGAGTCAGCCTGTTGATAAATACCCCACGCAAAAATCCAGTGCCATAAAAATTACTGTAACAACTTTTGTTCGTAGATCTTTGAAAGGGCTTTCCAACGGCACTAGTCTCGCATTGATCCGACAGCGGAGCTGATCACAGTAGGCAATCTCGTCGGGTCCCGTAGTGCTGTGATAGCAGCACAAGCTCGTGGACAACAAGTAGCAACGATCGCGAGGCCAGCCACCTCGCCTTCCACAAGGCGAACCAGCATGTCTACCTCTAAGGGATTGCCCCTCCAGGAGTCCCCATCGCAGCAGTACCACTCTCGGCCCACTCGGCCCATCGACCAGGACGTGGACCCTACGGTTGCCGACATGCGCTACCACCGGAGCTGTCCAAATCGCTGCCCGTCAACCTGAGCCTACTACTCCCAGGTCCCACTTGTAGCCCTTTACCTCCCTGCGTGGAGTGGGTAGAATTATTGTTAATTCATTTGTACTAGGAGTACAAGTTTCGACCGAGGTCACCTTCCCCACGCCCGGAGTGTGGAGGTATCATGTTCGCTCCTTGCTCGGCATTTCTTGCTTATTTCGTATATAATTCTATATGCCGCTGCTAGAGTGTTACGATAATTTAGATCGCTCAAATTTCAATCACCGCTGTGAGAGAGAGCGAGACCATCCTATCACCCTATTCGGTCAGGAAAGTAAGAGTTGTCCACCCTAGCTCACTATCGATTTCTCAACTGCGCACGTCCGCATGGTTCCCTCGCTAAGGGATGAGTCGCAAGCTTGCTTAGAGTCCCAGGTTCGCCTGTAAATTAGTCAAGTCCACTGTCCCTCTCGCATCACCAACTCGATCAGCAGCGGTGCCAGCATCCTCCTCAAGTCTCCAGAAGGAGCAGAGCTGCAGTACGCCTTGAAGTTCAACTTCTAGGCATCCAATAATGTCTCCGAGTATGAGGCTCTCATCTCGGGAGCCATGATGGCATGATGATTAGGGGCCGAGCGAGTCAGGGTCCATACTGACTCCCACCTGGTCGCCAGCCAAGTCAACGGTGACTATGAAGCTCGGGAAGCATCAATGATCAAATACCTTCAATTGGTAAGAGGAATAGTCCCACTATTCGAGAGTTTTCAGGTCGTCCGAATAGCTCGGGAGGAGAACTCCCGGGTAGACGCCCTCTCTCGACTAGCCTCCTCTGTTGGCCCAGAAGGTACCCGATAGGTCTTCCTCGAAGAGTTGGAGTGACCGAGCATAGAAGCAGAGCTCATGACCGTCGACCAAGCATTACCCAGTGACTGGCGGACCTCCTATATATCCTAGCTCCAAGACTCTCAGGAGCCCCCTGATCCTCGAGAAGCTCGGAGACTGAAGTATCAAGCTCGAGGTTTCATCATCTTGAATGGAGCCCTGTACCAAAGGTCTTTCTCCAGTCCCCTCCTCAAATGCCTCGATATCGATGAAGTCCACTGAGCAATTCAAGAAGTCCACGAAGGTATCTGTGACGCGCATCAAGGAGGAAGATCACCCGTCAGGATCCTGCTATGGCAGGGTTACTGGTGGCCCACTCTCCAACGCGACTGCTCAGCCTATGTTTAGATGTGCGATCGATGCCAGCATTTCGATCATCTGGTCCATCAGCCTAACTCAGAGCTCGTCACCTTCACTGAACCATACCCCTTCGCCCAATGGGGGATCGACATCCTGGGGCCATTTCCTACGACTCAGGCCCAGAAGAAAATTGTCATCGTCACCATCGACTATTTTACAGAGGAAGGGTGAATACCTGGGGGGTTGGTTTTTTAACCCCTGTGGGGTGTGGAAAAGAGTAGGAGGGTGTTTGCAAATGATGCAAGTGCAGGAGAACGTGGAAGAGGAGGGAAGCCAATCAAGAAAACTTCCTATCAACCGAAAAAGGTTCACCAACAATACTAAACAGGCCGACACCAGTCCAAGCCTAAGTTTGCACATCCCAAAGGAAGGAACAACTCAAATGCTAAAATAGGTCGGCACTACCTTTAGGACAGGTTAACACCTTCATGGTCAAACGCCCAACAATACCCTAGGTTTGCACCAACAGGCCGACACCGGAGTTATGGGGACCCGACACGTCTCCCAAATAGAGACCGTTATAAATGGGTAGAACAAGAGACAGGTCGACACTTTCATGACAGGAGGTCAACACATCCTTCATCCAGAGACCATTATAGATGGTCAGAACAGGGGACAGGTCGACACCTTACCTCCTACAGGTCGAAACCTTCATGGGTCAGGGGTAGTTATGTTCCCTACGGTCATAGGTTCACCTAACCTCAACAACCTAGGTACTATGACACCACCTATCCCTCTAGACCAACCCACTGGAACAGATGGTCCAACAAACAATCCTCTTCCACCATTCCTAAAACCCATAAAGCCCAAGAAGCTAAAAGAAAGAAAAGGAATGTTAATGAAGAAAAGAAAAACTAGAACTCCCAATCAGGCAAGAAAATAAAAACACTAAGAAAGTCTGGATTTCAAAGTCCATGTTATCTTGCTTTACTTAAATAAGAAGATTAATGGGACCCAATTATCCTTGGGTTCCAAATATTGTCACTTGATTCCTTGTGCAGGAGTGTCTTGCAGTCGTTCACAATCACTGGTATCTTGATAGTGGCTGCTCAAGACACATGACTGGAGACAGAACCAAATTCTGTCTCTTAGTAGAAAAGGAAGCTGGACATGTAACATTTGGAGAGAACAAAAAAGGAAAGATCATTGGTACAGGTAAAGTTGGCAAGAATCCCTCCAACTCAATTGATAATGTATTGCTTGTTGATGGTCTGGAGTATAATTTGCTGAGCATAAGTCAGCTTTGTGAGAAGGGTCATACTGTAGTCTTTGACTCTAATGAATGTAGGATCTTGCAACCTAATTCAAAAGAAATCAAATTTTCAGGTAAAAGAGTCAACAATGTGTATATGATTGACTTAGATGACCCTGCTCACATAAATCTTTATCTTGCTGCACCTAGATCTGAATTAGCACACTTGTGGCATTGTAGACTAGGTCATGCTAGCTACAATACCCTTCATAAATTGGTGAAGCATTCTACTGTCAACGGATTACCTGAAATTAAATTCAAATTGAACTCTAAAATTTGTGATGCATGTGCTCAAGGAAAATAAACTAGAAAGTCATTTAAAAGCAGAACTGAAGGCCTATCAACCAAACCACTTGAACTAATTCACATGGACTTGTTTGGTCTGACCAAAACAGCTAGCTTGAGTGGTAAAAGATATGACTATGTTTTAGTAGATGACTTTACTAGATTTACTTGGGTGTTCTATCTTGCATATAAAAATGACGCATTTGATGAGTTTCAGGCACTCTTCATGCAAGTAAAGCAAGATGCTAAGTTCAAAATTTCCACTATACTTTTAGACCATGGTGTTGAATTCGAAAATGTTGATTTTGATAATCTTTGTAGGACTGAAGGAATAAATCATAGGTTTTCATCACCAAGAACCCTTGAACAAAATGGGGTGGTCGAGAGGAGGAATAGAACTCTCATAGAAATGGCACGCACAATGCTTGCTGAAAAGTAATTACCAAGGAGATTTGGGGCAGAAGTGGTAAACACTGCATGTTACATTATCAATCGCTCAATGGTAAGGCCACTCACCAAAATGACTCCTTATGAGTTACTCAATGGTAAAAAGTCATCTCTCTTTCACATGAAAGTATTTGGGTCAAAGTGTTTTGTTCATAACAATGATAAAAGAGTTTTTGGAGGAAGGTACACCACCCAAGGGTGGGAGCTGAGTGGAAGAAATGATGAATTAAAAGGAGGAGAAGAAGAAGTGGACCCCTGAGTGCTCAACACATGGCCTTTGTACTGGTGTCGCCGCCTATTCTTGGCTGAAACATCTTGGAAACGGACTCGCCTGGCGTAAACTTGGACCTTTGGGATTCCCAATCTATAATATTTCTTTAAATAATGGGTCCATCTGGCAGACGGCTTGGCCTGACTATGAATGTGCAGCCTCATCGAGGCGGTTGCCCCTAAACACCCGATGCTAGCAATATATGGATATTCCTGGACAGATAACTCCTTAGAGTGACGAGCATCAGAATACCATGGAGCTTTGTCACTCGGCACTAGAAGCATGCGGTTCGACAATCCCACTCGGCAATCCGGCATGAAGCATAACTCCCTTGCTAGTAGAGAATGACGGAACTGAGAGAGAGTAATACATGGCGTTGACGTGGTCGTCGTACTGATGAACCGAGAGAGATTGTATAGAATGTGTAGAATGTCCCTTGAAAATGTTGAGAATATGGCCAATTGCCCCTTGAACATGAAATTCATAATCTACTTGGCGACAGTATGAGTTAGTATCATCCGGGTAGAGAACCCTTCCCAACCAGCAATCTGAACTGCGACGAAGTGAAAGGTAATAATAACATCAATAGTAAGACCTCCGGCGAGCAAAGAAATTATCATCGGCCTCGCTTTTGAAGAAACTGGCACTAGTGCAAGGGAACTCTTCTTAGCAACCATCCTTGGAAGGGTAGGCTCATCACCAAAACAGCCAAAGACCAAGATGCGAATAGGCATGTAGCAAATGAAATATTGAATCTTGTAATGCAGAACCGGCACTGAACTGTCCTGACTTGGCTTGTCATCTCTCTGGGGACCAGACCCGAGGGGCATCGTAGGTAGCGCACACCCACTTCGTGGGGTGAAAGTGGGTGGAGAAGTGGAGGTAATAGGTTTGGAAGGCAGAGACGAAGGTTTAAAAGGCGTTAAGTGGGGGTAAAGGCAATGCGAGTGGTGGAGGGATAGTGGCAATGACAGGCTCAGGTGTAGGAGGGGGTAAAGGCGAAGGTGGAGGTGTAGGTGTAGGCATAGCCTGCTCAGGCTTGGGTGTCACACCCCGAGCGCAGAAGGAACTCGGTGTGCGTGACGAGTTATAATCGATCATGTCAATAAGAGCAAAGTGTATTCGACACACATAGACAGAGTGCGCAAAGAGATGATAACCAAGTCCTTTATTAATCATAACTTCAAAGTACTCCATTACAACTCTTTATGAAAGATCTAAGACTCAATAAAAGAGAAATACAATGGATGACTCAAGAAAGTTGAAAAGATAGGACTAGATAACTCTTGACAGTCGGAATGGCTCTAATCTCTTCACTCTTGTTCATCCCCATCCTAATGAGTCTCGTCATCAGAATTACCTGAAAAATAAGAAAAAACACTGAATGAGTGAACGCTCAGTAGGAATTATATCTCAAGTGCTAGCTTGCTTTAAGTAGATTACACGTTGCATGAGTGCAAGTATAGCTATGCATGTTCGAGTAAAAACGTCATTATAGGGAGAATGTACTGCAAGAGATAACTAGCATGGAATAGCAAGAGCTTCAGTATTTCAAGTAATTTGTATCAAGATAGTCAAGCATGTGAGTATATCAAGTCATGTTATATCATGTGAATTGGCTATCAAGTTATCACGCAAGTAAATACCCTTTCCGGGCCACGCAAGTCATGTCACGCCAAGTCAAGTACAAGCACAAGATTGTGAAATTTCATTTATCTAGAACGACAAGTACTTCGGTGCAATGCCACACCGTGATCAATAATAGCTCCCATGGGCACAAGCACTTTCGGGTGCTCCTCCCAAGACCCGATCGGGCCCTATATGCACAGGCATTGGGTCATGTATTTTTGACATCCACTATAGTTATAGCCAATATAGAATTCCAAAGGAATAAGCTTGTAGGCAGGACACCGATAAGCATGCGGCAAATGAAATCATGAATCTTGAACCGCATAACCAGCATCGTATTACCCTAACTTGACTCATCATCTCCCTAGGGACTAGACCCAAGGGGCACCAAGGGTAGCACACACCCGCTCCGTGGGGTGGAGATGGACAGTGAAGGAGTAGAGGTATAAGGCTCGAAAGGTAGAGGGATAGGTACAACAATGGGTGCGAGTGTAGGTGAAGGTGAAGGTAAAAGTGGGGATGAAAAGCTTGAAGGTTCAGACAATGATGGCGAAGGCAGAATGGCAAGGGAAGGCTTAGGTGTGGGTGAGGGTAAAGGTAAAGGCAAAGGTGTAGCTTGCTTAGGCACGGAAGATGAGGGAGATGGCAGAGATGGTGATGATAATGAAGACAACGAAGATGGCAGTGGAGATGGAAAGGAGGAAGGTGATGATGATGATGGAGAAGATGAGAATAGGGATGAAGATCATGGGGGTGATGGAGACTTAGGTGGCAAAAGTGAGGGTAATGAGGGAGATGGAGAAGAAGAAGATGAAAGCAGCGGAGATGATGGAGATGGTGAAGACAGAATAGGGGGTTTTGGGAGAGTAGATGGTGAAGGCGGTGGAAGGTTAGACAAAGATGAGGGTGATGAAGGCGGCACTGAAGGCAACGGTGATAAAGAGGATGAAGAAGAAGGCTATGGCGCCCACCGCTGATGTATCGACACGAGGCGTCGAGCGATGTTAAGAGTGGAAGTAGTGGTGAGAACAACGGGAAGAGGGGAAGTGGAGGTAGTAGGAACAATGGGAGTAGAAGGAGTGGAAGTAATAGGAATAATGGGAGTAGAAGAAGTGGAAGTAGCCTGAGCAGAGGCTTGGGTTTGTGGAGTTTGTGGAGGTGGGGTAGGTGGACTAGGTGATGGAACAGGTGGTGGAGCAAGTGATGAGGTAGATAACGGAGCAGGTGATGGAGCAGGGAACGGAGTGGGTGCAATACTAGATGATGAATCATAGGGGTGCCCCTAGTCTCGTAAAGGAGGAGACGATTGCCTGGGCGACACTACTTATTGTGGCTGCTTGCTGCGAAGATAAAGAACAACCTTATGAATGGCAGACCAATCGATCCTCTTCTTGTCTTCCAGGTCATAAATGAACTCTCAGAACTCGGGACAATCCTCAACTAAATTCCCCTGCTGATGATGAAATTCATAAAACTGAAGCATATCCCCGATCGCAGGTTGGTAGGGCACAACCGGAGGGAGCTGGAACGCGCGAGTGGCCATCAAAGCCCAGAAAATATCGGCAAAACACTCCGGCAACGGAGGATGAGGAGCCCGCTTTGGGCAAGATAGATGCTGAGGGGTTTGAGAAAGTAATGGAGAGGGTTGCAGAGAAGGAAGTGGAGGTTACGTAGGCCAGGGTGTGTGGCGACTGGCGGAGGGACTCGGTGGAGGCGTATGATGAACGGGATGGGAAGCAGGTATATAGTGGACGGCATCCACCTGCTCGAGATTCAAAATTCCCTTGATAATAGGCGGAGACACACATGGATATGTGGGAGCAGTGGGCTGACTGTGGATGGCGGAAGGTTGACTTGTGGAGGGTTGATATGTGGAAGGTTGACACATGGGAGGTTGGCCCACGGAGGGTTGATGTGTGGAGGCACATGGTTGTAGGGTGGAAAGCTGACTCACGAAGGGATATGTGGCGGAAGGCTGACTCATGGAAGGTTGATATGTGGAGGGTGAGATGTAAGTGGACATAGAAGGTGAAGGAGACTCGGGGTCAAGGAAACCCTGAAGTTGTTGGCAGACGAAGCGGGCTCGGCTATAAAGTTGTTGCTATGAGGTGATATCATTCAAGGCCAAGATGAAACAATACTCGGGCGTGGCAATAGAAATGGGCATCTTGATTTGCTCTCTCTCCAAAATATGCCCCTGGACTTGCACTACAAGGTGATGCCAACGATCAGCAAAGGTCGAGAACTCCTCATCAGGCTTCATCTTCTGTTGTGTAACTCTTCCAGCATGACCCCCAGTTAGTAAAATGGATATGAATAGTGATTTTCCCCCTCATTTTTATATATATTTGGGTTTTCCGACCACTCTTTGGGTGGATAATAAACCACCTCATAGGCGTATAATGCTCCAATTTCTTAAGACCCACCGGCCCGCGGTTATATGGGTGCTCCTCGGAGCCCTTATGTATATGCCATAACGGTCCTCAGGTTGATATAATCGACAAGTATAACCTATGACTCCTCGATGATGTGGGTCTCCCGACGGGTGAGTCCTCGGAGATTTGCCATCCATTATGGGGTCCGGGCTGTCATCATGGCATGCCCGTCTCTTATGGAGTTCGTCTCAGCCCACTGTGGACAAACCTCCCATATATCCCAATGATACATTCCGGGGCAGGGGAGATGCTGTCGAAATTTACTCACCTCGTAGTTTTGTCATTTATTTTCTTCCTCATCATGAACATAAGTTAAAACATTTTAATGCCAGTGAATGATTGATGTCGAACAACAAAAGAAATGAGCACCAACGCAGCATTGGTACCTTGAACTGACGAAGAAGGAAAAGAAAGGGGCAAGAAAATAAAAGAAACATACAATAAGAGTGCATACACCCTTGCCGGATCACCTCTACCCTGCCCTATTCCAACTAATCTACAGTTGCTTATGCACGAGGAGGTAAAAAGATAATAACATGATAGAAAGGAAGAACAAATGAAAATGGACATCGAAATAATAGCATCACCATAGTGGAACGAAGCATGTTTCTGCATATATATATACATATATGCATACATATACTTATCGTATCATGTATGCCTGCATGCCTTGACTTGTCGGTATATCAAATGGCGATCTGTGGAAGGTCAGATTAAGTCTGACTGGGCCCTCTCCCTTCTCTCTCCTCACTCTCGCGACACTCTCTCTCCCCCTCTCTTACTCACCCAAACGTTCTCTCTCTCCCTTTCTCCTAATCTCTCCCGATTTTTGGCGAAACGACGCCGGATCGGAGCGTGGGAGGCGCCGTTGGAACGGGCTCGACGAGTAGGTCGAGGCATTACCTTCTATTCCGCGGTTCGGGGAGCGTGGAGACGAGATAGGCCGAGTGAAGTCGCGATGCCCCGTCGCCCGATCTGCACCGTTTTACGGGTCTCATCGTGATCGAGGTAGGGGAATGTGTTTCGCGTCTCGCCAGGAGCATTTTGACGCCTCATGCATCGCCGATGGCGGACGTTTACATCATTTTTCGTGCAAATATCTTTTTGGGAGATTTTAGGCCTAATTTGGGGTTTTTCTTCTTCTCTCTCGATTTTGATCGAAACGGCCACTGATCGAGGCATGGGAGGTGCCGTTAGGAAGGTCGTGTAGCGAGGATCACGTGGACATCCTTCTTCCCTCGATTCGTAGAGCGTGGAGGCGCGTGAAGTCAGAAGGTCGCCGTTGCCCTCGTTATCTGTTTGGCATCGAATCGGCTTCCTCGTCGTATCAGAGGTAGGGGGATGGACTCTATTCCTCGCTAGGATCATTTCCACACCACTTGCACATCCATCCACGGCCGTTTGACCCAATTAGTGTCCATGTTTAGTTTTGCCCTAAAACGTGATAAAAATAGGTTAATTAATGTTAAATTATGTTTATTAATTGTTTATGGGCATGTTTATTGCATGTCTAGCTTTTGTGGGCTTGTATGGATGCATGGCATAGCATGTTTTGAGTTTTTACAGGTTTTTGTAATCGAACCCGTCGATTTCTATCGATCGGGGCGTGCTTTGGTTCCAAACCGTTCACGCTCGTCGCCCAGACCGCATGGCAGTCACTCCCGTGACCGTCATGTGTTTAACGCACCTTTACTGGCACGTTATGCACGCATGGCAGACCACTCCAGGTCCATTATGCTCTTGAACGACTTAGATAGGTGGTTAGTATAGCGCACCCGTCCCTGACCTTTATGGCAAGGGTTTTTCTGTGGATTTCCCACGTTTGGGTGGCTTTAACGCACCTCTGGTAGACCGCCATATCACCCTTGACCGAATGGTTTGACCATTGACCATGGACTAGTAAGGCGGTTAGCATGGCGGTATAGGGTAGACCCGTTGTGGTGATATAATGCCCCTCACCCGGTGCGTTATGTCATGCGTTTAACTGTGGTTTCCTGTGGATTCCTGGTGTTCGGGAGGCTTTAACGGACCTCGACCCATGCGTTATCGTCTCATAACGCATGAGTCCAGGCGCGTTATGCTCCCTGGTTTCTGGCTTCAGCTTGTGCGAGTATAACGGCCAGGATAAGTGCGTTATACTCAGCATAACGCGCCATGCCTAGTGCGTTATGCTCCGCGTTTCTGATTACACGGCATTGTGCATTAGAGTATAACGCACTGGTGTAGATGCGTTATACTGTACATAATGCCCTATCGCAAGTGCGTTATGGTCTGCATGTCTGTGCATCTGTGTTCACCTGAGTGTTCGGGTGAGTTTAACAGTTTGGGAGAGACGCATTATGTACTATATAACGCCCCTGCCCTGATCCGTTATGTGAGGTAATGGGTCCAGCTTGGTCCGTTATACCTCCCAGCTTTCTAAAAAGACATGCATAGTTTCTAATGCATTCAATAGTGCATATTCACCATGTTTAAGTTATTTTATAAAACGTGGCATTATTTTAGACCCTGATAGAGTAGCTTTCTCTTTTCTTGTGACGGAGGCACTAGTCGTAGCCCAGCGACCTGTTGTGTCGGC
The DNA here is from genome assembly GCA_024336825.1 of Amorphophallus titanum. Lineage (NCBI taxonomy): Eukaryota > Viridiplantae > Streptophyta > Magnoliopsida > Alismatales > Araceae > Amorphophallus > Amorphophallus titanum. The sequence continues at coordinate 1,856 of JANBPO010001823.1, read as the reverse complement.
CCACCTGGGAAAGGTGGAGGGGTGACTCCCGTTGACGGTGTTTAAGCTAGTTACCATGGGACCCCGCTTTACTGTTGCGTCCTACAGGGGGGAAAACTAGCTAGAGGCCTAGCTCTGGGCGTAAGTCAGTGTGTGCATACATGCTCGAAGGTTGTAGGACTGACACTGATGAGTGCCACTCTGACTAGTTCTTGTTCGGTACTGTTACTGTTTACTGCTCTCGCTGGTTGTGTTTCGCTGACCGCGAGTTGCCTGAGGTGCAGTGTAAGTCGTGAGTGGACGCATCTGATCTCTCACTTCTAGTGTGTCTCTTCTTTTTCCTATCACCAGGTCGATAGAGAATCCTTCTATTGGTGGGGTTAGTTTGACGTCAGCTTTGACGCTAGCTTTGACATTGGTTTTGACGTCAGTTTTGACGTTGGTTTTGACGTCATATCTATATTGTATTGGCATATAAATTACTTGACATGTAGAGTAATTGGTATATAGATTAGCTATTTACACTGTTTAGGTAGATTTACAACTTTGCTATATCTGTGCTAAATTATGCCATCTGCCTGCGTATTGATTAAATGCATGTCTTAATTACTTTTATATTTGCATGCCTGCGTGTTTAGTTGCAAGGTAGGGATCCGCGTGACTCCTACTGAGTCTGACTGTGACTCACCCTTCCTACTTACAGGTGGGCAGCCTCGACTTTCGAACCGTACGTTTCGAGCTTTTGGGCAGTTGTGTCTAGCGTACTAGCAGTAGTCGGTCTATCCTCTTTCTGTACATTTGACCAGGGTATGCCCCATGTAGTTGTACTTGTGGACCTTCCTTTCAGTTGTGGGACTTGTACTATTGTAATTTCTAGACTATTGTATATATTTTATCATGCTATTGATTTATTTTACTTTCGCACTTAATTATTAATTATCGTTTAAATTAATTTACGCATTATAATCCCAATTCATTATACAACTCCTCGACAAATTTCACTAACCCTTCAGGGGCCTCATCAGCCTCTTGGGTGGCGTCCCCAGTTCTTGGTGACGGTAATCCGATATTATCGAGTTATCGGCACCTTGAGCTCTGGGTCGTTACAATAGTGGTCTTCATTAGGTCCCAAGACTCTTCAACGATAGTGGCCTTGGTGTGTCAAATAGGGGTCAGGGACCTCAGAATCTTCCTAACTAACTCATAATCGCTGTAGACCTTTCCCATACTTCTCAGACTGTTTGTGATAACATTCAGCCGAGTGTACATGTCTGAGATAGTCTCATCAGGCTTCATCTTGAAAGCCTTATATTCAGAGACAAGCATATTCGTTTTTGTCACTCTAACCTGGGAGGTTCCCTCAAAAATGACCTCCAACTTATCCCACATCTCCTTTGCAGTCTTGCAGGAGGAGACTCTAGAGAACTCAGTGGGATGGATAGCACATTGTATCGCGTTAATAGCTCCCCAATTCAACATGGACTTTCGAATATGCTCCTTAATCCAGAAATCCTCATCGGGTTGTAAATCCAATGGTCCTTTACTCACCACCTTCCAGATCTCATAGTCCTTTGCACGGAGGAACACTTGCGTTCTATTCTTCCAATATGCATAGTCGCTACCATTAAAGAATGGTGGCTTACTTGTGGAATGCCCCTCAGCAACAGTTCCCTTAGAATCCATCTCTACTCTCCGGGATGTGAAGCCCTGCAGGAGAGTCTGGCTCTGATACCAAGTGAAAGACCCGGTGGTATGCTAAGACACCACAAACGGAATGCTAGATGGACACTAAGATCTAGAGGGGGGGTGAATAGATCTACCTTCAAAAATCTTTAACCCTTAAAAATAAAACTACAGCAGATAGAAGGTGCGGAATA
>JANBPO010001810.1:0-28596 GCA_024336825.1 Amorphophallus titanum | reverse complement strand
GCATCAAGCAATCAAGAAGGACATCTAGTAGCAAGGCAACCAGCAAGGAGAATTGTGTGTGGGTGACTTAGTCATCGGCTAAGGACGTCGAGGGTATGTCACTTGTACTTCCCACACATGGTGTTTCGCCATGACATATAAGTCCATCCCCACCACGAGTGAGACGTTATGACAAGGGTGCAACCATGCATGCACGTAATGTCACGCTTCCCCGCAATCGCGAGAACATGTCTGACCGCTCGACTCGAGCTGTGATCAACCCTCACCCAGACACCAGTCCAAGGCTCTCTCCAGTCATCTAGTTACAAGCCCCTCGTTCGGCAGAGCAAGCATGGCCCACGTCACGAGAGGAGCCGCCTGTACAACATGCGAATACCCGCTTCATTACGCATTGACCCGGGGACCGACAACCGTGTCAGAATTGTCCCGCGGCTTGGTCCTATTGTACCTTAGCCACTACAGCCTGCCTGTAAAGCCATATACCTCTCAGAAATTACACTGCCATTTGAACAAATGCACTCGCATCCACATTTGGGCCCTCAGCCCCTTTCTATGTCACCTAGCATGAACCCACAGCCCCTCTGACCCTAGTCAACATCATCCTGTCTAGTGCGAACCCACAGCTGTGACGTGCTCCCTGCTCTCCACCCAGGACTACAAGCATACATAGACCTCTCTTCTGCATGAAACGAAGGTGTTTGGATTCAATCTGATGTAAATAAACAATGACTGCTTGCAGTTGGTGGGGAAAGACATCATGTACACGACTCCCCACAATCACCTGCGCACTCGCACTCATGGAACCACCCTTCACTCCACGTGTCTCTCACCCCCTGAGTCCACGTGCCGCGCCCTAGCGGCGCTTTCCCCTGCCAATTTTTGGTTCCACGGGTGATTGTCGAGAAATCAACCTGCACACCCGCATCCCAATTATGTTTCCCTTAAAACCAGGAAACTTTTCGTGCCACTTGGTCTCCCCTCAACTCTACATAAAAGGTGAGTGCACGGTGTCACTTTGAGGAAGATACGGCCATGAGAGGAAGTGCTCAAAACTCGCTAGATTTTGGCATTCCCCTCGTCACCTTATCCTACTCCTTAGTCTGGTCACCGCACACACGTCGCCCGCCAGCAGACCCGCGGCGCACGAATACCTAGTAAAGAGATATAAGTCTTACTGAGATTTCTAGCTCACCTTGTGTATTGTTGTTAATTTTTAAAAAATTCTGAAGATGACGGGAATGGGCTGGAGTGATGAGAGTGATGATAGTTTTTAATAAATTTCTTTTCCCAGTCTACCTACTTATAAATGAATGTATCGAGTTTGAATAGTATTGTAAGTCATTGAAGGATATTAGTTGGAAATGTCAGATTATGAAATAAAGATGTGATTTTATTCATTTATTGTTCATACTCATCATCTGAGTCTCTTGATCGACCCGCTTGTATAACTGTTCACGCCTTGATATTTCTGCCTCGTTAGGGGCGTGACATTGTCACTGCTTCAAACTTACTGGGGTCCACAAATATGTCGTTCCCCGATATAACATGTCCAAGAAACATCACCCAGTCTAGCCAAAATTCACACTTGCTGAATTTGGGATAGAACTTTGTTCTCTATGAGAGTCTGCCGAACCACTCTCAGATGCTGCCAATGCTCCTCCTGATAGGCAAAATATATCTGGAAATTCTCAGACCACATCCAAGTCTTCCAAGATCTTGACGGTGCCTTCTTCAAGTACCACACTAGCCAAGAAATAATCACATCTCTCGCTAAGGAGCTTGGTAGCCCTGATGGTTGATACCATCACTCTCCTAGACTTGCCTTTTGGGCTTTAGAAGAAGAATGTCTCCCCCCCAGCTCTAGAAAGATCACTCAATTCTGATGACAGTCCAAGAGAGCCTAGTGCTTAACTAACCAATCCATTCCCAGAATGAGATCAAAGTCGATCATATCTAGGATGTACTCTTCCCCTAGCAATATCCTCCCTTTGATGTTGACTTTCCTCATGGTCCTCCAACCAACCCTAAATTATCGCAAGGGGAGGGAAGGATGAGGTCACTCACATGAACCTCGGACTCCTCAACATGCTAGTCCTAGGCCCACCACCTCCAACGCGATTCTAACAACAGTGCTCCCATCTCACATATGCACTTTGGGGGATTCCTTCATCGAGGAAACAACTGCTTCACCCTACAATAGTCCAATACGCACTTGGAAACTCCGTAGTTCCCATAGACTGCCAACCAACAGCAACCAACACTCAGCGCCCACCTGAACATCAAACTGTTCAGGTTGAATAATCACTCGCTTTACACATAATCCCCTTGCACCGCTCCTCCCGAGCCAAAGGAAACCTCTGACCTTAGCACCACGATCCGGTCAGTGGCACTTCACAAGCACCAAGCTCCAAACTCTCTCAAGTCTTACTATAGCCGAGTGCTCCATCCATCACTTATCTAGCCTCGTACACCACATCCACAAGGCCACCAACGTGACAAACCACATGCGACCTGGGCGCTAAGATGACCCAACCAACTTCCTCGATTGCTCACAGTATCCCCACAAGGTCACACCCTTGATCCCAACCTGCTCCATTCCTCGAATCCACCTTGCGCACATCCACACCGACCGATGTCGGCCAAATCATTACCGCGACTCCGGACAATGCGCACCTGCGCCTCACACCAATCCAAATGGCCATGACCCACCTTCAACACCAATCACAAACCAACTCCTCCTCAGGCCACATGACACGATTCGCAAAAGAGACTGGCGCACAATTACTTACACCCGATGACTCTTACCATCGTACTACCCAAACCTCAACACTAGCACAACGTAGCCGCCATTACACGGCAATTAAGGCCACACACCTGGCCAACAAGGCCTCAAACCCCAAGGCAACGCTCTACCAGTTGACCAAGAAACCCCCAGGACTCATTTACGCCACAACAGACCACTCTTAACCACCAATCCGATCCTAGGGGCCGTGGGCTATAGGCCCACCACGCTTCCATTGCGTAACTCCGCACCAACCAAATTCCGAAACAAAGGGAAAACCTAACGTCCATCATGACACGGCTCCCAGTATAACTCGGCTAATTCAAAAAGTATGAGTGGGGAAGCGCACACCCCTCGATTCTGGGACACAACCTTCACCTAGGCCCAACAACACACCTACGACACAACAGCTCTCTTATATCAAAACACCTCAGGAAACCCAACTCCGGCCTCACCACACAACACATTGGCCCAATGGGTGACTCTACCGAACCAACTCAACACCGATTCAACGACTCTTACACACCACAACACCGGGGAAGTGGGCACCATTCTCGACAGGCAGCTCCACTGTCGACACACAGAGCACTCCTACGAAGCCCGAAACATTAAGGGAGGGACACAAAACACAACAAAAATGAGAAAACTATGGAGTCAATCAAAATACGTAGCAAGGAATTAACTCACAAATAAACAACGCATACCTTCCAAGAGGTGGAGTGCCTCCACGACCACCAGGGCCATGCACCACATGCTCTAGGAAGCCGCACTTCACTACAACAAAATCGCTACCTCAGTTAGGGTAGCCCCTCAGGACAATTACAGGCCTTGTGTCCCACCTGACCACACCTAATGCACCTCCCAGCACTCAGACACTATTTGCTTGGATGCGAACGGCTACAACCCGTGCACTGACTCTGTTGACATCCAACCACACTCTAGCGTCGAATCTGAACCGAAGACTATGACACGCCCTCCTCAGATGCCTGCCTTTGATCCTTAAGTGTAACACCCTAGATCTTTGGCAGATCTTTATTGGGTCCTGCTAGATCTTTATTGGGTTTTCGGATCCTTTTAGAAGAGTTTCAGATTACTACTTTGACACATTTACTCTTCAGTTCCTCGACTCGTGGTCACTGCAGTTGCATTGTACGCTTTGTCAGGATCGTTTCGACTATTTTTGTAGATTTTTAGGCCTTGGTTAGGCATTTATTTGAGCCGGGACATCACAGCCCTCCCCCCTTAAAAGAATTTCATCATCGAAATTCAGGACAAGCACCAAGCGACAAGGGGAGAATGCCGGAGCCAACTGACAACACTGTTAGAGTCCCAACTAAACCTCGATATTCGTAAGAATCACGATTCTGAGGGACACGACCAGATAATGATCACAGACAACACCTCGCTCACAACCCAAAACACATCGAGCAGCAGAGCAGGCACATGCAAGAAGCACAAGTCTGACGTCACCTCAGCTGAGACGAAAATCAACCGCGACATCGCAGACACCACGACGATCACAGAGAAAATACACCCCTTGCCACGGAAACCAACACCACTGGTCAATGCCCACGCTCGGCGGACCAACCAAACGCCAGCTTCACAACTCGCTGACTGCTCTCACATCGTGCACCAAGGACAGCCAACGTTGAGCTTCCACCAGCTCACACCTGGCAAGCCGGACGCTGACAACAGCACCTGACCAACTCTGCCAGAAGATAACTTCTCACGAACCCCAGATCCAATCCGGGAAAAGCACACCTCATAATCGGCCACCCATGGCCTCGCTGGCACATGGCTCTTGCCACTCTCGAGCCCCAACAACCAGCATCTTCTGTCGGTGAAAGACCATCCACGGGTCACCAGACACGCATCAATGGGAAACCTCCACCGGCTCAACCGGCACACTCCAAATCACGACAGGCCATCCGCTGACTCTTCCACAGACCATTACCACAACTTGAGCCAAAGCTCGCTTAGACACCGCAACCGATCTCAAACTTCACGCCAACTCTACCCTCTCAGGGGAGCACAGGCGAAACCACATGACAGGATCTCCCCTCGGTCTACACATCACTCGACGCAACACACCGGGAAATGCCCCCCTGCTAGACACAGACCAGGGATCACCATATCCAACGCCAACGTCTCATCAGAGACCTTCACACACAGGCATCGTTCTTCTTCTTGTCTCCTCAAACCCTTCACCTAGAAACGATCCAAAAGGACGTCTGCCAACCCGAATTCCGCTCTCACCACAGAGCTTCGGGACACAACCTCTTACAATCCACAACACACTTCTCCGGAACCGATAAGTGTTGCCTGCTACCACAGCAAGCTGGTCGAAAATGCCACGACCAATGCACACGGGTCCCCAAATAATACACTTCTTACCATGGTCGATCACTCAGCCAACCTCACCAGCCGATGACGACCACCAACTGGGACCCACAATCTTGCCAGACATCACTTCTCCAAAAACACGATCTCGTCTGAGAACACAACCTCCAACACATGGACAAGGTACTCATGCGGCAACCTCGCCAACACGTTTCCCCAATTCTCAATCTAGCTAGTGCCACAAACCACAATACCTGAAGCAACGGCACGGCAACAACACGTCTCACGCAACCGAGATAATCTCACACCGAGGAACCAATCCTTCGATGCTCAACACATCCTCGAAAATCCACCCATAGCATCCAACGCTACGATCCTTCTACTGTGCACTCAGATCCACGTGCACAGCCATCACAACGACAACTCAGGATCCTCCATCCCGATAATCCTCTGCAACTCCGCAGGCTCCGATTCACAACACCTCGAAAAATACAACACCAACTATAAATTCTCACAAACACCGCCCAACTGGCATGCATCCTTCTAGAGCAGCGCCAACACCCTTACACATCAGGGAGTGGGCAATGCTTCACACTGGCAACCACCTTGCCAACACACGGGACGTGTCTCGCATGGACTTTATGGCACGCGAAGGCCAACCAATCCTTACACATGATGCAAGACGACGAACCTTAACCCAACGTGAACTCCTCCAACCAATGGGAAAACTCAATACACCTCCGACCAACGGAAGGTCCCCATGCTCGACCTGACCTCGAACCTTGCACATGCTAGGAATAACACCTTCCAGCACCGAAAAATCATTACCTCCATCAGGTCAGCACCTCCGACACACTCACCAAGTGTCTTGTCAGACCAGCAAGCCCACAGAAACAAAGGGTAGCGCCCCCCCCTCCCCCTTAATTAAGCTAGATATAGATACGCCTATAGCTTGTACGAGAAATCCGCGCGCTTAATTACGAAGTGCTACGTACGTACGTACTGCTTCTAATCTCGAGTGCACGACAGGGGATCAGATCAGAGGGAGCGATCGATCGGGAGAGCAAAGAACGAGGGCGGGCGATCGAGCGAGCGAGAAGGATAGCGATTGAACAGGAGAGGCCAGGGGATCGAAGCAGGCAGATCGAGGGAGGAGGCACAGATCGATCGAGTTAACAGGCCCTACACCACCAGCAGCCTCTCAGAGAGAGAGAGAGAGAGAGAAGTGGGTCGAGGACTACAACAAGGAGAGAAGGTAGGCCTTGCTAGCTAGCTAGCTAGGGGCAGTTAATTTTGTAAAGATGGTGATGGTGAAGGAGGAGACCCGTAAGGGGCCGTGGACGGAGCAGGAGGACATGCAGCTTGTCTTCTCTGTGGGGCTGTTCGGGGACCGCCGTTGGGATGCCATAGCCAAAGCCTCAGGTTCGAGGGGGTGGCGGGTATAGATAGATATACACACATCAAAATGAACGACCTATCTGGCTAGCTAGATAGGCTTATTTGGCGAGGGGGGTGGGGGAAGCTACCGTTTAACCCCCGCTGGTTTTGTTGTAGGTCTCCACAGAACAGGCAAGAGTTGCAGGTTGCGCTGGGTTAACTACCTGCGCCCGGGCCTCAAGCGCGGCCGCATGACCCCCCAGGAGGAGCGCCTCATCCTCGACCTCCACTCCCGCTGGGGAAACAGGTTTCTTAATTATATCCATCCGATCGACATGGATTAGTTTTCTCTTCCGTGCAGATCTATCTATCTATATACATTCATATGTAGTCCAATATATATACATATATATTCTTGTGCAAAATTAAGATTCGCTAGCTTCTGCTGTCTTGATCATCATATATGAGAGCTGTACTTGGGTGTGTGTGCGCGCGCGCGTGTGCAGGTGGTCTCGCATCGCTAGGAGGCTGCCAGGCCGCACAGACAACGAGATCAAGAACTACTGGAGGACCCATACAAGGAAGAAGGCGCAGGAGAGGAAGAGGGGTTTCTCCCCGTCGCCCTCGGCCTCGTCTTCGTCCTCGTGCCTGCTGGACGAGCTGCCCCAGGTTGACGCCGCCGTCGAGAAGGCCGAGCCAGTACAGCACGCCGACGTTGGCGGCGGCAGCCGGGCGACCACCCCGTGGGAGGAGCACGAGGAAGTGGTTCGTGGGTTTCCAATGGAGCAGATTTGGATCGAGATTGCGTCGTCGGAGATGAGCGGGCTGACATGCTACGAAGGGTACGTAGACGAGGCCTGCAACCGGCTTCCTTGCTGGCCCGTGGCGTCTCAGATATGGGATTACTCTTGTGACTCGTTGTGGAAGATAGATGACGAGGAGCTGAAGACGCTGCTTCCACCGGGTGAGTTCCCCGGCTGTGGCCACCAGCATGCGAGGGAACCTTAATTACCCAGAACCCAGTTTAGATCTCCCTTCCCTTCCTCATACTTAATTACCCTTGCCCAATGTTTGTAAGGTTAATTATCCCAACTAGATTCTGTATCAGCATGCATGAATGTCTTTTTGATCTTGTACTGAAGTTAAATTGTAAGTAGTAATGTTCATGAGTTGGATCCCGATGTATAGTTGCCATATTCTGCAACAGGGGAGAAGGTGCTTAACGTTGCGCGCTTGTTGGGGAGTTCGATAGATTGTGCTCTTGTGGAGCTATTCCTGTGAACGTAACGAAGATCGATTATTGGCCTTATCTGAAGTACCTGTTTCTTCCTCCCACCTTCTTGATCACCTCCCTTCACTACAAGAAAATGCGGCATTAGCGACGGATAGTTCAGACGGATTCTTTCCGTCGTAAATAAGGTCGTTATTTCAGACGGACAAGATTACGTCGGTATGTCCATCTATAATTTCAGACGGATTAACTCTGTCTAAAAAATCATCCATAATTCTTATATAAATCCCTTAACACCCCCTCTCTCCTCATTCTCTCATTCTCTCCCTCTCTCCTCTCGTTGCTCTCCTTCTCTCCCTCCCTTCTCCAGGGGGGACGACAGAGGACGGCGTGGGCAAGACGATGAGATTCGTGGGATGACGAGCGGTGAGGATGGAGCAAGGAAAGGGGCGGTGGCACAGTGGAACTCGTTCTCAAGTTCGTGAAGCCGGCATTGGTTCGAGGCGTGTTTTCATGTCTAATCAGTGTCCTCGACGCGGGATCTAGTCGTGAGGGGTAGGGGAAGGATCCTTGGCCCTTGCTTTCTTTTTTCTTGTGATTTGTAGGCCGAGGCAAGGCCGAGAGTGAGTTTGCGTTCATGTCAGGTGATTTTTCCATGTTTAGGGCGAGTGACGATTCCCATCGGATCGGGTAGTGTTTTCCCGTTTATTTGCTTGCATTTAGTGGTTTGGGAGCTGGGGCGAGTTCGCTGATGTTTTCCCCATCGACCGGGGTTGAGTGGGGCGTGGTTTGGAACCCCTCAGATGGGGTTACGTAGGGTTTTCGTCGATTTTGGTCGATCGATGGGGGATTTCGATCGACTGACCTGGGTTCAGCATGGGCAGACGACCGTGTTGGAATGGTCGACCGACCCTGAAGGGTCGGTCGATCGAACCAAGCACCGGTCGACCAACCCAAGGGGTCGGTCGACTGACCAGTCTACTATACGTCGACCGACCCCAGGGTTTGGTCCATCGAAATATAGTCTTCTTCGCCCTTTTGGTCATCGGTTGACCCGGTTGAGACCCATTGGTCGACCTTACGCCCCGTGGATGTCCCGGACACCCTATGGGTACCAAGATCGTGTTTTTGGGTGTTCGAAAGAATCATAATATCTCGATTAGCATGCTCATCTAGTTTTGAGGGTCCGAGTGACCCCGTGTGTTCTAGACTTCTTCATATGCTAGTTTGAGTTACCGCACACTCTAGTACGAGTAGAGGGCTATTTCTAATCAACGTTAGTTTTCTCAGAAAGCGGTTTCCATGTGGGCCATGCGTATGGCCAGTAACAGAGAGTCCAGTAACCTAGCCAGGGTCTGGGAGGTTTATTAGTCTCCCTTAGAGAGGGAATAGACCCGATGATTGTGGGCCGCCTCAAGAGTCCTTTTGACCGTGGTTTTGGACTCTTGGACTCGGGTGGTTTGACGACATGGTGCCGTATAGTACAACTGCTTTGGACTGAGTCACGTGACTCAATGGCCATTGGATTAGTAGGTTTAGTTAGTTGTCCTGAGTCTTGTGGCACTGGGCCACCTTCTACTTTGTGATACTTATGATGGGTGCGTGCGTAGCCCGTTAGTACTTCGGTGGTTTCTTCTCTGTTGAGAGTTCCTCCATCCAATGACTTTCCCCTACTAGTCGTAGCTTTCCTATGCATGCATATGCGGACCCACTTGGGAGTGGTGGAGAGCAGACCCAGGAGAGATAATTTTAGGCTGGTTGCCATAGGGCATCCCACTGTGATGGCTTGAGTCCGAGCATGGAGAAAAACCAGCTAGAAGGCCTGACGTAGCGTAGTTAGTCAGCGTGTGCACACATAGTCGGGGACTTTGGGCGCGTGCTGATGAACACGACCCCGACTAGAGCCTTGTTCCTTGATTACTTGTACGGTGTCTCAGTTTCTGCCTAAGGCGAGTAGGGAGACACCCAAGGTGCGGACTAAGTCATCAGTGGACACATCTAACCTTGCTTCTAGTGGGCAATGTTCACGTCATACGACACGTGACTCTCTTGACTCGATATTTGATTTCTCGTTAGCGAGAACGTGGTTCTTCGAGTGGCTTTTATGTACGTTTCCCGACGTAGAGGTCTAGGATTTCTGATAGAGTTATCGAGGTTTCACTCGTAGATAGTGTAGGCTTCACGACGGCCAGGTCGTGACTGTACCCTGAGACCGCGTGATCTTGGGTTGGGCCTTTGTAAGGCCCGTGGATTAGCGCATCCGTACTGGTGCGCGCCGTTTCAAGTATATTCAAAGAGGGCGCGCTGGGAAGGGGTGTTAAGAGGGGCGTGCCGGTTAAGGGTATGCAAGGGAGAGGGCGCGCCATTTCAACAAGGGCTGAGCAAAGGGCGCGCTGGTCACAACTGCGCCATTTTGAGGGGAATACAAGGGGCGCGCCGGGTAGATGGGTGAACAAGGGTGCAGAGAGGGCGCGCCGTTTTTGGGGTTCTGAGGATGAGATGGGGGCACGCCGTTTCAAAGCATGCCGTTTTAAGACCTCATCGTGCCATTTCAAAGCCTTTTCATGCCGTTTTAAGTGCCAAATGGATTCCTTTCAAAGCCGCGGCCATTTATTCTACTTGAGGGGCTTCCTTATCGGGTGGCGGGCCACCAGGTGAGCTCTCAGCCTGATCGGATGAGGTATGGGTTTGTTCGGCCTTCCCGTCTTCGACTTGTACTTGAATGCGTAGTCGCAGGCACCGTGGGATTCTCGTCGCCTTTTTTTGACGTCCACACCGATCCACAACGCCTCGAAAATTACAACACTGGCTGTAAATTCTCACAAACACCGCCCAAATGGCACTCATCCTTCCGGAGCAATGCCAACACCCTTACATATCAGGGAATGGGTAACGCTTCTCACTGGCAACCACCTTGCCAACACATGAGATGTGTCTCGCACGGACTTCATGGCACATGAAGGCCAACCAATCCGAACACATGATGCAAGACGATGAACCTTAACCCAACACGATCTCCTCCAACCAGGGGAAAAACTCAATACACCTCCGACCAACGGAAGGTCCCCATGCTCGACCTGACCTCGAACCTTGCACACGCTGGGAACAGCACCTTCCAGCACCGGAAAAACCATTACTCCCGTCAGGTCAGCACCTCCGACACACTCACCAAGTGTCTTGTAGGACCACAATCACAACACCTCTCGATGCACCACCGCTGCAACTCCTCGAACAACAACACACCACGCCAAGAGCCGCGACACGAGCCATAATCGGCAACCGCCAACGCTCATCCTTGAGCCGCAAGCTCGCCACTGAGCCTTCACAACCTCAAACCACATCCAGGGGAATCACAGCCCAATCCAAGAAGATCCTCCGCTCATCCGAGCACATCTCAACCAGAGCACCCACTCTGCCACCTCGAACCATGATCTCAATGTCTCAGGGACTGGATAAATCCTCAGCTGGAGTGGCCAAAACCAATAGCAGCTCCTCCAAGGCACGCTCACGGCCACTTATCCACGGATAATTCTCACTAGTCACCTGGTCTCACTGTAATTCCTTGAATGTAGCACCGCGGTAACGCACTTGTCGGCAACCTCTGCCCAACGCAGCATAACCGGGGTCACTATCGATGAGGGAGAAGCTCTCAACCTCGATCCTTAGACCCCACGTCGACACTCCGATGACGATAACAACTACCTTCACAGTGCCAACGCCGCGCACTCACGCTTTCACGCGAGAAATCAAGCGAAAATCAAACACAAAACCCTATGCCAGCTGCCAACTGTACTAGACCTTACGGACTCTGATCACTGTAATATCTCAAATTCTCATGTACTTCCACAATCATAGCTCTGATACCACCTGTGGTGACACGGGATCTGAGTACCGGAAAGGAACCGATGCGACTTGAACCTCGGCCCGCCTCCCACGAGCCTGAAGACTCGGAAGGGATAAAAGGATAGATGTGGTGTACATAAAAATAAGAAATAAAGTAAGATAACAGATATAATAATAGAAATAAATAATCTAACTATAACAGAGTCCAGTCCAATAGAAAGTATAGTCTAAAGTAGTAAAATGTACCACACACCAAGTGAACACTCGGCCCGGCAGGCTGTCAACTGGGAACCTCCATGCCGCTCCCTCGAACCTCGAGGAAGAACCACTGCACCTGAAAACTAGGGGTGAGCCTCCTATCACTGGCTCAGTAGGGATCTTGTGAAACTCCAACCGAGAAAACAGCTGCGGAAAGGAAAGCTACGCTAATAGCTGGATAGCTAGCCACTGTAGACACTGCCACGCGCTCTGCCGAACTTGGAAGTCACCGAAACTGGTGCCAAAACGTTGCTGATGGACCCAGGTAGGCTCCTGAATTTTTATGGGAGGTCTCGACATCGTCAAAGGCCAAGGAAGGCTCTGGAGCTGGACCTCTATGTTCTGGCTCGGACTAGTCCCAGAGTACTGTAGCAGGAAGATGAAGTCGCCACGACCCTGGCTAAACAAGATTAGCCAACTCCAAGATTAGCCTACTACTCTAGCTAAATCGATCAAGGACAAAGGGGTCGAAGCGACACTTACTCAAGGCCATCTCTGCCTCAACTTGCTCTTCAACCTCGAGTCCCAGAAAGGACCCACCAGCCTCAGCCACTGTAGCCTCTACACGAGGGTGTTTCTGCCTAGGCTGCAGGCCTCCATCCCCACTCCCTGAGGATGCCTTTGTGGAGGGCTGATCCCCCTCTACCACAGAACCTATCAACAAACATGACATTATACAATGCCCCAGTTGCGTACCTAAAAAATAACAAGGTAAAGATGGGACGTGCTAAAAGAAAGAACCTTACCTGAAGCCTCGAAGGCGGTCAATGGCAAGGGTACCAGCTGCTCCGACCTCAGCGACAGCGCCTGGGTAGCCTTCGCGATGGCCTCCCGAATGTGCCTCAGAGTGTGGGCACACTCGATCTGGGACACGAACTCCACGGGCCTGGCCGACCCGATCGCATGGCCAATGTGCCGTCTCCAGTCATCGACCACTGTGTCAGCAAAGGTCCCGTGCGAAAGCACCCGGTCCAGTGAACCTCTACTCTGGAGGCTGCATTAGGCCAAGAACTAGGCCCACCAGGTCCTAGGTGCCCTCGGTCGATGCACCTTCATCCCAGTTGTCACCACCACTGTTGGTGCCTGTCTCAAGGGCTTCCGGGCCCCTCCGTTGCCTCGACTCCCAGACAAAGAGCCCCGGCTGCTCTGGGGCCACTGCTCCACAACTCGCTCAATCTCCCGGTGAACCCGAGCGATGTGGGTTTTCAAGTACCTGTCATCCAGTGGAATGGGAGGCAGATCGTCCCTTAGCAAACGGCTCTCCCCCACCTTCCTGATCATGGAGGACCTCTGCCAATATAGGTGGCTATGCTTAAACCACCACTTGGCGTAATGGACGTTGAATTGCCCCCGACGTCCCTGTCCTGGCATCGGGAACTACTCTGGCTCCCGACAGTAGTAGAAGTCCCACCATGCGACCGCCAGTAGGTGGGTGTCCTTCCCTCTATACTATCATCCTGTCAAAGGGAACTCCAAGTTCAGTGGGATCCCCTGGTCATACCTGAAATTCCTTGTGAACCAATGTGGGTAGTACGGCTCCAAGGAACTCGTCACAAATCGGTGTAATGTCAACACCGCCGACCGGGTGCTCATCACCCACTTCGTCCGCGGTCCAGCCTCTAGCTCCCCCTGACTGGCATGGGCGCTGGTCGGCCCTCCACCTGTAGCTCACAGAAAAAGACCGTAGTCTCTCGCGACATTGTCAAAGGGTAATCCCTCCTCGCCCCGGGCGGGAAGGTAGCAAAGGGCTCTCCTAGCCCCCTCCAACTGTACCTCGGTGTCTCCGTTTGGCTGTCCAGTGAAGCTAAACAAGAGTGGTGCCATCGGATTCGCCACAGTCCCTCGTGCCACCAACCCCAGAAATAGTAATCCGGCCCACACACTGAGATAGTGGGTCGACAGAAGTATACTCCTCTCTCTCGATGCTGGGTGCACCGCCAGAGCTCCCAGTCCCTGATAGATGTTAGCCAACGCCATAGGAGCCAAGGCCAACTATCGTCCCTCTGCAACAAGCAAGCCGGCCACAACAACTCAGCTCTCAGCAAACCATCCTCTCCGTGCGGAACCACAAAGGTTGCCAACCAATATGCCAGGTACGCTGCAAGGTGTGTCACGTCCGGGAAACCATGGGGATTCCACCCCTCCTGTGGCGCATATACATATCTTGAGTATGTCCGGAAGCATAGCTCCACCTCAGTGTACTCCTCCCACAGAGTCTGATCCCTGGCAAACTCCTAGTAGAAGCAGAAGGGCCCGTTGTAGAAGTGACAGACCCACACATTCAGTGGCACTCGGGGAGTCTGTGCAGCTCTCTCTCTCCCCACCAGGGCCAAGTCCCTCCAGGTCTTCATAAGATATCGATAGCTATAAAACACTTGGTATCGCCCCTGTCCATCAGTTTGGCTACGATGGAGGTCATCCAGTACCACCTCCTCGTACCCCTCGCCGTTGATCGGTAATCCAAAAATCCAAAATAGAGACCATAAGTCAAGGATGGTCTCTCCCTCTACTGTCGCCACTATATTCCACCGATGGTTGAAATGCTCCAACAGTCCCTACAGCAATCCGGTGTAGCATGGGTACGTGTACAAAGTGGCAGTCACCACGTGCCTAATCCCAGCTCGATCCAGCAGCATCCGGTAGTGGTGCACAATCCCCATTAGCCACTCTGTGGCCCCCTGATAATACCGGTGTGACAGGATCACTGCCCAGTAGTCGTACCAGCTGATGACTGTCTGTCGCATCACCCCATCTAGAATGCTGTGGTCGTCATAACCTTCCCCAGCATACTGCAGACCTGCGGGCTCCAGCACCAACCCAGCTGTCCCCTCTGTCTCGGTACAGTGGTCGCCGTGTAAATCTCAAGAAGCAGGGCCTAGCAGCCAAACTCTAACTCCAGACTGCTCTGTCCTACCAAAAAACTCCAGACACTCAGCACTGGGGAATTGATGCTGCCTCCAATAGTCCTCAAAAAAACTTAGATAGCTGCAAAATGCAACGCCATGCAGGCTGTCCCTGCCTACCAAAATAGCCCACTCAAGACGGCGACGGGCTCCCGGAATCTGTGAATCATCCTCCTCCATGCCGGGAGGGACATACCTCCTAATGAACTCAAACAGATGGCGGTCCACGGGGAACTCCAAGGGGTAGCCTCCACTCTGGTCGTAAGTATACAGACCGCCTGCCTCCACGATTCGGGCCACCTACACGGTCCTGACTCCAGTGGCCCTTTCACAGATGGGGCCCTCACTACTGTCGTATAGCCCCGGTCCAACTACTCCACACTAGCCACGGTGATCACTGGTGGACCTTGAGGGGTCATCGACCGCTCGATCCGTTACACCCAGTGGTCCTCCTCCCAGGCCACACGTCTCGGGACTCGCTCATCTCTGCCAAAGCATGCCATAGCTACAAGACAGGGCACGCAAAATGGTCAGAACACCAGAAAGTCAACAAGTACAACATAACAAGGCAAAGGCACATGAAGTGTCAAAATACAACTACAACGGCCTGAAATAGAGGGCTCACAGGTCGTACGCCTTCACCTCCGACGCACGACCCGTGGGGGGCATTTGTTGTACTCAGATGATTTCCCAGCAAAATACCAAGAAATAAGGGCTCCCGAACACCTTTAAGGCACGGGCTACCTAGCCCTTTCTACCACTCTGTGGGTCCCGCTAAGGGACCTGACCGGTTTATCGTGACGTGCGACTACACAAGCAATCAACTAGGACCAATCCCAGCTACTCACCGGTGGGCCTTACCCGCACCCTATTTGGCCACCCGAGTCAACCCGAGAGTGCCCCGACACTAAGCCATGTCACATGGCACCCAGTGAAAAGATAGGGAGTCTACCCCGAGATGTCTTCTTTCAACCGTCCAAGGTCAATGGGAGACCTAGTTAAGTCAACCATAGGCTTTGGAGACCCACAGTGTGCATATACGGCTCACACATGTGTGTTCGACATTTTCCCGAATACCTTGTGGGCGCATATATTCCAGCCCTGCAGTATCAAACCACGGGCCAAACCGTGGTGCCAGCACGTTAATTGGGTCCTACAACAACCCCCCAGCAATCCGGGGCCACCCCCGACCATCAGACACGTGGCGACGAGCCACTCATCTTTAGCTCTCGGGCCAACCCGAGGCTACCTTACCAACCACCGTTCAATGTGGCACGTAGCTTGAGGCATGGCCCATGTGCCTACAATGCCTCTCCCTAGCTCCCATGAGCTCCCATCCTCAGCCCAAGGCCCACTTTAGGGCCCCTCAGCCTGCTACTCAACCTGTTCGGCAACCCGGGGTATGTCGAGCATTTACCTGAACACCTTGCGAGCGGCTACTACAACCCGAAGAACATCGGCCCCCATGGGCCCGTCCCAGTCCCTCAAAGCTTGGTGTCCCTCAAAGGACACCCCCAGAAGATGAAACGAGACCTTGGGGGCCATCCCTCAGGGTTACGACCAGCCCCGGGGCCAGTTCACCCCGGGGCGCGGCCGCCCACCCCAGGGAGGGTGAACTCCCTGGGGGCTGCGCCTTCTCTTCGGCCTGGAGGCCCCACGGCCCCGCTCAATTCTAGTTCATCCAGTTTGTGGTCCTACTATGCAGTTCGTTTGTCATCCCAGTTCGTGGGAGCAACACGCGGAAGCACAAAGCAACAGTACGCGGGATCAGTCCTCAGCAGTTAACACACTCACAAGTCATCCATGTATCCTTCTAGCCCCTGTCCTTTTCTTATTAAGTTAATTTAGGAAGAAAACATAACAAGATAGAGTGGGGAAAGGGTAGAGTATGTTTGGAACCATTTAAACCCTCTCACCTAAACAAGTGTATGTTCTTTTTGAGAACCATGTCGCCAGGAAGGCAAAGAGATCTTCCCCAGGCGGATGAAAGGGGATCGGGGGGAGATAACCCAAATGGGGCAAATGATGGAGCTGTCCATGCTCCTGCAGTTGGCAGTGGGCAGGTGCGCAATCTGGGAGTCAACCTGGAGGGGTTTATGCATAGCTTCCATGGGCTGATGCAAGCCATGCAGCAACAGATGCTATAACAGCCCGCAACCGCACCACGTCACGACCTGTCGACGCTCAATCGGTTCCTATGATTGGCGCCTCCTATTTTTAAGGGGGAGAGCCGTCCAGAGGTGGTTGAGTCGTGGCTCAGCGAAATGGAGAAGAAGTTCCACGCAATGCAATGTCCCGAGCAAAAGAAGGTGAATCTAGCAGCCTATGTATTACAAGATCAAGCTGAAATGTGGTAGAAGGCCAAGATGAGAACCACCTTCACCGACTACCACGTTGGAGACATATTATGGGAAGAGTTCCTAGCTGTCTTCTGAGAAAAATATTTCCCCGAACATGTACGAGATGCTAAGGAGCAAGAATTTCTGACCCTCGAGCAAGGGACCATGTTGGTAGTCGACTATGAGGACAAATTCTCTGCCATAGGACAATATGCTCCACACATATTCGATGACACTTGTCGAAAGGTGAAGAAATTCATCAATGGTCTACGTAGCAGTGTTCGACACTATGTTGCAACGCAAGACCCTGACAACTACACAACGGCATTGAGGCTTGCTCATCTAGTCGAACGAGAAAATACAAGGTAAGATCTGAGGCCATAAAGATTTGGGGAACATATAAGGTCAAGTTCTAACAAATGTTCATGTACAAGTTCGCTGAGGAGTAGAAGTCGTCAGGCAAAAGGCCTATGCAGACAGGAGGGAGACGGGACAAGGAAAAGGTGGCCCGCCAGGGACTGGCTCCAAAGGGCAGACCGGGGGTTCCATCCTGTATCCAGTGTGGCCGCAACCATCTGGGATAGGAATGCTGGAGGGCAAAAAGCAAATGCTATGAATGGGGCGTGGCTGGACACTTTGCGAGGGACTACCCTAAGAAGACTCAGCAAAAGCCAGTACCCCGACATGAGAAGATCCAATACAGAGGGCGAGTCTATGCACTAATGCAAGAAGAGGCAGACAATACCCCTATCGTGGCAGAAGGTACGCTCCTTGTAGATAATATTTATGCAAAGTTCTTGTTTGTCCTAGGAGCTACACACACATTCATATCCACTAGTTTTGCCAACCAACTAAAGAATTGACCCCAAGCTACATTCTTTGGAGAAATGATCGTTAACACACCAACTGGGAAACAAGTCCACACCAAGCTCGTGATCCCCACCATAGAAGTCAGCATCAATGTGAGGATATTACTGGGGGATGCATACATCCTAGATATGAATGACTTTGACCTCATTTTGGGAATGGACTGGTTGGATCAACATTGCACTCTCCTGGACTATTGTCGGAAGAGGGTGATTTTTCAGAAGTCGGGGAAGGAAACATTCTTCTTTCAATGCCCTAGGGATAAGTCAGGGAAAATGATGGTATCAGCCATCCGGGCCTCCAAGCGGATCAGGAAAGGATGCGACTATTTCTTAGCTAGTGTGGGACTTGAAGAAGGCTCCATCAAGATTTTGGAGGACTTGGATGTAGTCCGAGAATTTCCAGATGTGTTTCCCGAGGACCTACCGGGACTACCACCAGCTCAAGAGAAAGAGTTCTCTATTGAGCTAGCACCAGGCACATCACCCATCTCTGTTCCACAATACCAAATGGCTCCTGTAGAACTTGCGAAACTCAGGAAGCAATTGCAAGAGTTGCTAGACAAAGGCTTCATCCGGCCCAACGTGTCCCCATGGGGAGCACTAGTCTTGTTCGTGCAGAAGAAGGATGGGACCATGCGGTTGTGCATTGATTACATCCAGAATGTATGTCTTTTTTTATCCCAAGGGCATGTCTTGGGTTCCTTTTCACAAAGTATCAATGACAAACTCTGGATTTGGATGTTGTTATTTGCTGAGTTGTCCCACTCGCCCTTTTATGGAATAGGGCTAGATGTATAGACCAACGACCCCTTTACTATGAGTCATGCTTGGTTCTTTTGGTGCATACTGGTGTGAGGGACAAAGGGCTGGGCTCACCCAACTGCGAGTGTTGAAACGGAGGACTAAGTATAGGGAATGGTGTAACTGGGCATTAGATGTTGGGAGCTGGGTGCTGGGTACTGGGGAGTGACGAGAATGACTGGGTATTGGGAGTCAGTCCCTAGAAAGGTGAAAGCCCATATCGTGTGGGGTTGGTGTAGACCCATGGGGATGGGATGGTCCACACGGTTAGGGTCACGGAGGTGGTTGTAGAATGTGTCGATTGTGTACCAATGACAGGGCACTTATTGGGAAGTGTCATGTTGTTAGCCGGAAATATGATTCACATCAGCCTGAGAAACTGAGGCCGCACTGGCCGATCGACCCTGAGAGGCATAGTGGCTAAGAATTGAGATTGGGGCAAGAACTGGAGGTCACAGTCGAATCTAGGGCTGAGGCTAGCATTGGGACTGGAACTGTCGCTAGAGCTGGGGACTGGAATTGGGACTGGATGGCTGGCCTGTAAAGGCGTCGTTGCCAGTGCTGGAACTGGGAGCTTGGATTGGAACTGGGCGACTGGCCTATAGAGGTGTTGTAGCCGATGTTGGGACTGGAAGTTGAGTGGATGGCCTGTAAAGGCATTGTAGCAGATGCTGGGTCTGGAAGCTAGGACTGGTGCTGAGCCGCTAGCCTATGGAGGCATTGTAGTCGATGCTGGGACTGGAAGCTAGGACTAGAGATGAGCGGCTAGCTGGTAAAGGCATCGTAGCCGACACTGGGACTGGAAGCTAGGACTGGAGCTGAGCGGCTGGCCTATAGAGGCATTGTAGCTAATGCTTGGACTGGAAGCTGGAACTGGAGCTGAGCGGCTGGCCCATAGAGGCATTGTAGCTAATGCTACGGCTGGGAATTGGGACTAGAGCTGAGTGGCTGGCCTATAGAGGCGTTGTAGCCGATGCTGGGGCTGGGAACTGGGACTGGAGCTGAGCGGCTGGCCTATAGAGGCAGAGCGACTGGCCTATAGAGGCATTGTAGCCGATGCTGGGGCTGGGAACTGGGACTGGAGCTAAGCGGCTGGCCTATAGAGACATTGTAGCCAATGATGGGGCTGGGAACTGAGACTAGAGCTGAGCGGCTGGCCTATAGAGGCGTTGCAGTCGATGCTGGGGCTAGAAACTGGGACTGGAGCTGAGTGGCTGGCCTATAGAGGTGTTGTAGCCGATGCTGGGGCTGGGAATTGAGACTGGAGCTGAGCGGCTGGCCTATAGAGGTGTTGTAGCCGATGCTGGGGCTGGGAACTGGTAGGGCCAGCCCGTGAGGGTGTGGCGGCCACTGTTATTGTAGAGCGATGCTATGGTCGTCACTGCCAAGATGTTGTGATTGATGGCGTTCATCAGCGAGGAGTAGAGGAAGAGAGTTTTTTTTTCTCTTTACCAACTCTACCTCCCTTTCGAATTTTCACCAGAGCTGGCCCCCTTTTACTTTTTTTGGTGCGCCCTTGCAGGTTTTCAATCTGAGGGGTCACCTGATTTTACCTAAGGCGCCCTTGTGGGTTTTCACCTTAGCTGGGTTAATGGTAATTTTTACCCTCAGTGGTCCCGTGGAATGAGCCGCCTGAGGCTGTTGGGATATCTCTATTTTTTAACCCTATTATGTATGTTGGTTTTATTTTTTTTGCTTATTTTTTTTAGAATTCGGGGATTGTCGTCCATAGCGTGTTGCTGTTAAGGCATGTGACTGGGAAATGAAAAATACAAATGATCGGGCGTGACCCCTACCCCTACCAAGGGCTCTTACGAGTCATGGGACCATGGGGCTAGGGGCGATACTGCTATCCTTCTCAAGATAACTCCCAAGGCATCGCATCATATCCCCAGGAGATCTCAAGATGAGTAAAGAAAGTAAGATACGTGGCAGATCCCGAACAATCCTAGAACTTGCGAAAAGGAGGAAAGTCTTCCATTCAAATAGCGAAAGGATTACAAAAAGAGGCAACTGCCTCAATACAGTAAAAAAAAAAAGAAAGAAAATGGGTACAACAGACATCCCCTTAGACACCCGCCTCGGCAGCATGGTCACGTGACCAGTCGACCTCAGGCGCACATGTCTCAGCCACTTCCACGGTGGGAGAAACATTTGTCAAATCGACTAGGTTCTCCCCCGCCAACGAGGCCCCCTCAACTGCTCGTCCGCCAGCACCCGGCCTTGATGCCAACTTCTCGGCCCCAGCCCCCCTAGCGCTTCCTTGCCACCACTGGCTTTCACGCCATAAGGCGTGGAGGGGGGTAGGAAAGGAGGCTCCGAGGTGCCCGAGCGCTCAGCCATGGCCTGAACAGCAGCCTCCCAGCCTTCCTTGAAGCCACGATCACGTGCTGGTCTAAAGATCTCCAGGGCCGCCGAGGTCAGCTCTTCCTGGTAAGCCCGTGATGAGCAGAATTTCTCCACCACCTCCTCGCCGACGGTCGACATTGACGCACGCAACTCGACTAGCTGTGCCTCCACTTCTTGAACCCGGAGCCCTATGGATGTGACCTACGTCCCTAGCTTGGACGCATGGGCTTCGGTTGTCTCAGCCCAGATCCGAAGAAAGTCATAGTCTCGTTCCACCCTGGCGAGGTCTAACTCCCTCTTCTCCAACTGCTCTAGGAGCCTTGTAGCCTTCGCTTCAGATGCCGCCAGACATTCGTCCAGCTCCTGGCACTTGGCCACCGACCCGACCTGCTCAGCCCGACTGTACTCCAAGTCCTGCGCGACACCACTGAAGTGGTACTACCATAGGCTGAACACCCTGGCGAGCACGACAAAGTTCTTCGCCGCCAAATCTGTCAACTCATCCTAGGCCCCAAGGCCAAACTCCTTGGTTCTGCCCTGGGGGCATAGGGTCTTGTTGATAAGGGCCTTTACCTCCATTCAGAGGTGAGACTTGTGGATGGGCCCCTCCGACAGTTGGAAGCAGGGACCCGAAGGGATGTCCGATGACGGGGGGTGACCCCTCTCCTCCACCAGGCTGAGCGAATTGTCGCCAAGGACAGGTGCCTTGCCCTTGTCCGAAGCCTCCCTCTCGGGAGCAGGTGTGGAAGGGGCGATCGCAGGCTGTGTGACAAGCGGCAGGGGAGGAACCTCAGGAGGAGGAGGAGGAGGAGGAGCCTTCGATGGCGAAGATGACGCAGTCCGACCACAGACCGAGACAAAAGCTTTGCTCCTCTTCCTCGGGCGATGCTGGCTGTCCAGCGTCGCCAACATGTCTACATCCAGCAGAACGCGACTACCGCCAGGCATGGCGGACTCCGCTTCAGTAGTGCCAGTAGTCTCCTCGAAGATTTCCCTCTGAGCACTCGACCCACCACTGACCGTGGGCACCGCGGAGGAACTCACCCTGGGATAGCCGCAGGAAGTGGATACGGGAGCCGCCCCGGAGCGAAGGTGACTGCAACTTGGGGAGCGACGACAGTTACCTGGCCAACCCCAGACTCGACATGGTCCACGGGAGCGGGGGCATATCGCGACAGCTGCACTACCTCATAGTGCCACGATGGTGCTTCCGGTGCACCTGCAATCGAACCAAAAACTTGGTCAGCCCAGTTCGTTGCCAACACAGCCTGATAAGGGCTTGACGTCAGTACCATGTGATAATGGGGGGCTCAACCCCAGTTCCCAGAGCACCGCCAAAGTTAGCAGTAAGTCAGCATTAGCAAGGGGGAACGTGAGGATAGCCTTTATCTTCTTAGATTCCTCTACGGTGGCTGAGGGCTTCCTGTCGGCCCAGACAGGGTGAAAGCCCCCTACACCTCCGGCCACCAGAAGAATCGCGATCACTCGATTTGGTGAAATATACAATGGTGATGGCGGGGTAGCATTGATGGGCATTGAATGGGAGTTGACTCCCTTGTCCTTGGTGGCAGGGGGATAGGCGGCGTGCCTTCACCCCTGGGCGACACCTCATCTAGCCCTGAGGTGTCCTTGCTGCGTGCCAAAAGTCATAGGGCATGGCCCTAAATCTATTTTGTCGGTCGTGCCACTGAAGGGGCAGCCGTTGTGCCGTTGGAAGAAGCCTGGGAGTGCGCAGCTGAAGGCTTTGGAGAACGTACCACTGGGGAACCAAGAAGGTGTGCTGCTGGGTGATGCTGAGCGCTTGCCGTGGAAGGGCATTGGGAGCACACCGTAAAGAGCCCATAAGGGGCGTTTCGCTGGGCGCATGGCAGTGTGCCGTTGAAGTGCCTGCCGTGGGCGTGTCACTGAACGGGCATGGGAGAGTATGCCATTGAAGGGCCAAGCAGGGCGTGCCGCTGGAGGACACTTAGAGTGTACCGTTGAAGGGCCCCTGTAGGTGTGCCGGTGAAGGTGCCAAGGGTGTGTCGGGGAAGGTACGCCAGCGGGTGTGCCATGAAGCTTGGGTCAGCAGGTATGCCAGCGAAGAGGGTACAGGGTGTGCCGCTGAAGGCTGAGAAAGGTATGCCACCAAAGAGTCTTGAAAGCGTGCTGTTAGAGGGCTTGAAAAGGTGTGTTGGTGAGGGAGGTGCGCTACTAGCGATTCAGCAAGGTGTGCCGGGTAGGGCCTCGTAGGGGTGTGCCGCCCAAAGTGAGCAGCAAGTGTGCCGGTGGAGATGTCCAGAGGTGTGCCAGTGAAGGGCGTTGGACGAGTGCGCCGTTGGGACGCCAGGGGGTGTGCTGCCAAAGGCTTGCCAGGAGAGGTGTGTCGGCGAAGCCACACCACGGGAAGGTGTGCAGGCAAGGACCCTGGGGGTGTGCCGTTGAGGGCTTCAAGGTGTGCCGTTGGGACACGCTCAAGCCCATTAAGAGCACGCATTGTGGTCTGTTTGATTTTCTTGGGGGCCCATGCATTGTGGGCTTCCCGGGGGTTGGTTCCTCTTCACTATCGTGACTCCAGAGACGGCTTCACGGTAGTGTGCTGTTTGTTCGAAGGGTCTAGACGGGACGCGTTCTCCACAATCTCTTCAGTTGAAGTTGTTTATTGATGCTGGATTGGTCGAGACGCGGACGTGCAATTTTACATGTCCACACCCCTCTAGGTCCACCGGTTGTCACCGCGGCTAGTGTGGAGCAGTTGGACTGGGGCCATATGATAGTAGCTGAGGGCCCCATCAGTGAGAGGGCAGCTGGAGTTGGGACCATAGAGGTGGCCCAGATCTTGGAGGCAGGCGGTCTGTATACTTACGATCGGAGTGGAGGCTACCCCTTGGAGTTCCCCCTGGACCGCCATCTGTTCGAGTTCATTAGGAGCTACGTCCCTCCTGACATGGAGGAAGACGGCTCACAAATTTTGGGAGGCCGTCGCCGTCTTGAGCGGGCTATTTTGATAGGCAGGGACAACCTGCATGGCGTTGCATTTTGCAGCTATTCGAGCTTTTCTGAGGACTATTGGAGGCAGTCTCAGTTCCCCAGTGCTGAGTGTCTGGGGTTTTACAGCAGGACAGAGTAGTCTGGAGTTAGAGTTGGGCCGCTAGGCCCTGCTTCTTGGGACTTGCACGGCCACCACCGTACCGAGACAGAGGGGACAGCCGGGCTGGTTTTGGAGCCTGCAGGTATGCAGTATGCTAGAGAGGGTTATGATGACCACAACATTCTGGACAGGGTTATGCAGCAGACCATCATCAGCTGGTACGACCGCTGGGCGGCGATCCCATTGCACCGGTACCATCAGGGGGCCACCAAATGGCTGATGGAGATTGTGCACCACTATCAGTTACTGCTGTACCGAGCTAGGATTAGGTACGCGGTGAGTGCTGCTTTGTACACGTACCCGTGCTACACTGGACTGCTAGAGAGATTGCTGGAGCATTTCAACCGCCGATGGAACACGGTGGTGACAGCGGACTCCGTAAACAAACCCAAGGGTTTACCTAGACCAGCCTCACCCCTCAACCTAGTCCGCCTAAACCCCCCTGACCCTTCACCTTCCACTATAAAATTCCCCCCCTTTGGAAGCTCAAAGCATGGAATCGAGGCATCAATGCAAGGAGCTCAGCCCCAGACTACAAAGGCATGCTAAGGAGATTTGTGTGTGTGTTTGCTAGGCTTACGCCGAGGGCATGTCGCATGATCATCCCTCTTACGGCGTCTAGCCCAAACACCAAGGAGATTTGTGTGTGTGTTTGTTAGGCTTACGCTGAGGGCATACCGCATGGTCATCTCTCATACGACGTCTAGCCCAAACACCAACCTCCTAGAAGGCGGCCCCCCTATTGTGATGAACGTATGTCATCTCGATAATCGTGTGTGACTCCCAGATCTTGCTTGGTGAAAGCACTCTACTCGGGTCTTATCTCGATACTCATGCACGACCCTGATGTCACTTGGTGAAAGCACTCTGCTCGAGCCCTATCTCAATAATCATGCACCCTCAGACGTTGCTCAATGGGAACACCCTACTCGGCCCTGCCTCGACGTTCACGCATGACCTCTGATGCTGCTTCATGGAGGCACCCCGTCCAATCCCCGCCTCGATAATCATGCACGACCTTCAGACGTTGCCCGAATGAGGCACCCTGTCCAGTCCCTGCCTCGATAATCATGCACAACCCTCAGACGCTACTCGATTGGGGCACCCTGCTCTATCTCCACCTCGATAATCGCACACGATGCAGCCATTACTTGATGAGAGCACCCTGCCATGTCTCGGTCCCGATGGTCGTGCAACATCAAACATGGCTCAATCGAGACGCCCAGCCTGGTTCCCCGCCTCTATCATCGTGTGCCACTTTGTGGTCACCTCGATAAGCATGCCCTCAGTGTTGTTACCCAGACAATGGGCATACTCCACAAGTCCCGACGTAAAACGAAGTGTCAGGTCCCCACCTCTGTCAACGAGCCCCAAGCACGACCCTCAAGGTCTCACGATACCTATCAACTATAGTCACAACAGTGCCCCCGACACCCGACTGCCAGCCACTCCAGTCACGTCGGGGCCCACGGCACCCGATCGCTCAACGACTCAGTCACAACGGGGCCCCCGGCACCCAATCACTCAACAGCTCAGTCACAATGGTGCCCCCGGCGCCCGATTGCCAGCCACTCCGGTCACACCGGGGCCCCCAGCACCTGACCACTCAGCAACCTCAGTCACAATGGTGCCCCCGACACCCAACTGCTGGCCACATCGGGGCCTGTTGGACCCGACTACTCAGCTGCCTCAATCACAATGATGCCCCTAGCGCCCGACTTCCAGCTTCTCCAATCACATTAGGATCAGCGATGCCCGATCACTCAACAACTCCAGTCCCACCGGGGCCCATGGCACCAGACAATTTCGAGCTCAATGGCTTTTGGTCGCTCCAGTCATGGCGATGCGCACGCCGTCCAACCGCTCAAGTCACAACAGCGCCTGGCCGCTCCAGTGACAAGTGGTGCCTGTTGTGCCCCTTGTGCTTTGATGATGGTGTGATGTTTGTTTTGCTGATAGCAACATAATGAGTCACTGTAGGCTCTGCTGATTGATTTAACTGATGCTAGTTTGTTGCTGATTAAACTGAACTGATGTGGGGCTGATTGATTTAACTGATGCTGGTTTGTTGCTAATTAAAACTGAACTGATGTGTGGGTGAGTCCTGATGATGTGATGTTATCTTGTGTTTTTAACTACTACTCAAAATTGGCACTACTCAAAATTGGTGATTTTTTGGATCTCCATAAAGATCATGTGCTTGTCATTTTACATGACACTTCTGTATGCATAGCATTTCATCGAACAGCCTATGTGCATGTCATTCCTGCTTCAACAAGTCTGTGCACGTTGTGTTCCCTTCACTTTAGTCCTTGCACCTTTTCTTTTCAAAGTCCATGCATGCTTTAAGTGCAAGTGAAGTCTGTGCATTCTTAAATCCCCCATCACGGGTTGTGATGAGGTATAATGTACCGCTACTTTATGCCATGTCAACCGAAAAGTGATAAAAAAAGTAACCCGGCACGAATGCCGGGTTTGCAGTCAACGACGTTTTGACAGTTTTTATCAGATGCTGCCGCTTCCAACGACCAGGCCGATTGACCTGACATGGCCCTTCGGAAATCGGATCTCCATAGGCGGGTTGTATTGCTCCAGCACTATTTCCTCTGGCGTCCACGTCACAAAACGCTTGAGGTAGGCGCACTCTGCATCGGGATGCCCTATTTGAACAACGCAAAAATCACCCTTTGCCACAGGGCGATATGGATGCACATAGACAACTTCACGTGCGAAGTAGCGCGGCTCCATAGACTCGCCATACACGTACACAGCATACCCGTCGGCTACTCCCTCCAACTCGACTGGCGCAGGCACATATTCAGAAACCTCATTTAGCATTATTAGTTTTCCAGTTTCTCCAGAAGCTGCCGCCCTTCCCACCACTGGAATCATTCCGCGCTTCTGACTGGCCAACTTAGCCCCGGAAAACGCCAGTGCCGCGTTCGGCACCGCGCCGGACGCATCCCCGTTTTTTGCTTGTTCTTGTAGCAATGCCAGCTCGTCAGTCGGGATATCCAGTGCAGCGCCAAGCGCCTTTGAACGCTGGATCGTATGCGTCACCCCCGACTCAATTTTCTTGATGGCAGCTAGCGTATAGCCAGACTGCTCAGCCAGTTCTTCCTGCGTGATACCCTTTGCCGCGCGGGCCGCTTTAATCCGTTCGGAAAGTGCGCTCATTGGTGCTCTCTTAAATCCAGTGTCGTGACGGATAAAGGGAGTAGCCAAAAAAATACGCATTGGCGCGCTACTTTTTTTATCCTGCAGGTTGACTTTCATTATCCCGCCGCGCTATATGCCAATCGTCACCCAAGACAAACACCGGGACGAGGAACCGCCACAATGACCGCCGCGCATTATACCAGAAGAATTCCGACGCTGCTTCCGTGTCCTCCGTAGTCATAACAGGAACGCCGAGCCGCCTAAGAAGCGGCCGGCGGTTTTTGCGTTTCAACCGCCGATTTGCGCCTTGCGCAATCTGTAACAAGACGGAGGTCACTCTAATGGGTGCGAAGCTGACGGAAACGGCCGACGACATCGATTTCGAGCCGGACGATTACTGCCCGAACTGCGGTGGCGAAGGCATCGTCTATTCCTGCTTCGAGGAATTTGCCTGCATCGATCCTGAAGGCGGGTGCGACGACTGCATGCGGCGCTGCGACTGGTGCCGGCCCCGTCGCGCCTCTCTCAGCAATCAGGAGGAATAGAACCATGAGCGAAGTGGATGTTGTTCCGAAAATCCGCTGCGACAACTGCGGCGAGATTTCCGAGAAGGAAGTTCAGGGCGCGCATACCAGCCGCTCATTCCACAAGCCGCGCACTTGGGGCTTCATCAAAGCCGAAGATGGCCGCGTGATCAAGCAAGCCTACGGCCACGGCAAAGACCGCCTCGATTTCACTGACCTATGCGCTCGCTGCGCATGTGCTGCGTTCAAGGCCGCCGCCGACGCTCTCGAAAAGGCACGCGGCGAAGGTTTCGACGGACCGACAGGAGCAGAATGATGCCCATCCCAAGATACGACGACTGGAAGCTTATGACGCCCGAGGAAGATCGCGGCGGCAATCTCTGCCCGTGGTGTGGCGCCTATTCGCCTCGCCAGTGCGAGATTGAAGAAGAAACCGGCGGCGTCTGCCCTTGGGAAGAGAGCGAGCCTGACCCCGATTACGAGCGCGACCTTCGCGCCGAGGATCGTGAGTTCTTTTCCGCCACGGTGTCATCATGACCTCACAGGGCGCGCCCGAGGCTGGGGTAAAGTGGCGCTACGAAATCCAGTACGGGCCTGAAGGCGAAGCGAACTATGCCTGGGTCTATGCCGACGACATAATGGTCGGCACGTTCAAGACGCACCACGCAATCGAAGTTGTCGACGCGATGAA
>JANBPO010001809.1:0-12596 GCA_024336825.1 Amorphophallus titanum | reverse complement strand
AATCATCTGACACCTTCAATCACACCGTTATTTCGAACCGTCATTACCCATCGAATCAATCATTCCACCTTATTTATTACCTTGACAATGGTTCAGGTGACTGCTCAAACGCAAAGTAAAATGACGCCTCAGAGCCTGCCGTCAAACTCCTAAATAATGCCTTCTGGGAAGTCGTTGATTATAATTATTTTTAAAATTCCAAAAACTGAATCAAACAACGCCTTTGTGTGCGGTCTTCAATATCATAAACAACGTCCTTGATCAAGCCGTCAATTTATTTTGAATTCCATGAACAAAACTCCCACTATTTCCTTTCCCCGCCCTTGCTACTTTTCATTCGTCCCTCTTAGGCTCCTACAACTCCCTCTTTCATCTGCCTTTTTCTATAACTTCCCCGAAACTCTAACTTCCCCATCCGTGCCGCTTTCGTCCTCCTGCTTCCATCCTCGCTTCCATGGCTGGGCCCAGCAAACGCCAGCGCATCACGGCTCCGGAGGCAGTGGACCTCGGCGAGGAACAAGGTGACGCCATCGAGCAACCCCCCGTGGCGGCCGGCGAGGAAGTTCCCGCGGTGGCGCTTGGCGAGGCTGAGGGAGAAGAAGGTACCGAGGGGGATGAAGGTGAAGATGGAGAAGGAGAAGATGGAGAAGAAGATGAAGAAGAAGAAGAAGGAGATGACGATGGTGATGACAACGGTGAGGAAGAGGCCGGCGAAGAAGGTGAAGGCGAAGGCAAAGAGGAAGAGGCCCCTCGTCGTCAACCAATGCGTGGGGGTCACACGAACCCTGAACGTAGCAGGGTAGGTCTACGCATTTTATTTTTTTTCTTTTCTTTCATATTTCCATGACCGTCGGTTGAGAAGTTTTTAGAAAACCCTGTGACCTAGCGAATGACGCCCCCATGGGGTGTCGTTAATTAAAATAATGACCTGCAACAAGTCGTTAATTCATTTAATAATATCTGAAATAATGCCCTAGCCTGAGCATGCTTATCATTTTCATATGTAAACCCATGCTAAAAGAAACCTGCTGAAATCATGAAATCATGCCCCTTTTCATTTTAGTTCTGACCACGCATTTTGTTCAATTTCTGTTAAACTGTGATTATTTAGAAATAGCGCCCCCCGTCGGGGCGTCATATCACAAAATAACGACCCAAGGGCGGTCGTCAATATTAATTATAAAAATAAACCAACACAAAACATGAGGAATCAGCACCTCCCGTCGGGGTGCGAATCAGACATATGACGGCCAACTAGTTGGTCGTTAATTGATTGAAAAATGATGATAATCAGGACGAACATCCAATAAATAGCGCTCTGCATAGGGGCGTTAGTTAAACAAATAGCGACCAGTGATAGGTTGTTAATCAACCTCAATTAGATAATAAACATGACTATCCAGAGGAAACAACGCCTTCCAAGGAGGCGTTACTTGAATGAGTCACGACCCTGATCAAGTCATGAATTAGCTTAATTCCAAAGAAACAACGCCCTACGCAGGGGCGTCAATCTGATGAAAAGATGCTGGTCGTCAATAAGCTTTAATATAAATGATACCCACCTTATATTCATGCATCTTATGTTTGTGGTGTGTTGGCAGGGCATGATGAGGACCAGGATTTCATGGGTCCAGGTCCTGGCAGCATACTTTAGGTTGCTGGACTTCCAGTGAGCTCAGGTAGATGCTATGGGATTTGGCCCCTTTCTTAGTATAGAGCCCGTCCGCCCCGACCTACCTCTTATCCAGGTGCTGAGAGAGAGGTGGGATAGGACTAGCCGTGCGTTCTTGATGCCATGGGGGCACATGGTTTCGAGCTTAGAGGACATTGCCAGGATTACAGGGCTGAGAGTAGATGGTGAGGCGGTGAGCGGAGTCACCTTACCTGATTATAATGAGCTAGCACAGTGCCTGCTGGGGCTGGAGACCATGGCAGAGGTGATACGCACAGAGTGTGGTGGTGATCTAGAAGGGGAGGGGTTGAATAGATCACCCCTTTAAGGAGTTCCCCCGACGTCGCCCACCTCTCGGCATCAGTGGAACCTTGATCTGCTGTTCACAGATTCGAGGCAGAATCTAAGGCTCAATTTGCAGAGGCTACCCCGATGTCCACAGCATGAATCAGAAAAAGTCACCTTCTGTGGAGTTGTTCTGCTCCGAGCCTTCTTCGCTCCAGAAGTGGCCCTTCCTCGATTTGACTTCGACACAGATTGCATCATCCATTCTTGTTCGACTGCTCCAGATTCAAGCCAGAACCGGAGGACCATTTGGCATAGACTGCACCGACTTCTACGGCGTGATTCATCCTGAACTCTCTTCTGAGAGTTTGTTCTTCTCCGAGCCCTCGACGTTTTAGAGGTGGTCTCACCCCATTCTGACGTCGGCACAGCCTGTGGCGCCCATTCTCCTACAACTTCACAATGCTGGTGCGAATCAGTCCACCCAGAGCATGCAGCAGGCTTGCCAATCATGCCACGCCTTCCTCTGATGGTTTTCGGGCCGATCCTTCTTCATCGGATTCAGACCTCTCGACGTCCTTAAACCACTCCAGGTGGTATCGTCACCTTCCGAATTCGGTGCTACCCGTGCCGCCTTGCACAACCTGACTATGTCTGGATGTTTGCCCAGAAACCAGACCCTCACCAAAGTGCCGACCAGGCCCAGATCGGTGCTCCGTTGGTGTTAATTTTTTGAGGGTAAGTAGATCTGCCTGTCAGCCATCCGACCCCACTGGTATTGCATCGTTCAGAGTCCGGTGGAGAGCACACCGCCCTCTGCACGCAGTCTACGCAGATCAATCCTGCAGGACAGATTCGCACCGGTCGCCTTCCACAGCCTGCCCCGCCTTCCTGCGACCTCAGAATGACACCGGACCTTCAGGAGTGCATCTAAACTTCTCAAGCTTCATCTGGGCGCAAGCGACGTCCTCTTCATACCCTTGAGTGCAGCGTACCGCTCGGATTGCTTCAGTTCTGTCCAGCAGGACAGATATTGGGCAGCAGGCCCATCTCCCCTTCCCCGTGTTCCCCCCTCCTGCGTGAGGGTAGTGCTATACCGCGTGCCCCTCCTCGAGTTCCCCCTCCCTACATGGAGGTTATTCCGTTTGCTTGTCCTAGCATGGTCGACCAGAAGCTCCACCAACGCAGCGTGTTTGCCGGGTGCACGCGCTCCCCGACGCGCCCTCGTTTCCGATCGGTGCCGGTCTCTTCAGACTCGGCAAGGTATAGATCTGACCCTTGCTCCTTGGCATTACTTTTCTAGTTGCTCACGCCGAAGGTGAGGAGAGCTCGTTCTAAATTTCTCGAACATTGAGTGTTGACCGTTGTCATGTGAGAGAGTGTCGTCATACTCACCCTCGGGCATTGGTTTTGCCTCGGATGAGTAGGGCAACCTTCAGACCTTAGGTCTGTCCTCTCCCATATAACTCTTAGCGGCTCTGACCATGTAGGCTGCCCGTGGGTCACCATCCACCCCTCCATTGTTGGGTCACCCCCGAATCTGAGTGATGCGTGTGGTTAGTCCGCTATTGCTCGGGTCCGTGGATCAAGTTGTGCTTGTTGTCACATAGGTCCTAGGGTGTCCCATAGGTCGTCCCGCGTCAAATTTGGAGTTGAAAGAAAAAATTGAGTGGTCCTAGGGCATCATGCTTCAGATTGGTAGGTAGAGAAGGTGGTCCACTAGGCCAATGTCTATATTAATTCCTTTCTCAACAAATCTTTGAATCGTCTTGCCTCAATCAGTGGCATCAGCAGTTTGCGATGTCAAGGAAATGTGCTGTATCTCTCTCCCCTCTCCCTCTCTCCTACTTGCACATTCCTCTCTTTCTCTCTATCTCTTGCGCCCCCACCTCCTCTCTCTCTCTCTCTCCAACTCTTGGTCGAACTCCACCTTCTCTCTCCTCTACCCTCCCTTGTCACATCAGCTACCCTCCTTATTCTCCTCCTAAATATTCTCCTCTTCCTATTTTCTCTCCCTACAATCACTCTCCCTTTCCTATTATCCCGTGACCCGTTACCTTAACCGGGTCAAACTCCGAGTGGGGTTTTAAAACACGACTGCAAACCATGCGGCCCGCCACAGGACACAAGACACTTCCTGCATCAAGTAATTAATCGCACCATCCACTCGCAGTCGAGAGCAGGCAGCCAAAAAGCTGGATTGCAACCCTCACGACCACACACTGTCGCGTGGTCATCAAACGAGGTCATTTGCATTAAAAAAATGGCCTCTATGAACAAGAAGAAACACTGTTCACAGAAACATTGTAGTAGTAATCACTGCCTACAGATGCTCCTGAAGGAATTTTTACATCAGATGACAGAGGCATCCGGTGGACGGAAGACAAAATGAAAGCCTACACGTATACAATAACAAGATTTTGAATCAACTGCACCAATGTGCCCCGGCAAGATCTTGCTTCCAACTCTCCCTCCCTTCCTCCTCATGGGTAATATATATACTCCAACACTAATGGTATAATGCATTCAAGCATATACATGTATACATACATACACAAATACATACAAATAGAATACATATGTATGCAGATGTGTGCCTGTATGTGCATGTTGTATCAAAGGGTGTTGATTGAGCTGCCCTTATTTGTGCTTTGCAACTGCTCCATTGGAGAACTTGTGATGCTGCCAATCGATCCGTGGGTCTGCGAGCTCAACTGTGGGCTAGCGGGACCAGGCCCCATATTACTCCCAGTGTTGATCTGCTGCAGAGCACCTGAGCTCAACTGCTGCGGGCTCATCGCAGTTTGCTGGCCCATCTGTTGTGGGCTGATCTGCTGCATGGTCATAGTGGAGGGAGATCCCACGACAAGGGGTGAGCCCACTTGTGGTTGCTGCAGTGGAGAACCTACTTGCTGTTGCTGCATCTGTTGCTGTTGTTGTTGCTGCTGTTGCTGCTGCTGTTGTTGCAATTGTTGCTGCTGCTGTTGCTGCAACTGTTGTTGAGGCAAGATTTGCTGCTGCTGTGGCAGGATTTGCTGCTGTATCTGTTGCTGCTGTGGTAGCATTTGTTGCTGCTGCTGTGGCAACAGCTGTTGTTGGGGTAACTGTTGCAACTGCTGCAACTGCTGTTGTGGATTTAGGTACAAGTTTGTTGCAGGGAACTTGGGTGGGCCCATGGATGACATTGCAGCCCGTTGCAATGGGCTCATGTTACCCCGATTCAATGCCTGGCTCAACATAGACAACCCCGTTGAGTTAGCAAGGATCTGGTTACCCATAATACCAGACTGAGTACCATACATGCTGGCCCTGTTTTGTGCCATCCTCAACTTCAGCGCGGTTGCCTGTGCAGGAGACATACTACCACGGAGTCCCTGGCCAAAATTGGACGCAGCTCCCAGGTTCATCTGATTTGGACCCACAGTGGCTAGGCCTGTCATGGCTCCCATTGGAGAAGATATGCCGCGGAGACCACCCATTCCCATGACGTTGCTCAAACTACCAATTCCCATCATGTTGTTCCCCATATTCATTGCAGCCCCAAGACCCATCATTGTCTTCCCTGGGATCTGAGAATGTTGCTGAGCCTGTTGTTGCAGCATCTGGAGTTGTAAATGAGATGCCTTGTTGTTGACCATCTGATTGGCACCCATCTGCAAGTTTGAGTTCTGGCCCATCAAACGGGAAAGTGGATTAGCTGGATTAGCCGTCAGCATTGAAGGAGACCTCTGCATCTGAGGCTGCTGCAGCGTTTGCTGTTGCTGGACCTGGGTTTGTTGGCTCTGTTGCTGCTGCTGCTGCTGCTGCTGCTGTTGTGGCTGTTGCAGCTGCTGTAGCTGTTGTTGCTGTGGTGGCAGCTGTTGTGGTTGCTGCTGCTGCGGCTGAAGCAATGTCTGATCCAATTGCGTTCTAGAAGGCATTGCAACATTTGAAGTGCCAGGCAACAATCCCTGTAATGCTTGGGTGTTGCCAGGAGGTATGATCCTTGTAATGTTTGAGAGATTCTGGGAAGAGCTCAGCAATCCCAGGCTGCCCTGGCTTGCGAGCAATCAGGAGAGCTGGAAGAGGAAGAAGAGGACACTGTGCTGGATGACTCAGGGGGAGGCAAAAGTTGGCGAATTGCCACCGCCGTAACCTCTGCAAGCTCCGTGAAGGCCATCACCACTCTTTGCCCTTCTGGGGTAACTTCATAGAGTATGAGCCTCTTGCAAACACTAAGATGGTGGAAAAAGCCCTAGACGATGGAGGTTAGGAACGACGACACGCGCTATGCTTATAAACCCCCCGGGGAAGCGGCACGATATTCCAATCTTCAAAAAGAGGGCTCCACACATCAATTCATAAGAATTATCATCATTACGGGCGTATCCCCAAGATAGCCGCCACAAGTGGCCCCTGTCAGAGAAAGTCCCCACTTAGCTCGAACCACTTACACCTGCCACAAATGCTACTCGACTAAGCCTAATCTTGGCTCGGGAGTAGGAGGGGGACAAGTGGAGAGGGGGATTTCTACAGCCCAAATAGAGCGGCCAAATGAGGTCTCGACGGACCAAACGATACCCAGCTCCCACAAGTGACAGCCCTCCGACGGCCCACTAAGCCCAATAACAAACTTGGATTAAGCGCTACCTTGGTGACCTTCGGGTTCGGAAGTCCGAGCGTCAGGTTGATTGGGAGGTCTCTACGAGGCCTTATGCATCCCACCCGAGCCTTGGGCCTATCGCTCGGGGAAACCCCTCGAAGCCAGCGCCATATGCTCAAACCGACTGACGGAAGCTTATCCATGCGACTGTTGCGTGCCCTTTAAGAGCTGGGAGATCATGGGGATAATGGCGATTAAGAGCCCTCGTGCCTTAACGAGCCCACGAAGGGGACGTAACCTCCCCTAAAATTGCTCGACTCACAGGGATATTACATTCATGAGTCGCTATATAAACCTGGGAAACCCTCCGACTAGAGGTAAGCGCTATTAAGTGATATCAACCCTGAGCTAGAGCCACTTCACCACTTGGTGGAGAGGAATCTCACGCCCTCATCTCCTTCCCTTTCTCCCTCGCACTAGAGCTCTACTACAGTCACTGACTTAAGTATCGGAGGGTTTTCCCTGGGGATTCATCCCTGGGCACCTCTGATCCGTTTCCCCTTCTTGCAGTGCTAGCACTCGTGGACATCATCCTCAGCTCAGGCACCGCGTGAGATAACTCCTCTTCATCTGGCATCGTCTGTGGGAAATGAACAAAGAGCCAGCATGGTGCGAAGGAGTTCTAGCAGGAAGACCGCCAGCGACAGATGGAAAGCCGTGGCGATGGAGGAAGGTGCACCTTCCTATCCTACGGGGAACACCCCATCACACACCAGTGACCCCGCTGGCGATAACCCCCTGCCCATCGTGGAGGGGCAACCCCCTACTGGAAGCGTAGACCCCCTCCAAACCCTCAACGTAAAATTGGATAGCCTCATTGATCTAATGAGGACCCCGGTGACCAGGGTGGAGAGTTCGCGACTTCCCCGAGAAAGCCCCCCTCGTGGAGAAGCAGCTTCCCTACAAACCGCAGGGGGCCATTTCATCCTCTGAGGACGGCGGATAATCCGCAACCGGTCAGCTGGACCATCGCAAGCCCCTCCTCCAGAGCAAGAAGCCTCCTCCACCCCAAGGCGAGAGAAATTCGGAGCACATTGGCCACCCCCAGAGACGGAAGCCCTCGAGGGATGTTGAGGTAGTGTGCAAGAACGCCCCCGCAGCCCCTTGACCCAGTGACATTCGGAGCTGTCTCTCTGGCTGTGAGACTTCGAGAGGCGGTTCGCAAAGTAAGAGCATGCCCTCCGCACCCTACAAAAGACCGCCACTACGGAAGACGAGGAGCAATCCCCATTCTTTGACCTTATCTTGATGGCCAAGATCTCTCCCAGGATCTCGTTCCCGACCTTCAAAGCATACGACGGATAGGGAGACCTGGCCGATCACTACGAGAGTTTCAACGCCCTCATGACCTTGCATGGGGCATCCGATGCCATCAAGTGCCGAGCGTTCGCGACCACCCTGGTCCAGGACACTCAGGTATGGTTCCGAGCACTCCCCCCGGGCAGCATCCGTGATTTTCGACAGTTCGGGTGAACATTCAAGGAAAGCTTCGCCGACAATGGTCCTCCACGGTCAGTAGCAGAGTTGTTGGCTCTCAAGCAGGAATAGGGGGAAAAGCTCTGGGCCAATATTAACTGATTTAAATCAGAGGCCCTGTGTATCCCTCGCCTGGATGTTACCTCGGCCATCATCGCACTGATCGGGGGCACCCGCGATGAGAACCTGCAATGCGAGTTGGTCCTTCATCCCCCCACCTCCCTCGCCGAGCTTGTGACCCTGGCCCTGTGCCACGCCGAGTGTGAGGAAGTCCTCACTCCCTGTCACAGCACGACAGGCTCAAGTCGAGAGGGGGAAAAGAAGTGACAGTCTGGGCAAAGCTCCGGACAAGGAAAAAGGTAGAACCGAGACGGGGACCACAAAGAGCCCTCTCGGAGGTACGAGCGGTACACCCCCCTCACGGCCCCCGTCTATGAAATTTATGAAGATATCAAGGGCTCGGGCGTTCTCTGCCAACCCGAGCCCATGAAGGCAAAGCACCGCAACCGCTGAAAGCACTGTCTGCTCCACAGTGACTACGGACATCACACCAGCGATTGTCATCAACTCCAAGATGAGATCGAGCGCCTCGTCCACCAGGGGCACTTACAGTACGTGTTTGAGCACAAGAAGGATGCCGCCGCCCCTGAGGAGATTGACAATATCCCCCGTGAAGTCCACATCAACGTCATTACTGGCGGCACGACATCAGGTGGAGATAGTAGCCTAGGAAGGAAGCGCCACGCTGAGCGAGCGAGCCAGGCCTCCGAGCCCCCTAAGGCCCATAGGCAAGCGAACAGCAGGCCTTGGTGTTCTTTGACCTAGACCTAGAAGGGTTAGCAACCCCACACGATGACGCCCTAGTTGTATCGACTACTATAAACCATTGTAACGTAGACAGAATATTAGTTGATAATGGTAGTGCCCCGAATGTACTTTCTTATGATTGTTTCCTCAAGATGGGTGAGAACCCATCTAGACTCCGCCCAATCCGAACCCCGCTTTGTGGGTTCAACGGCCAGGCAACTTATCCCGAGAGAGCATTAAGGCTGCCAGTCACCATCGACACCCTGCCCAAAACTGTTACGGTTATGGTGGACTACATTGTAATTAAAGGGATGACGGCTTATAACGTCATTTTTGGCCGAGGCCTTCTCAGTCGAATGAAGGCAGTGCCCTCTACCTATCATCAAAAAATGAAGTTCCCCACCAAAAATGGTGTGGGGGAGGTCCGGGATAACCAGGCTATGGCCAGAAGGTGCTACATAATCTCGGTAGAAGCCATAAGGCTAGAAGGGAAAAATAAAGGGACTAAGGGGACCGAGGAAGGACCGACGACATCTGAGCCTGGTGGCGAGTTGTTAACAGTCTTCCTAAAAAATGACCCTGCCCTAGGAGTCAAGATCGGAGCTGACTCCCATCTGATGTTCAGGAGCAATATAAAAATTTTCTTACTGAGTACATCCAAGTCTTTGCATGGTCTGATGAGCAACTTCCCAGGATCCCCAGGGAGATTGTAATGCACAAGCTCAACCTCGACCCGACGGTGAAGCCTGTCCAGCAGCGCAGAAAAAAATATGCCCCGGAGAAACAGACGATCATCAAGGAGCAACTCACCAAGGGGAAGGAGACTGGTCTCTTCCGTCCAGTCCTGTACCCAACATGGCTTGCCAACATCGTTCTGGTACCCACAGCTTCGAGAAAGTGGCGAATGTGCGTGGACTTCACCGACCTTAACAAGGCCACACCGAAGGATTGTTACCTGCTGTCGAGCATTGACCAGCTCATCGATTCAACCTCCGACAACGAGCTGCTCAGCTTTCTGGATGCTTATTCTGGCTACCACCAAATCAGGATGGACCCAGAGGACATTGAGAAGATCACTTTCATCACCAACTTTGACGTGCACTGCTATACCCAGATGCCTTTCGGGTTAAAGAACACCGGGGTGACATATCAGTGACTGGTCAACCAAATCTTCGAGGGACAACTCAGTCGAAACGTCGAGGCCTACAGCGATTACATGCTCGTCAAAACACCAAAGGTTGAAGATCACCTTGCCGATCTAGCCGCGACCTTCGGCGCCCTCCTCAAGTACAACATGAAGCTCAACCCTGCCACGTGCACCTTCGGAGTCAGATCGAGAAAATTTCTAGGTTTCCTGGTAACTCAACGGGGGATTGAGGCAAACCCTGACAAGGTTCAGGCCATCTTGGACATGCGGCCACCCACTTGCATCAAGGACGTCCAGCGCCTTACCGGGCGCATCGCCGCACTCAACCATTTCCTGTCTCGAGCGACCGAATGATGCCTACCCTTCTTTAAGCTGTTGAGGGGACCCAAAATGGCATCTGCCACGTTCGCCTAGGACGAGGAATGTCAGAAGGCCTTCGAAGATCTTAAGGAATTCCTGGCCTCGCCTATGATATTATCAAAATTGGTCCTGGGCAAAGCATTGCAATTATATCTCTCAGCGACTCTCTCCACCGTTTGGTCCTATTCCGAAATGACACGGGAGTTGACTAGACGCTACGAGCACGCGCCCCAGGTACACACGGAAGCCGAACGAACGACCACCACCTGTAAAGCAGGGGTGAGTCTCATGTTACTGGCTCAGTAGGGGTCACGCGGATCCCCACCGAGGAAAACACACAGTAACACGCTAAAAATATCAGGCAACAGCAAGTAAGCAACAGGCAGTAGTAAAGTGGGAAAGCTAAACTACAAAGCTGTAAAAGAAACAGAACATGAAGCAGGAGTAGGGAACAAGCTAAAGAAGAGGGGTAGGAAGAAGTCATACCAGACAATGGTTACCAAACTAACCTCGGTACCCTAAACTACTCCAAGCAAGGGCAGGAGAGCGACTCGAAGCAGACAGAGTCAGGAGTTGCCTAACTGCCGAGGCAAGCAACCTGCAAAACAGACAAAAGAAACTTAGGAAAAGGCTAGACAGATGACCGACACAGATGATGGACAACACGACAAGGACGTCGTGCACACTACCACATACACAACCGAAACGTCGTGCAAGCGACAGACACCGACCCCGAGTACAGCCACAAAAGGGCTAACCCAGAAGGTCACGACACACAAGAAATGCGAAGAGAACTGCAAAGGGTCACGTGTCACA
The DNA here is from genome assembly GCA_024336825.1 of Amorphophallus titanum. Taxonomy (NCBI): domain Eukaryota; kingdom Viridiplantae; phylum Streptophyta; class Magnoliopsida; order Alismatales; family Araceae; genus Amorphophallus; species Amorphophallus titanum. Next base: position 1,391 of record JANBPO010001809.1, on the reverse strand, counting down.
TGACTGGAGTGCCCCACACTAGAAGAACAGCCAGCTGCATCCACTGACGTCTTATGCTGCACCTACTAGCATCTCCTCTGTAATGCCCACAGCCAGGCAGAGACCAAGACACTATCAAAACCAGAACAGTAACCAAGTCGCAAGTGACTAGATAGGGGAACGCCCGTCGGTGTCAGTCCAAAGCCCCTGACCACGTGTGCACACACTGGCTTTTGCCTAAGCCAGGCCTCTAGCTAGTTTTCTCCCCTCGTAGGACGCAACGGTAACCGCCGGAGCCGACGGAAACTAGCTTAAGAACCGTGAACCGGAAGTGCCCCGCGGTAAAAGTCGTAATGCCGAAGCGTGCCGCAAGGCTACGACTAGTGAAGGCTCACAAGACATGGACTCCAAAACACAAGTGCCGAAGTACCCACAGGCAAGAGTGCCCTATAACACATACTTCGAAGCACCAAAGGTAGCATAGGAGACTGCCAACAGACTCAGGACAAGGCAACTAGACCTACAACTACAACAGTCCCTGAGTCCTACGACTCTGAGTCGGGATCGTCGCACATAGCGGAACAAGTCGCCAATCGGTCTAATCCTAAGCCAAGGAAAATGACGCTTCGAGAAAATGACACACGGAGACATGATGGGACATCAAGAACCCTCAGCACGCATGGATATGCAAACCGAGGTAGAACGGTACCTCGAGGCATCCAGAACCAATGTCTCGAATTGGACGAGACCGCCGAGACACAACAAGGCTTCCTGTCAACCACTAGGTAACCCTGGGTCGACCGGAACCAGACACGACACCGACACACTTACACATCCACCGCCACAACAACACAAACAAACAGAACCACCAGGAACATGAGCAGCAGAAGATGACAACACTTTGGGTAGAGCAACTTGTCAGTCAACTGCTAGGGGGAAACCCAACAATCAAGAGATAGCCACTACGCAACCAGAGACGCGGACAATGGTAGTTTCAAGATTGAGTCGTAAGGGTACTGTCGTAGTCTAGGAAAAGACCACAACCAGTCACCTAAACTGAACAATCCAGACAACCACCGACAGACAGACACCGCCCTAAACAAGGACCTAAGACAGACAAACTCACTGATGCACAACACAGTACAGGCGAACGGTCAACGTGGCAAACAGGACTATAACGCACCAGCATAGGGGCGCTATACCCACATAACGCACCATAGGAGGAGCATTATGCCAACCAAACTGAAAGCTACAACAGATGATATAACGCGCCAGCATAGGGGCGTTATATCAACATAACACCCCAGGGGAGGGGCGTTATGTCCAACAGACCCAAACACGAATGACACCCAAGCACCTCACCGGGACCTTCCCGGCCGCCCTCCTCCTCCTTCCCGACATCAAGTTCGTCC
>JANBPO010001805.1:0-110409 GCA_024336825.1 Amorphophallus titanum | reverse complement strand
CCAGTTGGTCGATCCGTGGCATAGGGAAGCTATCCTTGGGAGTAGCTTTGTTGAGGTCGGTGTAGTCGACGCACATCTGCCACTTTCCGTTGCTCTTGGGGACCAGGACTACGTTGGCTGCCCAGCCTGGATATTGAGTAGGCCGTAGCAGCCCGGAGCATAGTTTCTCATTCACTTGTTCACTGATAATGGCTTGCCGCTAGGGGTTGCAGCGCCTTCGACGCTGCCGGACTGGGCGACAAGTGGGATCCAACCTTAGTTGGTGCGTGATGACCGCTAGCGGGATTCCGGGGAGTTCATCCTCGGATCAGGCAAATACGTCCTGATTGGCGATGAGGAACCTTGTATAGGCTTGTTTGTCATGTTCGGAGAGGTTGGTGCCGATCCTTAGTGTTCTGCCCGGGTCTTCTCCCACCTGCATGAGGTATAAGTCTTCTGCCAGGGTGCTCGTGCTTAGGCCTAGATCCTGGATCTTGGCCTTCTTCTCAGGCGGTGTGTCCTCGGGGCATTGGTGGCGCGTGGAGATGAGGTTGCATCTCCGGGACTCCCTTTGATCTCCCCAGACTTCCCCGACCTCCCGAGGGATGGGGAACTTAAGCTTTTGGTGGTAAGAGGAGGGAACCACCTGGAGCGTACCGAGGATTCCTCAGCCTATGATGGCATTGTATCATGTCATCGCACGAACAACAGTGAAGTCGGCGGGGAAGGTTACCTCTTTTGGCGCGGTCTCGAATGTGATCGGGAGCGAGATGCGTCCTTCCAGGCGGACCGTCGTTCCCGAGAACCCGTATAATGGTGTGCTCAATGGTGTTAGCCGAGACATATCCACACCCATGAGGACAAGGCAGTCGTAGGCAATAGCATCAGGTCCGCTTCCGTTATCTACTAAAATGCGACGAACGGTACATTGATTAATGGTGGCCGAGACCACCAACGCGTCAGAATGGGGCGTAGCTACACCATATAGGTCGTCATCGGAGAAGATAATGGGATCTCCTGGGTGGCCTAGGGTGGAATACCCACGCGAAGCATCATCGCCTTGGCCCGTGGGGGGGACTGTTGTCGCGTACTACCGCCTCCTGCTCACGCTATCCCCCCCGGCGACCGGTCCTCCGGAGATCATCATGATCTCTTTCCTGTTGGGCCGGTTGTCAATTGGCGGGGTCGTCTTCTGTCGCCTTGGCGAGGAACTTGTCGAGGAGTCCCCTCCGAACGAGGCCCTCTATGGCGTCCCTAAGGTTGATGCAGTCGATGGTGTCGTGGCCATGGTCACGATGGTAGAGGTAGTACTTCTTTTTGCTCCCCGTGCTCGAGTCGGACTTCATTCGAGGAGGCCACTTGAGGAATGACTCCTCGCAGATCTCCATTAGTATCTGGTCCGGTGGAGCTGTTAGGGGCGTGTAGTGGTGGTAGCTGCCCCTCTCCTTCTCGGGGCAGTCGCGGCGGTCTCCGTCACGCCGCTCCCGCTTATTCTGACCCTCTCGTGGGGAGTCGGCAAATCTCTTACGGTCGGATCGATCAGTTCCAGCCGCGAGACCCAGGGCCACCGGGGCTTCTACTCCGAGGGCGCGTCGAAGGATGTGATCCCGCGTCCCCTGGGTGAGGGCTGTGGTGGCAATGCCGATGTCGAGGTGTGGGATCCGTAGAGCCTCCAAGAGGATGCGGTAGACGAAACCCCACAACGACTCCTCCTTACCTTGCTTGAGTGCGAGCAGGGTCACCGTGAACTTGGCCACCTTTTGGTAGCCAACGAAGTTCTCCTTGAACAACTTCTTGAGCTGCTGAAAGGAGGTAATCGTCCCGGCCGACAGTGACTTGAACCAAGCCCAGGCGTTCTCCCAAAGGGTCGTAACGAACGCCAGGCACTTCACGGTGTCTGAAGCCCGGTGTGTTGCGTGAGGATTGAATAGATCTAGAGGGGGGTGTTGACACCCGTTTTTTACCAATGATTCGGATCGATTCTTTCGCATCATTTATCGATGTCCCAAGCAGCCAGTCATACCGCATGTTGGGTCACCCCCTTGAAGATTGCTACATCTTCAAGACCCAAGCACAGAAGATGATCCGAGACAGCCTTATTCAAATGAAGAGTGGTCTCGTCGATCCTCCACAACCACACGCGTGGTCTAGGCTAGCTAAGGCAGTGTGAGTGGTTCACCATCTAGCTAATGTGATCCACATGATGGCTGCGTTTTCCCTTTCTGACGATGAGTCAGAGGAGCCCGACACCAGTCGAAGAGAGCATTCGGTCTGGTATCCAGGGTGGAGGCCCTGGCACGATCACAGACCCCTCTCCTTCCCCAGAGAAAGAACCCGACGACTTTTCGACATCCTCATCAAGAGGGGGCAAATCCTGCCCCGTGACCCGCCGGCAGGCTACACCCATTGGGACTTTAGCCACCCCCAGTACTATCCCTTCCACACACGAATCTGCCATGTGATCGAGTCCTGTGAGGAAATCTAGTACCTCATCCAAGAATAGATCTAGTGGGAGCAGATTGATGCCGAGGGGAATTCTATGACACTCGTTCGGCTGCGGCAAGTTGTCGAAGAAACTCTGAGCATCGCTAGAAATGCGCCAGAGCAGGCTGGTCCTCCCTAGGAAAATGGGCATGGGTTGCCTTACCAGCACACTCCAGAATGGCTCAAGTTCTAGACTGATGATCGGGAAGCTCTCAAGCGACTATAGAGGCATAGGGAGCAAGATGCCAGCCAAGAGACGGGGCCAAGTACCCTCTCGGCCAACATCATTCATCCTCGTGCTCCTCTGGTCTCTCCTGATTCCCTGATACCACAAGCCGATCAACTAGCCCTTGCCGCTCCGGCAGTGCAATGGCGACCCTGGCAGGAGCTAGAGTCTCTCCCCTTTCCCAGAGAAGACACTGCTAGGCTCCTTTGAGTCCTACTTGGCCGAGAGGATGTCCTGGTGGGTAAGACCATGATGGGCTCCTCAAGCTCTTCTCACCCTCTCCCTATTCCACCTCTGTCTTCGATGCCTGAGGACAGGAAGGGGAAATAGAAGTTGGGCGAGGTCTCAGCTCGATCGGACCAGGTCCTCCCGATAGTTCACAAGTCGAGTATGCCATCACAAAGGCCATCCGGCACGCGAGATCAAGATAGCCACCGGGGGCAGCAAGGCCCCAAGACGTCATTGGGTGTCGCCCGACCCTGCCTTCAGTCAGACCACAGGGGTCAGGCCAGGAAGCATGATGCTAGTCATGCTCCTCGGGCCACTTCTCAGCAGAAGCCATTGCCACCGCGGCTAAGGCATCAAACCATGTATACATCCTCGGATGCCAGTACCAGTCCATCAGCTCAACAGGAGAAGCCCTTGCCACCACGGTTAAGGCATCAAACCGCGCACACGTCCTCGGGTGCTAGTACAAGTCAATCGGTTCACAGTAAACTCCTACAGCCACCGCGGTTAAGGAATCAAATCGCGCCTATGTCCCCGGACGCCAGCCTCAGCATCCTAGCCTACCAGGAACTACCGCTCTAGGTCATTGAACAGATGATCAATGCCACCTTCCAGCTACAATAATCGGAAGGTGCCTGGGTTGAGATCCGGGCAAAGAAGAGTCGTCGACCTCGCCCTGCAAACACATTGGCTCAACGACATCCCCATAGGGATCTGTCAGCCTTAGTTCCAGTGCCTCCTCCTCCTACTCCCCTAGAGGTGGCCATCGCCAAGAAACAGGAGAGGAACAAATGGAAAAATCTCAAGAGGTGACTCAAGAAGCAAGCCGAACAAGCGGCCACCTTGCAGTCCCTAGTAGAGCTGACGCCTCTCCAGAGGTTGTAGCGACTCATCGACAATTTGGAGGAATACATTCCTCTTCGCCCTACTAGGCCTATCCCACTCGATAGCTACATCCCGTGGGAAGAAATGCAGAAATGAGTTCGCCTCAAAAATTGGGTCTAGAAAATGATCCAGAAAGTCAAAGAAGGTGAAACCCTCTGCATTCCAGAAGAACTCTCTTTGTTCTATGAGGACAAAGAGCCAAACACTGCAGTCTGATCAGGATGGAAGTGGAATCCACCCAAGATACTCTATACGATGCGGGGTGATCCACAGGCGTCAAACCAAGGCGTTTGACGATGCCCGTGGAGATAGCATTAATGCAGCTCCCGCTATCTATAATCACCTTATAGGCCTTCCCTTCTGGCCTACAAAATGTGTGAAAGATGGTGGTATGATGTCAGTCATCACTCACCTGAGGCCGGGTCAGAATGCACCTGACTACACCTAACCGCATGTCATCCTGATACTGGGTACTTGGGACATCAACCTGCTCTCCCTCCATCAACTCCTCAAAGAACTCCTCAACTAGATCTTGGTCTGGCTCATAGCTGATTGGCACCAACTCCGGTGTAGGGTCTCAGGCAACCGTGTCTGCAATAACAAGCGATTCCCGAGTGGGACACTTGCTCGCATAATGGCCAAATCTACCACACCGATAGCACTGGTCATGCGGCCCTGTGCTTGTTGATGCTCCACCGATCATCAACCCCTTACCCTTGTCCTCACGATGGACGGGGGGTGTTGGGAGAAGAGGTCGAGTCGGCACGATGGGCTGATGAGGTCTAGGGGCAGGGACGGGTACTGGCTGGCGAGGGGGAGGATCTCTCGGAAGGAGGGTGCGAGCCCTAGGAGCAGTGGGGTTTTGGCGAGGGGGTTCCTGTGGATGAGCTACAGGCCATCGAGTGTAGGAACTGGGCATGGTCCGAGGATCAGACCCACGTAGATAGGCGGCCCCCTGGCACTGGGTAGAAGCAAACTCTACCTCAAACTGCTCCACTTCTAGAGCAACATGATATTTGGCTTACAACGTGGTCACGTTCCAGCGGAAAAGCTCATACTAAAGGTGTGACCGCAGACCACGTCGAAAGGGGAAAACAAGCATGGAGCTTTCCTCCGAGACACCACATTGCAGAAAATATTCATCAAATTTGACGACGTACTCAGAGACAGATCGATCTCCCTGGCTGAGACTTTGCCACCTATCGATGAGCCACTGTCGGTATGTGGCAGGAGGGTACTTTTGTCAGAGTTTGACCTTCATCTCATCCCACGTCTCAACCTGGGGCTCTTGTTGCTAGAACAACAGGCTCTCCACATTCTTCCAATAAATTTACGCCTATCCTAACAACTTCATTTTCGCGAATCGGACTCTTCGGTGGTCCATCATCTTAAACCACTCAAAGTATCGGTCCATCCCGGCCTCCCAATCTAGATAGACCTTCGGTTCCAAAGCTATGGATCCGTCAAACGTGGGAGGGTCCACGCGAATGGTCTTGAGGATCTGCTCGTCCTCATCGTCCCTATGTGGTCGGTGACCACGCCGGCATCGGCCATTTTCCTCATAATCATTGTCGGACCCATAGTCCTCAAAATCGAGGGCATGTGGCTGTCGTTCCTCAGCCCTAAGTGTGGCGGGCTAGGCAGCAGGCGCCTGAGGGGCCTGAACAACTCCGGGTTCATCCCGATGGGGGATTCTCTCCACACTCTCTAACCTTCTAACCAAACCTTGGACAGATCGGTTGGAAGCCTCAGTGCTGTCCTCCATGGCCTTGAGTTGACTCTCCATGCGGTCAGTATGCTCCCAAAGAGTTTGCTCAGACCTATCCAATCGCTCCATGAGTAGAGCCATCATGTCCTCCAGAGATCGGCCTCCCTGGGCGGTTCCTCGGGGTTCACCCATAGTGTCAGGGCGATGGTATTGGGTACCTCCACGAGTGGGCATGCAAGGGGACCTAAAGGGAGCTAAGGGGTGACTCACTATGACCTAACTGGATGGACCAATGTAAAATGATGAACCTAGACTTAACCAATATACGGTGCATGGTAGAGATGGGGATCCGAGGATCCTCTCACGCAAGGAGGCTACCTTCTAAATAGGCTTAACCTATCTTTCCAGTAACACCTTTTGATATACCGGGTATTGGGATGAAATGTAAACCTAGACTTCTTTTTTTTTTTAAACGATGACTACCCTAGACGCTTCGTAATCACCGTTGACCTGGCTAGCGACCAGTTGGGAGTCAGTGTGGATTCTGACTCGCTCGGCCCCTAGTCGTCGCGCCATCCTGGCCCCCAAAATGAGGGCTTCATACTCGGAAACGTTATTGGACGCCTGGAAGTTGAACTTCAAGACATACTGTAACTCAGCTCCTTCGGGCGACTTGAGGAGCACGCCAGCGCCACTGTTGGCCGAGTTGGACGATCCGTCTACGAACAAGTCCCCGACGGTTCCTTGTGCGGACGAAGGCTCTTCCTTGAGCGGGACTGTGCTTTCTGCGATGAAGTCCGCTAGGGCCTGTCCCTTGATGGCCACGCGGGGACGATAAGAGATATCGTAAGTCCCGAGCATGATGGCCCACTTGACGAGGCGTCCCGAGGCTTCGGGGTGAGAGAGGATCTTCTTCAAAGGTTCACCAGTCAGCACGACGATGGAATGACCTTGGAAGTAGGGTCAGAGGCAATTGGCTGAGGTAACCAGTGCCAACACGAGTTTCTCGGTTGTAAGGTACCTCCTTTCAACCTCGTTTAGCACCTTGCTAGTGTAGTAGACCGGTCTCTCGATTCCCGCATCGTTTCAGACTAGGACCGAACTTACAGTAGAGGGAGTTGCTGAGAGATACAATTACAGTGCTTCACCCAGGACCGACTTTGATAGTACCAGGGGCGAGGTCAGGAACTCCTTTAACTCCTTGAAAGCCTTCTGACATTCCTCGTCCTAGGTGAACGTAGCAGATGCCATTTTCGGTCCCCTCAACAGCTTCAAGAAGGGTAGGCATCGTTCAGCCGCCCAAGAGAAGAAGCGGTTGAGTGCGCAATGCGCCTGGTAAGACGCAGGACGTCTTTGACGCAAGTGGGTGACCGCATGTCCAGGATGGCTTGGACCTTGTCGGGGTTCACCTCAATCGTGCGCTGGGTCACCAGGAAGCCAAGGAACTTCCTCGATCTGACTTCGAAGGCGCACTTGGTGGGGTTGAGCTTCATGTTGTACTTGAGGAGGGTGACGAAGGTCTCGGCTAGGTCGGTAAGATGATCCTCAGCCTTTGGCATCTTGATGAGCATGTCATCGATGTAGGCTTCGATATTTCGACCGAGTTGTTGCTCGAAGATTTGGTTGACCAGCCTCTGGTATGTCGCCCCGACGTTCTTCAACCCAAAATGCATCTGGGTGTAGCAGTGCACACCAGAGTCGGTGATGAAGGTGGTCTTCTCAATATCCTCTGGGTCCATCCAGATCTAATGGTAGCTAGAGTAGGCATCCAGGAAGCTGAGCAGTCCATTGCCGGAGGTTGAATCGACGAGCTGATGCTCAGTAGCGGGTAGCAGTCCTTCGGTGTGGCCTTGTTGAGATCGGTGAAGTCCACGCACATTCGCCATTTCCCCGAAGCTTTGGGTACCAGAAAGACATTGGCGAGCCACGTCGGGTAGAGGACCATGCGGAAGAGGCCAGTCTCCTTCTCCTTGGCGAGTGGCTCCTTGATGATCACCTGTTTCTCCGGGGCATGCTTTCTTCTGCGCTGATGGATGGGTTTCTCTGTGGGGTTGAGGTTGAGCTTGTGCATCACAATATCTCTGAGAATTCCAAGAAGTTACTAATCAGACCATGCGAAGACATGAATGTACTCAGAAAGGAAGTTTTTATATTGCTCCTGAACATCAGACGGGAGATCGACTCCGATCTTGAATCCTAGGGTGGGGTTATCTTTCCGGAAGATCGTTAGCAACTTGCCGCCAGGCTCAGACGTTGCTGGTCCTTCCTTGATTCCCCTCGTCCCCTTGTTCTTCCCTTCCAGCCTTATGGCTTCGATTGAGATATTATAGCACCTTCTAGCTAGTGTCTGGTTACCTCGAACTTCCCCCAAGCCACTTTTTAGATGGGAGATCGACTCCAATCTTGACTCCTAGGGTGGGGTTATCTTTCAGGAAGATCGTTAGCAACTTGCCACCAGGCTTGGACATTGCTGGTCCTTCCTCGGTTCCCACAGATCTGGTTGATTTACTTTAGTTTGATTGCAACTGAGTGTTACTCGTTGTTCTGCAGTAGTTCGAGTTATTTCCGCAATTACTTCAGTTGCATAGTTTTTAAAAGGGTGATCGATCCATTCACCCCCCTCTGGATCTCTTACAGACACTCCATCTGTAGGGATCTAGGTCTCTGATTATCGATCTAGTGTCCATATATTCTCATCAGAATGAACCGTAACTATACCTTCAACCACACCGCCATCCTCGGTGGGTTCCTCCTCTCTGAGGGCTTGAAGTCTACCCTGTAGCTTCACACCACCATGGGACCTCTCAGTCGAAACTTGCTCATTCAAAAGTGGACATTCTAAAATCCTATGACCCCTACTCCCGCAACAAAGGCAAGCACTTAATGTCCTCTAGCACTCTTCCGCTTTATGGCCCGCTTGGTCGCAATATTTGCACGCAACCTTTGACGGGGCTGTAGGAACCACTTGCTTATTGTTGACCTTCTGCTTCTTATCTTTATGCAAATTTTGCCCTCCATTAGGCCTCTTCTTGCCCATCGCCGGCCTAAAGTTGCCAGAACTCGTTACTTGTTCTTTCTTCTTGTCTTTTCCTCGAAGTCATTCTATCATCTCGGTAGCATCCTCTAACAACTATGCCTTCCACACTATCTCAACATAGACTTGAATATCCAGTGGAGCTAACTGGTTGATGTAATGTAGCCACAAGCCGTTGAGAAACCTCTTTGCCTTCATCCTTTCAGTACACACCAGATGTGGTGTAGGCCTAGACAACATTGAGAATTGCATCTCATACTCTGCCACTGATAAGTTCCTCTGCCTTAACGAGGTGAATTCAGCAGCCTTTCTCTCTTACACATGATCAGAAAAATACTTGTTATTACAAAACTCCAAAAACTCTTCCCATGTTACTTGATCATTAGGTAGAGTTGCCTCCACCGATTCCCATCTGGTACGAGCATCTCTTTCAAATTGGAAAGTCACCAAGAGAACTCTTTCCTAGTTTATGCATTGCATCACCCTGAAGATGCGCTCCATCTCTTTAACCCAGTGCTCTGCTTCGTCTAGGTCAATCGATCTGTTGAACCTTGGCAGGTTCATACTACAAAAAATTCGATGGAGATCTCTGGCATTGTGATTAGCTCCAGCCTACGCCATGTGTTGCAGTATTAGGCCTTGCACAGCCCTCTGCATGTCCCTCCACTGTGCTTGCTCAACAGTTATTGAAAGAAAATAGGAACTTGCAAGCAACAGAAACAATTTGGTATGTCATTTTATCATTGTTTTATTTAACATATTCATTTTAAGACTTAGCCTATGGCTCTACCCAATCTCACTGGTGAATTCTTTTAAGACATTGGGTAATAGGTTCTAATGACACTTTCTAGAACTTATATCGAGGGAAACCTATGGTATAAGGAAAACCTAACTCTGATACCACAAAACTATTATGTCTTGACACGGAAAATCAAAATATAGCAGTTATAACATTCATGTCAATCAGAGCAAGCACATAAAGATCTATCCACAAGAGAGACAATACTAATAAGCCACAAAGGCTAAACGTTATTATTAATGATAAATAAATGTGAGATTACAACTTGGCTCAACCACTCAATATTTCAACATCTAACAAGACATCAACTTGACAACTCTCCCTTCTCTAATACAATTTCTCCAATAACATGCTCATATCTCACACATCTAAAGAACAAGAAAAGACTAGACATAACATGACTCGGCACTAGGCTGGCTAGCATCCTCCATTCTACTCATGCCCTTCCCCATTAGTGTATGGGTCCTCATCCACAGATAGCATCTTCTCGGGCAGGGTACTTGGGCGGTGGGTTCTTGAGTGTACCGAGTTGTAGAGGTCCTTTAATGAAGTGCTGACGGTAATCCCACGTCAGCGGTCTGGAATCTCCCATCATAGACAGTGACGTCTCATGATAACCTAAGCCTCTCCGGCTCATCTTTCTTCCCCTGGGGACGGTCACCGAAAACCCCAGACCTCAACTACGGAAACGCTCCCGAAAACAACACCCGAAATCCCATCTCGCAGACGAGAAACAGAAACCCGGGACACGACAACTCACGTCACGTGACGAGAGCACCACCCACTAGAAGAACGACTGGATGCGTCCCCTGACGTCTTACACCGCGTCCCAAGTGTCTAGCTACAACGCCCCGGGCCCGAGACTCAGACACGCTCAGTAACCAGACGTACCACAAAACAAGGACTAGCTGAGGTCGTACTCGTCAGCGCGGGTTCGAAGCCTCAGCCTCGTGTGCACACTCAGACCATACGCCCTAGGTCTGTCCTCTAGCTGGCAATTCCCCCACCAGCCTAGACTCGGTGGTACGCGGGGGCCCTACGGTAACCAGCCTATTCACCGTCTAACTCGGGTCACGCTCTCCACCACTCCCAAGTGAGTCCGCACGCGCGTGCGTAGGAAAGCTACGACTAGTAGGGGTTCACTAAACGTGAACACTGAAAACCACGCACACACCCACTGCGAGTAACACGAAGTAACAGGTGACCCGAAGCCACCAGACTCTGGACAGCCCACTAGACCTACTAAACTCAACGGTCCTTGAGTCACGAGACTCGGGGTCCAGACCGTTGCATGTGACAACACTGAGCCGTCAATCTGGCCTAATCCCTAGGTCCAAAACCACGGTGACACGTGAAAAATCCTTAGCCCCAGGCTGGTCAACTGGGCTCGTGGTCCGAGGCCATACACACGGCCCACCGATCCAGAAATCTCATGATGTGCGGGAGGGACCCTCCGCGCGCGCGTGCACACACACACAGGGTCACCCGGACCCTCCGGAACACCCTCAAAATATGGACACCGGTCTCACGGTGTCCGAAACACCCTCAAGGTCGAAGGACAACCACTGGATCCCAACCGGATTGACCGAAGATCAACGCGACACACGAAAAACCCAGTAACACGAAAAAATCACCTGGCTGTCCAACCTTGGGCCGTCACAATCTCTGACGGTCCAACAATGGAGTGCCACAGCGCAAGGCAAAACTGACTCTGTCGCACCTACCTCAGGGCGTCACAGCTCCCTAACGCACCTCCCTTGGTGCGTCAGAGGACACAACAACACGGTCTCTGACGCACCTTCCTTAGGGCGTCACAGACTCTAACGGACCACCCTAGGTGCGTTAGAAGACACAAGAACACGGGCTCTGACGCACCTTCCTCAGGGCGTCACAGCGCTCTGGCGCACGTACCCACGACCGCTAGAGGAACACGACCCAAACGGTCAGAAACACGGTAACTGTCGAACCTAGGCGCGTCACACCCTCTGACGGTTTATCGTGAGATCGCCAGAGCGACCAACGCCCTGCCGACAAAATCGGACCATGTGACGCACCCCTCTTGGGGCGTCACGGTCTATAACGCACCCACCTTGGGACGTCACAGCTTGTGACGGTCTCTGAAATGACTGCCACACCGTTCCGAGAACGGAACGGCGAAAAAACCCTAAAAATTCTTCCCACGCCCCCATACCTCCACGGGAGAGGGGGAAAACAAGGGGGAAGCCCCCAAATGACCCCTAACATGCATCTACGGCCTCGGATCAGCAAAAAACACGGTGAAACGGTAGATCGGCTCACAAGCCCAAAAATATGAATTTTTCATAAAATCCCCAAATATGCCCGCTCGGCTTACCACAACCTACGAAACTCGCGGGAAATGAAGTACGTGGGTTAAGGATCCATCCCCCTACCTCCACCGAAGATTTCACGCACCGTGGACGTCGATCCATAAATAAAACACCGTAAAACCCTCGTCGGCTCGCGATCCCACGAACCGCCTCCACCATCGTGATCCTCGCTCCATCCTCGCCGCTCCACGCCCCACGATCCTTGCCGCCTCTCCCCTGTCCACCTCCATCGGTCGTCGAAGAAGAGAGGGAGAGAGGAGAGAGCGTGAGAAGAGAGAGGGAGGGAAGAGAGAAATGAGAGATGGGGAGCCTTGTACACCCTACTCCACATCTCCCACAACCACTGCCAGCAAGCCCTTTCTCCCCTAGCCATTTCCTCCACTTCATATCACCCCACATCCATCAAGAGCTTCCATCACTCCACTCAGTTCGTAGGCAACAAAAGGAGGTCAACTTGCAGAAACCATTTCAGAGTTGTTCGGCATCAGCTGGAGGCACACCATATATCAACGGAAAGCTCGTCAAGATAGCTTCGCAGTTGTGTGGTCTCGCTGGGATTTGACGTCCCTGCTATTCAAGAGGCTCAATCTCCCTCGACTGTGCAGATCAGGACCAACTGGGGAACAAAGGCGACTTCCTGGAACTCCCACGGTCGTGTCTCGCAACTTCTGAAGGTGCCACTTGGCCGAGATCTCCTACAACCAATAAGAATCCATCGGCAAAAGGTGACATCCCATTCTGCATCCGGAGGAGCGCCAACCAATTTTCTTCCCCCAGGTGTGCAGAACAGGCCACTCAGGTCCAGACCTGACCCCCCCTCACTCAACGTGTTCCTCCTCCTTGCTAAGACATCATCTAGAGCTCCCCTTAATTGCTGCTAGAAGAAGACTCGGCCACGGTCATCCTCAACTTGGTCCCGTCTCGATTGGGCTTCGGGATTAGCTGTGGCGCCTGCATCCAGTTGCTATTGTACCCTGGGGCCAGTGTTAACCAGAGTGTAGAGGACCTATTCAAGGAACCACCCCGGCTGGTGACGACAACGGGCTTATCCGCAAAAATTCTCCAGCATACCAGGGTCTGTCAGCGACGATTCGACACTAGTTTCAGTGACTTTCGAGCTTGGGGGAGTGCACAGCGGCGACTACAGCGACTCACTATCCTACAGTCCCAGACCTGGATAGAACCGGAGAAGTGCTCGCTAAGCACTAGCTTAGCTAATCACCCCTCCCCGCCTGGCCGACTTAGCACCCCTCCCTGTGTGGAGGTAGTATTTGATTGTAATCTTGATTTCCCCTCCCCTAGTCCAACCCCCCTGTGTGGGGAGTAGTGTATGTATTATTGAATAGGGGAAGCTACATCGACGCAGTGTGCGGGGAACCCACACTCCCCGCTCGCCCTCGTCTCCGAACGGGGTTGGTTTCTTCAAACCAACCAGGTGAGCTCTAAACCTTGCTCATTCACTAGTATTTGTTCATCTAATATCTGCGGAATTACTCCGTTGAGCGAGAGAGAGAGTGCCCGACCTCGGAGTGTTCCACTTTCGAGCGGTCACCGTGGGTTGTGAGAGAGAGGAACCTAGTGCCTCAATTGGCACCCGACTAGCCCTTGAAGTGTGGGCTTCGTACCCTTGGGAGGGCCACCTTAGCCCTGCTGGCACTCTACCAGCTAGGGCCTTGATCCACTACCTCCACTCGACATCACCGAGTCACCCAGGTTCGTGTGTGAGCGATGGTGGTTCAGCCACTTTTGAGGACCTCGCTCTTTGGTTGAACGTGTTTGCATGATAGGTCCGAGGACCCTTGTCTAGTACTGCATTTCTCCCTAGTGGTGTCACATCAGTGACATAACGAAAAAATAAGGGTTTAAGAGAGTCAAATGAAAACCCTGTAAGAGAAGAGGGATTTATACAGAGATCCATATCAGCTTTACCAAAGTTAAAACATTATATCTAAACTACCCCTTTCCTTTTACAAAACTGCCCCTCTTTACTTTTAAATGATCTTTAGCATATTAAGCGTATATCTTGAACGATTAATTTTTCGAAGATAGACTATTAATGTACACTTCAAAGGAGAGAAATCATTCTGATCAAATAGCTATGCCCAACAAGAAAAAATATTAATCTTAATCATTAATTTCATCATGCAACAAAACTGATTTTTTTAAGAACAGTCTTATAAGAAAATTGACCAATGTTATTCAGCTCTGAAGCAAAAATGTGAGTCAACCTTTTCAATAAATTTTTCTTTACTTGATGGGACATTCTGGTGAGACTGAACCTTTTACTCAAGGAGACATGTTTACCAAACCTTTCTTAGTATATATCTATTTGCCGCTGCTAGAGAGAACATGTTTTAGGATCCTAGCTCCAATCAAGGTAATCACCACTGTGAGAGAGAGAGCAAGACCCGTCCCGTGACCCGACCCGGGCACGAGAGAGCGAGTAGACCACCCTTGACTCACTGCCGGTTTCTCAACCGTGCAAGTCTGACACTTCTCTCGCTAGGGACGAGTGCGAGCTTGCTAGAGTCTCAGACTGCATATCCAACTCGACGTCGAGTCCGCGTCTCCGTCCCGCATCACAAGTTCACACCCATAAGCACAAGACAGTCGTACGAAATAACATTGGGGCCGCTTCCATTATCAACCAAAATACGGTGCACGATACATTGATTGATGGTGGCTGAGACCACCAGAGCATCAGAATGGGGAGTGGTTACGCCGTCTAAGTCATCGTTGGAGAAGATGATGGGATCCTTCAGGTCTTCCTGGGCGGCAGCTTCCCGTTGGGTGCTATCATCTCGCTGCACATTATTGATGGCTGACGCGTACCATCATCGTCTAGTCGCACTGTCTCCGCCTGAGGCCGGCCCTCTAGAGATCATCATGATCTCTTAACCGTTGGGTCAGTTGTCGATGGGCGGAGGGGTCCATTGTCGCTTCTCTGCGGCCTTGGTGATGAACTTATCGAGGAGCCCTCGCCGAACGAGGTCCTCAATGGTGTCCTTCAAGTTGATGCATTCCGTTGTATCGTGGCCGTGGTCACGGTGGAAGTAACAGTACTTCTTCTTGCTCCTCGTGCTCGGATCCGACTTCATCCAAGGAGGCACTTGAGGAATGGCTCCTCGCGGATTTCCATGAGCTGTCAGAGGCATGTAGTTGCGGTAGTTGCCTCTTTCCTTTTCTGGACGATCACGACAATCTCGGTCCTGTCACTCTTGCTTGCTTTGCCCTTCGCGTGGTGAGTCAGTGGATCTCTTCCAATCAGACCTTTCAGTTTCGGCCGCATGGCCCAGGGCCGCAGTGTTCTCCTCACACCGTGTATACTTCTGCGCCAGGGCGAGGAGGTCTGTGAGGGTCGCCAGGGCTTCAACTCTGAGAGCACGTCGAAGGATGTTGTCCCGCATCCCCTGGTTGAGCACGGTGGTGGCGATGCTGACATCGAGGTGTGGGATCTGGAGAGCTTCCATCTGAAAATGGTAGACGAAGTCCCACAGCGTCTCTTCTCACCCCTGCCTGAGCGTCTCTTCTCACCCCTGCCTGAGCGCGAGCAGAGTCACCGAAGATTTGGCTACCTTTCGACAGCCAATGAAGTTCTCCTTAAACAACTTCTTGAGGTGCTGGAAGGAAGAAATGGTCCCAGCTGGCAGGGACTCGAACCACGCCCGGGGGTTCTCCCGGAGAGTTGTAACGAATGCCAAGCACTTCACAACGTCTGTGGCCCGGTGGAAGACCAGATGGGACTCGAAGCTATGCATGTGGTCGGCCGGGTTGGTGGTGCCGTCGTACAGGGTGAAAGACGGCAGCCGTAGCATGGGCGGAATGGGGGCTTCCATGATTTCCTTGGAGAAGGGAGCATGAAAGTCTTGGTCCTCGTCAATGAGGTCCCGGTTCTTGGCGGCGAGGAGGACATCATCCAGGTAGCGTACCTTATCCTCGATCTCGTCGGTGCGTTGGAGCCGTCGATCCATCTTCGGGTTAGAATATCACTACTAGAAAAATAGAAATATAAGGCAAAATTCTTCTGCCTTTTAAAATGTCAAAATCCACCATCTATTCTATTAGAAGGCAAAAAGAGGGTAAATTATATTCTGCCTTCTATTCCACTGTCTTCTATGTAAATAGAAGGCGGAAAGTGAATTTTAGAAGGCGAAAATTTTAAAAGGTAGAAATGATAGTTATAGAAGGTGATTTTCTTTCACCATATAAACTCATGATTAAAGGCACTTATATGCACCCTCTATTATTTTTTAGAAGATGATAATTTCTGCCTTCTAAGATCTATATAAGAGGTAGATATTTTTGCTTTCTAGCTGCGTCCCAGCAGCCACACACACCCCTCACAACCTCCATACCCTCCCCTGGACGGACCACACTCCCTCTCTCCATCCTAGTGTCATCCAGCCCCTTCCGCTCACTCCTACTCTCACATCCTATCACCTTGCCCTGCACCAGTTCACAGCCAGCAGCAAAGCACCGAGTTGCAGAGTCTTCCCCGGATGCATCGTACATCTTCAGGTGGCATATCATACATTGCTGGAAAGCTCGTCAAGTCCACTTCGCAGGAAAGGTGGTCTCGCGTCCATCCGACATCGGGGCTGTCTGGGATAGCCGTTCTCCCTCGACTGCGCAAGACAGGTCCGGCCAGCGACCTGTGTGCCTTCCAGAAGTTGCTCCAGCCTCATCTCCCCTCTTCTGATCAAGCCCCTTGGAGACTCCTTACTAGGGTCGCCCATCTTTCAGCCAAAGGTGGTCCCGTCCCATTTGGAGTTCCCCATCGAGAGCACCGGTATTGACAACCCATGCCTATCCTACAGTCCAAGTCACCAGCGACCAAAATAAGCAGCCCACCACAGGGAGTACCACAGTCTCGTCTGACATCTTCAGCCTGAGCCCTCTGGAACAGTTCATCAGAGGTCAGTCAGCTTTCAGTCAAGCTTGGTCTCACCTATTTCTGATCTTCCTACTGGGAGATACGCCCCCGACAAGCCTCCCCTGTCCGGCCGACATCCTGTACAACACAACTTCACAAGAATCAGTGGTACCGGCGTCTCACACTCAGAACGGGACCATTCTAGCTCTGAAAGATCCCTGGGATAGCCCTCTTCGTGAAGACTCTGTCCCCGCTATGTTCCAACCTCAGATCGGACAGCTACACCATCGGGGAATCAACTCCAGAATTCTATCCCTGTGACCAGCTCGACCCAATCAACATCAAGGAGCCACCACGGGCGTGATCGGGTGATTCAGGAAGAGAATTTTGGTTTAGAAGCACTAGACTGAGTCCTCTTTCAGTGGGACTTGGTCCCGCCTCGATCTGATATCCCATCTGGGAGTACGGCCTCGTCCAAGCGCTCTCTGGCCTACAACAGAGAAGCCCGACGCAGTTCTACGGAATCTGCCATACCCGGTGCATCTGAGATCAGAACGAGACGGCGTTTCTTCCAAGGGCAAGCTAACACGTCAAGATTTCCAACGCATCTAGTCCTGCCACCTTCGGACGTCCCAAGAAGGTTCTACGTTCCCGGAAATGCCACTGGTTATAGAAGGCAGAAACATCAACCTGAAGGCGAAGTTAGGAGTCGGTTGGTTCCCGACCACCTCCATTCCCCACCCCGCCTGGCCGGCTTACAGCTCCTCCCTATGTGGACGTAGTTTTGGGTGTAATGTCAATTAATCCCCACCCTGAGATCCCCCTCCCGCGAGAGGTGTAGTGTTGTACTTTTTAGATTTTCAGGTTAGAGCTACATCGGCACAGAGTGTGGGCGCGTACCCACACTTCCCCGCTCGCCTTGTCTCCGACCGGGATCGGTGTATTCACACCGATCAGGTGAGCTCCGGGCCTCATTCCTTGCTAGTTTACTAATGCTTACCAAGTATTGTCTTTTAGCTCCGTCGGACGATGAGTGAGCACCCGATCCAAATTTCCCGTCATTGGAGTGGCCACCGCGGAGTGAGGTGAGAGCAACCACTTAACCCATGCCCTTGGCAAGTTGGTCGCCCATGATTTGGGGCATCCCTGGCCTTTAGGGGTTCAATCGTAGGCTATCGAACCTCCAGAGCAACGAGGTTCTGTCCCGGACCCTCACTGGATTGCCTACAGACACGAGAGTGTGCTTAGCGGGTATGTCCGCTTGAGTGAAGTCACCGATCCGCGCATTGCTTGCTTGCTAGGTCCGAGGGGTCTTCGATCTTGTGGCTATCACCCCCAAGGTGGTGTCACATCAAGTGGTATCAGAGCAAGTTCATAACTTGTCTCTATCAAGTTGGTCCTAGGGCGCATTTGCATTCATCACCCGGTGCATCAACATCTTGAACAATTCATACTCAGAGGTCAGGAGATTTACCTTTGAAGCCTTCACTTGAGAGGTTCCTTCGTAGATCAAGGCTAATTCATCCCACATTTTCTTGGCAGTCTTGCAGGCCGAGATCTGAGCATATTCTTTCGGATGAACTACACACTAGATGATGTTCAGAGCAGTCCAGTTGAGTGCTGAGAGCTTGACTTGTTCTTCTGACCAAGCGTCCTCGTTGGGCGACAGTTCATATGGCCCCGTGGTGATCACCCTCCAAAGTTTGTGGCTCTGGGCTCTAATAAACACCTCCATCTTGTTCTTCCATAAAAAATAGTTGTTACCATCGAAGAACGGGGGATGGCCAATGGACTGCCCCTCAGCCATAAAGCTATAGGGAGCATTAGATCCAGCATTACCCTGGCCGTTGGGCCACATATTGGGTAACCTGCTCTGATACTAATTGATAAACTAAGCAGAAGGTGAGCTAGAAGGGGAGGGGTTGAATAGATCACCCCAAATTAGACAAACTTAAACTATTCAAGACACCACAGGCAATAAGAGCCAACAATTAAGAACAGGAGGTCTATCTGAGAGATGATAGATCAAGTGATAGGTGTGCAAGCATTCGAGTAACAGATCGGAGATGACAAATCGCAAGAGACGGAGGACAATCGGCTGTGAATTTTTTTTCTTCAGTCCTCCTCTGTCTTATGGTATGAGCTCTACCAGTATATATATGAGGTTGCAGATAGGATGGAGTGTGGAGACCATGCTTCTTGCCATGGGAGTCTTCCAGAACAAACTAGGCCTCTGTGCCACGTGTCAGGGACAAGGACTCTCGGATCATGTGCCCTAGCCCCTCTTCAGATTGACATTCCACAAAATGATCAAATCCTTGTCATAGTTAACCAACACTCAGTTAGTATAAGGTTCATATGCAGAGAAGAGAAATATGCACAGGGTTAACATATTGAAATGTGCACAAAGTGCACGGACTTGTTTACAGGAAAAGTACAAGGACTTCAAGATGTGCTCGGACATGAAGCAATGACCATGGACTTGTTGGTCAACAGAAAAGTCTGCACGGGGTTTGACAAGCACGGACTCTGTGAAGGAGTGCAAGGACTTTATGAGACCGTGCAAGGACTTTGTCTCAATGAGAAACCTGCACGGGATTTGATGTCCATGGGGTTTGTGAAGACGTGCAAGGACTTTGATAACAGTAAGAAATATGCACGGGGTTTAATGTGCATGGACATGAGATGCTCAGGGTTAGGCTCAACACAAAGTGCACGGACTTTAGTGAGACCTGCACGGACTTGAGTGAACGTCTACAGACTTCATTGATGAAGAAGTGCACGGACTTCATATAAGCATGGATGCACAGTGTGCATGGACTTTATGAAGTAGAATCAAAATGTGCACGGACTTAACAAGGGTGTACATGGACTTAACTATGGTGTGCATGGGCTTGGAAGATTAACGTCCATGGACCTGTTTAAGGCATCCACAGACTTGGATGAATGACATGCACGGACCTGTTCAACACTTCCACAGACTTGGAAGAATGACGTGCACGTACCTGTCAAGAGTAATGTGCACGGACTTGGAGTGAAGGTCATGCATCAAATGCACAGACCATGCACAGACTAGCTACAGTGGTTGTTTAGACCATGCACGGACTTAGCCTAGACGGCGTATAACATACTCAGATTTGCATCGCATCGAGTATATGCACTGACTCCAAGTGTGCACAGACTTAGTGTATGCATGGACATAATGAGTGCATAAGACAATGAATGTGCACGGACTTTCCAACAGATGAACCAATGTGCACGAACTATGGACAATGTCCACAGACTTTGAAGAAACTACATGCACTGACTCAACATGCACGGGGTTAGTGTATGCATGGACATAGCGAATGCATAAAAATAATGAATATGCACGGACTTTGCAACAGAAGAAGACTTGGAAATGCAAGCAAGTATAAGAACAAATGCAAAGACCAAACCTTGCACCCCCCTTTCTCCCTCTTTCTCTCTCTCTCTCTCTACTGTGAACACGCACACACACTGCGGTGCACACTCCCCCTCTTCCCACCGTTGCCTCACTCCTTCTCTCTCTATCCCCACCTACATGCCTTCGCAACCCCCCTGGCACCATAAACCCTCCCCCCTATGCGTTGGCCTTCTCCCTGCTCACCCTCTCTAACCCGTGGCCGATCCCCTGTTTGGAACAGGGGCACCGCAGGGGTCCCCATCCCCCTCCTGCACTCCCCATTCCCTCCTGCTAATAGGCAGCCCCCCCAGGTCTCTTTCTCCCTCCCCTTCACTCTCTCCAAGCCGCGGCTGGCCCCCTGTTCGGAACAGGGACACCGGCAGTGCCCCCGCCCCTTCCTCTCTCTCTCATTTGGAGCCACCCACCCTCTCTTCTCCCCCCTCTCCCTCTAACCTCTGCAACGGCCAGCACCACTGACCGCCTTCCCCACCTCCTCTTCATCTTCTTCCTCTGCTAATCACCCGAAAACCCCAAGCACAGGCCACTGCCCCTCTCCCCGTTCCCACCGCACCTATGTTCCCCTGCACTCCCACACGAAACTGTCGTGGAACCCACGACCCATGCACATTGATTCCTTTCTCTCCTCTACCTGCTAAACCCCGGCCTCCTCACACCACCGAACTCTTCTTCCCCCCCTCCTTTGCTCCCCTCACGAGCACACACACCAGCACTGGCAATCCTCTTGCCCCCCCTCCTTCACAGCCCTCTCTCTCTTACTCTCTCTCACACACACTGCAACTCCTCCCATCTCGCCACCCTCTCCCCTTTTCTCTTGCCACCGCCACGCTCTGCACCACCTGCAAACCCACCGGCCGCCTGCCCTCTCTCTGCCCCCATCCCTTGCACCACCACTCCTGAGCACCCGTCGACCCCCCCTGCCCGCTATCTGTAACCCGCGCTAGTCGTCACCGGATCTAGCAGTAACAAGCTCTACTGCGGCAGGTTTGCACTACCACTCCTGAGCGCTCGTCGGCCCCGCCCTACTTCGCCTCGCTAGTGTTTCATCGTCATCGTCCTCGATAGAGCTGCTGCCAAGGACACCTACTGCAGCACCGTTGCCTCCAGGGGCCATCGTCCACCACCGATGAGCAGGCTACCCACGACAGGTGATAGTCTGCCACCGCCTGCACACCGCGAACGTCTCCATGAATCCTACCCAGTCGCGCATCACCGCTGGCATCTTGTCTCCTCTCCGGCAACGTGAACGTGGTGCCCCAACCCCGGTCAGTCGCCACCTGCAACACCGTCGAAGGGGGAGCTGGTCCCTGCTAGTAGCGCCCTTCCCCCTGCCCCAGCATCACCACCGCGGCCCCCCTCCATACGGCATGTAACCGCCATCGTTGCTGTCCATCGCCCCCAACACGTCGACGAGCTCCCCAGCATAACCCACTGGTACGTACGTCCTTCACTCCGCTACCGCCATTCCTGACGAAGACATTCTAGATGGTGGAGGACATGGTGACGGACGCGGTGGTGTCATGGAGCCCCCCGCGGAATAGCTTCGTCGTGTGGGACACCCACGCCTTCGCCACCATCCTGCTGCCCAAGTACTTCAAGCACAGCAACTTCTCCAGTTTCATTCGGCAGCTCAACACCTATGGCTTCCGGAAGGTTGATCCAGACTGGTGGGAATTCGCCAACGAAGCCGTCCTGGGAGGATAGAAGCATCTGCTAAAGACCATCCGACGGTGACAGAACGTGCCCCAGAGTGCGCAGCAGCACCACGCTGCCCCCCCTCTGGTTGCAAGTCCGCCGTGGCCTCCTTCCACGTCCGCCACAGCCGCCATGCAGAGCACGCTGTCGACCACGCAGGCGTGCACGTGAGGACGTTCGCCAGCCCACCAGTCGCCTGCCCGGCTCCCTTGGCCTCCCTGTCGTGATCCCTGTTCCCACGTCCCATTCTCTCTCCCCCTCTCATTCTCTCCGCTCTCTCTCTCTATCTCTACGGGATGGCTGTCAGGCTCGTGACCCGCGAGAGACACATAACCGCGACTGCTAGAAACTCGTCTCGCGGTCTAGCTCGTGACCCGCGAGGAACACATCAGAAACTACCTACATCGAAAGAATAAATTTCAACAATTGACACATCTACCAAGAGAATAATTCTCCACTACCCTAGGTGATAGGAAAAGGAAGAGACCACTAGAAGAAGGAGAGCAGCTACATCCGCCACACACTGCGTCTCAAGCAACTCGCTGTCTGGCTAACGACTCGCGAGAGGCGTAACAGTACCGAACAAAGAACTAGTCAGAGTAACATTTGCCAGTGTCTGTCCATGCCTCTGACCACGTGTGCACTGACCCATTGCCTTGAGCTAGGCCTCTAGCTAGTTCCCTCCCCCCCAGTAGGACGCTACCAACTATGCAAGAGGGCCCACAGAAACTAGCTTATAAAGCGTATATCGGGACTGTCCTGCCACCTTTCCCGGGTGGGCCGACAAGAACGTCGTCGGGCTATGACTAGTGACTCTATCACCAGGAAAGAGAAGAACACTCTATCAAAATATACACATTAACCCTGGCACCTTGGAACACGAAATGCATTAAGGAATGAACATGCAACACTTTGAACATGCATAGGATGTAATGCACCTAAACAGCGTCGTTACAACATATGACGGATCAAGGGAGGTGCGCTACATGACCTGTGACGCGCGCCCCCTTGGGTCCGTTACACTCACCCAAATGGTGCAAGGAATACAAGCATACAGACACATACAGGCTGTAACACACTAAGGATGGGGCGTTACAGTAACGTAACGCGCCTCCCATGGCCCGTTATGCTCGCCAGTCACTCAGAAAATATAACGCACCAAGGTAGGTGCGCTATATAACCCTAATGCACTAGGACCAGTCCGTCAAGGGCACCAGAACGCCTAGGAATCCACCGTCGAACAGAAACATAACACACCAAGGCAGGTGCGCTACGTGATTATAACGCACGGGTTCAGGCCCGTTAAAGGCACCCGAACACATAAAAATCACAGAAATTCACAGTTTCATGCATGATATAACGCACCAGAGCCGGGGTATTATAGGACTATAACGGACCTACCATGCATCACTACACTAACCGCCTTACTAGGTCAACGGTCAAACGATCGGTCAAAGGTCAAGTAACGGTCTGAGAGTGGACCGCTACAAGGAAGGTAATGCACCTATGCAGGCGCGTCGGGGGACTGTAACGTACCTGGGGTGGCACGTTACACCGTCTGGGTTGCGAGATTACGGAGTCCGAAATCGAACTCCCTCCTAATCGATCAAAATCGATGGGAATCGCGGGAAAACACGTTCCTAAGCTAACCGACCATGCCATACCAACATTCCACAGCTAAACATGCCATTAAAATTGAAAGAGGATGCCCATGGAGTCGATTTTAAGAAAAAGGGCTAAATTACTCTAACATGGAAACATGCACGAAAAATGAGAAAAAGGGCATCGGACCATGGCGCATGTGGTACTGACGATGTCCTAACGAGGAGAGGAGTCCATCCCCCTACCTCTTGCGCGACGAAAACCACGATTCGGTGTAGATCAGACGACGACACGACACAGTTCCACTCGACCCGTCTCGTCTCCACGCTCCACGAACTGAGGGAAGAAGGGCATCCACACATTCCTCGCGTCGAGCTCGTTCTAATGGTACCTCCCACATCTCGATCGGAGCCCGTTTGGACCGAAATCGAGAGAGAAGGAGAGAGATAGAGAGAGAACGAGTGAGGGAGAGAGAGGGATTCAAGAGAAAGAGAGAGAGAGTGAGAGAGTGAAATGAGAGGAGAGAGAGGCGTGCGTGAGTTTTTTAAAAATTTTGAAATTTTTTTGAAAAATTTCCTTAAATTGCAATTTAACCCCTAAAAGAACTAAAATTGTTAATATACCCATTTAATTTTAATAAATCTTTAACTAATTCACTTAAATGCCTAACCACAACTTAAAAATCTGTAAAAATAACACGGATTTCCGACGGATAGGGGCCGTCTGAAATCCCGCTTTTTTTGGTAGTGCTTGTTCGGGGCGTGACATGACAGAATCTGTCTAAACTCTGCCCGATCCGAACCCCCCTTTGCGGGTTCAATGGCCAGGTCACTTATCCCGAGGGAGCCCTGAGCCTGCCAGTTACTCTCGACGCCCCACCTAAAACTATTACGGTTATGGTGAACTTCATAGTGATCAAAGGTATGACGGCATACAATGCACTCTTCGGCCGAGGAATCCTTAGCTGAACGAAAGTAGTGCCCGCTACCTATCACCAAAAAATGACGTTCCCCACTAAGCATGGGGTGGGGGAAGTCCGGGGCAACTAAGCATTGGCCAGAAGGTGCTACAATATCTCGGTTGAAGTCACAAGGCTGGACGGGAAAAACAAGGGCCCTTGGGAAATCGAGGAAAAACCTGCAACATCTGAGCCCAGAGGCGAGTTGCTAATGGTTTTCCTAAACGATGACCCGACCCTAGGAGTAAAGATTGGAGCCGACCTACCATCTGAGGCTCAACAGCAATACAGAGATTTCTTTTCCAGGTACATCCGAGTCTTTGCATGGTCTGATGATCAGCTCCCTGGGATACCGAGGGAAATGGTAATACATAAGCTCAACCTCGACCCGACCGTGAAGCCCGTACAACAACGCAGAAGGAAGCACGCGCCGGAGAAACAGACGATCATCAAGGAGCAAGTCGCCAAGGGAAGGAAAACTTGTCTTTTTAGATCAGTCCTATACCCGACGTGGCTGGCTAACATCGTCCTGGTGCCTAAAGCTTCGGAAAAATGGAGGATGTGCGTGGACTTCACCGACTTGAACAAGGCTACTCCGAAGGATTGCTACCCGTTGCCGAGCATCGACCAACTGGTTGATTCAACCTCGGGCAACGAGATACTTAGCTTCATGGATGCCTATTCAGGTTACCACCAGATCAGAATGGACCCGGAAGATGTCGAGAAGACAACCTTCATCACCGACCTCGGCGTACACTGCTACACCTGAATGCCCTTCGGGCTAAAGAACGCCAGAGCCACATACCAGAGGCTGGTCAACCATATGTTCGAGGGACAGCTCGGTCGGAATGTCGAGGCCTACATTGATGACATGCTCGTCAAGACCCCCAAGGCCAAGGACCACTTTGCCGACTTAGCTGAGACCTTCGACACTCTCCTAAGGTACAATATGAAGCTTAACCCCACCAAGTGAGCCTTCCGAGTAAAGTCTGGGAAATTCCTGGGCTTCCTGGTGACTCAGTGTGGGATCGAGGCCAACCCCGATAAAGTCCAGGCCATCCTGGACATGCGGCCACCCACTTGCACCAAAGACGTTCAGCGCCTTATCGGGCGCATTGCTGCGCTCAACTGATTCCTGTCCCGTGCGGTCGAACGATGCCTACTCTTCTTTAAATTGTTGAGGGGACCAAAAATGGCATCTGTTGCGTTCGCATGGGATGAGGAATGTCAAAAGGCGTTTGCTGAGCTTAAGGAGTTTCTGGCTTCGCCCCCGATGCTGTCCAAGCCAGTTCCAGGTGAAGCCTTACATCTCTACCTCTCGGCAACCCCATCCACTGTTCACTCAGTCCTAGTCAGAAATAATTCGGGAGTCGATAGACCGGTCTACTACACCAGTAAGGTGCTCTACGAAGCTGAAAGAAGGTATCCCGCAATCGAGAAACTCATGCTAGCATTGGTTACCTCGGCCAAGCACCTTCGGCCCTACTTCCAAGGGCACTCCACCATAGTCCTGACCGGTGAACCACTGAAGAGGATCCTCGGTCACCCTGAAGCCTCAAGACGCCTCGTCAAGTGGGCCATTATGCTCGGGGCCTCTGATATCTCGTACTGGCATCACTCGGCTATCAAAGGACAAGTGCTCACCGACTTCATCGCAGAGAGCACCATCCCGACTGAAGAGAAATCTCCATCTGAGCCCGGGCCAACCTAGGAATTGTTCGTCGACGGATCCTCCAATTAGGTCTTCAACTGAAGGGTTGACGCAGCCAGCTTCAAAGAGTTAACCCCGTACTCCAAGGAGTCGACGCTGCACCCCAGTGCGTTGACGCCGCACCTAAAGGGGTTGACGCAGGGCTCTGCAGCGTCAACACAGGCCCTTAACGCATTGACACAGCGGCAGGGCAGGGTCGACGCAGGCCTTCAGTGCGTTGACGCAGGGGCATGCACAAGGTCGACGCAGGCCTTCAGTGCATTGACGCAGGGGCATGCACAGGGTCGACGCAGGCCTTCAATGCGTTGACGCAGGGGCGCGGGCAGGGTCGACGCAGGCCCTCCATGCGTTGACGCAGGGGCACGGGCAGGGTCGACGCAGGCCTTGGCTGCGTTGACGCAGGGGCACGCACAGGGTCGACGCAGGCCTCCAATGCGTTGACGCAGCCCCCTTGCTGAGTCGACGCAGTGACCTGGCAGAGTGAATGTTGCCCCCGGCTGGTGAAGCTGCAACCTGAAAGGGAGGTTCAAGTCAAAGGATCGTTCATCACCCGAAGGGACGGAGAGAAAAGCTTATTGATTCAGTTGACCTGAACGGGAGGTCCAAGTGAAAGGGTTGTTCGTCACCCGAAGGGATGGAGAGAAAAGCTTATTGGTTCAATTGACTTGACCGGGAGGTCCAAGTCAAAGGATCGTTCGTCACCCGAAGGGACGGAGAGAAAAGCTTATTGGTTCAATTGACCTGACCGGGAGGTCCAAGTCAAAGGATTGTTCGTCACTTCGACCCGCAGGGATCCAGGTGAAATGGTGTTCTGTCGGCATCATCGAGGTAACGAAGCCGTCCGGGTTTGTTTGCTTCCTGGAGGAAATTCGTCGGCACCGGGTCAGTACTGAGGCAAGGAGGGGGCTTATTCCCATATCCGGGACGTAGGGTCCAGGCAAGGCGTCTATTCGTCGACGTCACCGAGGTGGCAAGGTCGACCGGGTCTATTTGTCTCTTTGGAATAGTCGTCGACACGGGGCCAGTGCCAACGCAAAGAAGGGTTTATTCCCTCATCCCGAACGTAAGGTCCAGGCGAGGCATCTATTCGTTGATGTCACCGAGGTGGTAAGGCCGACCGGGTTTATTTGTCTCTTTGGAGTAGTCGTCGACACTGGGCCGGTGCCGACGCAAAGGAGGGTTTATTCCCTCATCCCGGACGTAGGGTCCAGGTGAGGTGTCTATTCGTCGATGTCACCAAGGTGGCAAGGTCGACAAGGTTTATTTGGTCTCTTGAAATGTTCGTCAACACTGGGCTGGTGTTGACGCAGGGGAAGATTTGTTTCCCCATCCGGACGTAAGGTCCGGGTGGGGTGTCTATTCGTCGGTGTCACCAGGGTGGCGAGGTCGACAGGGTTTATTTGGTCTCTTTGGGGGTAGTCGTCGACACTGGGCCAGTGCCAATGCAAAGAAGGGTTTATTCCCTCATCCCAAACGTAGGGTCTGGGTAAGGTGTCCATTCGTCGGCGTCGCCAGGGTGGCAAGACTGACAGGGTTTGTTTGGTCCCTTTTGTAATGTTCGTCAACACTGGGTCGGTGTCGACACAAGGGAAGATTTATTCCCCGGTCCAGACGTAAGGTCCGGGTGGGGTGTCTATTCGTCGGCGTCGCCGAAGTAGCCGGGCCGACCGGGTTTGTTGGGTCTCTTTGAAAGGTTCATCAACACTGGGCTGGTGTTGACACAAAGAAAGGGTTTATTCCCTTGTCCTGAACGTAGAGTCCAGGCAAGGTGTCTGTTCGCCGACGTCACCGAGGTGGTGGAGCCGACAAGGTTTATTGGTCTCTTTGGAGTGTATGTCAACACTGGGACGGTGTTGACACAAGGAAGGTTTTATTCTCTATCCAGACGTAAGGTCCGGGTAGGGTGTCTGTTCGTCGACGTCACCGAAGTGGCGGAGCCGACAGGGTTTTGTTGGTCTCTTCTGGTGGTCGTCCGCACTAGATTTAGTGCTGACGCAAGAAACAGGTCTATTCCCTCATCCAGACGTAGGAAAGTTTTAGAGTTTAGAAGTCGTACCGGTCGGCGAGCACCCCGGAACACCTGGTCCCGGTAGTGCTGGGCGTACACTGTGTAGTACGCGCTGTCGCTCTCCGCACGAGCGGTCACCAACCGCCCGTTTGCCGCCCAGTCAGCTAACTGGTCGGCAGCCCGTACCGTCCAGTCTGTCACCGCGGCTACTCCCCGTGGGTGTCGACCCACGCGCTCCCCTGGCCTCTCTGCCGTCGGGAACTCTACAGCAGGCTGATGGACGCCGATCGTCCTCAGCACCAATCGGGAGTAGAGTGGCTCCACAACGTTCAAGCAATGAAGCCACACGTCCCGGCCGGAGAAGGCAAGGGCCCCAACCACCCAGGGCTGTCCCTCGTGTCCCTCCTCGGCGTAGGGAGTCCACTATACCTGTCAAGTAGCAAAGTCAAGTCAGCATCGTAAGCATGGAGAGTTTTTAGCTAGAAGTCTGAGTTTAGAAGTGTACCGAGGCGTACGGTAGGATGTCTAGGTCTTCCTGAAGGGCGCAGACCTGTCTCCTGAGCCCTCCCATCTCCCGGGGTGCAACCCAACGCCTCACGATCGGAATCGCACTGGGGAAGGCCATCTCCCCTCGCCCGAGCCCGGGTAGCCGAACGTAGGCCCAGACCTGCGTCACAATAGCGAGTCAGCATGTAGAAAAGTATCTAGGAGTCGTAGAAGCCAAGCTAGGGTCAGAGTCATACCTGGAGCAAAGGAGAGAAGCCCCCAAGCATCGTCCGTCGGGTCGTCGAGCTCAGGGTATCGAACAGATAGGCGAGGACCGCCGCTCCCCACGCATAGTCACCTATGTGAGAGAGGTCCTCGAGAAGTGGAAGGAAGCGGCAGCTGATCACGTCTGCCCGCATCACGAAGAGAATCCTCCCAAACAGTAGCATCAGGAACTGTCAGAGGACTCTGTCTGCCTCTGCTCCCGCCGCCGCTGCAACTCTCAGCCTGGCTCGAACCACGAGCCGCTGAAGGTGCTGCTCGGGCAGCTCACCGGTCGCTAGGCTGTCCTGGAGCGCTGCTCTTGTCACCGTGGTAGACTGCCGCTCAGGATGCAGCACGTCCAACTCGAGATCCTCTCGGGCCATGTCGCGGTAATCGGGATAAGTGCTCCTGGTCATCGGAGACCCATGCATGCGTAGGCCTGTGATCCGGGCCACGTCCTCCAATGTGGGGACCATATGACCCCACGGGAAGAGGAAGCACCGACTCACCGGGTCCCAGCGGTCGTGCAGAGCATAAAGCAGAGGTGTGTCAAAGCGACACACCTCGATGCTTAGGAGTTCGGCGAATCCTATCGCCACTAGCCTCTCTCACTAGAAGTCTGGTAGTGCCAGATACACTGCCCAGACCTGCAGCCATGAAATCTGGGTCCGCCGCTTCCCCTGCATTCATTTCATATCTCAATGAGTAAAGATGAAATTCCACACTCTGCTTCATAAGCGGTCCATCAGGAACCGCCCTGTCACTAAGCGGTCACATCTGAATCGCCCTATTATGCACTGTCTAACATTTGAGCGGTCTGAGATTGACTGCCTGAACCACCTCTTACAGAGCTTCCCCTGCCTCACTCTCCGTAGAATGGTCTATGGTAGACCGTCTACATAATCCACGGCCTAAGGGAGACCGTTCCGTTTCAGCATCACTCCAAAATCACGGTCTCATCATGACCGCCCAACCATTCAACGGTTTGATATAAACCGTCCCATTAATGTCCCTTGATATTCTAAGCGGACCATCCTAGGCCGTCCTGTGAATTGAACGGTTCTATGAGAACCGTGGTGTTATGTCAGTTTGCTGGTTTAAACGGCCACCCATGGGCCGTGTTCTGTAGAACGGCTCTATGTGAACCGCTTTATTTTACTAAACGGTTTCTGTGGAACCGTTTTGAGCCCTCTTCCCCGACGGCGTATCCCGCTGCCGTGGGTGGCCCAATGGCCATCATTTTGGCCTCTAAGGACCATATTCCCTTCCCAATGACTCATTAACCTAGATACATGACTCAAATAAAAAGAAAATTACAATGATAAGACTCAAATAAAATATGAAAATACATGCTATGACCCAAGGACATGATGGTACATGATGACGATCCATCCAAGCTCCGAAAAGTATGGAGGGGTAAATGATGTCCCCATCATAACCTCTAAATGGATTTCCTTTATCATGGGAGCCACCCACTTTAGGTTGGAGTAACATCTTGGATCAGGAAGGAGCTAGAAGAACAAAGGAAAAAGAAGAGAGAAAAGAAAGAAAAAAGAGAGGTGATATGGGAAACTTGAGAAAATTGATGAAATTTGAACATCTTTGCTTTGACTCACCTCCCTTGAAGGGCTAGTGCTCAGGTGCTGAGGGATGGAGGTCAGCCGCTAAAGCTCCCTGTGCTCCTTCTTAGCCGGTCTTGACCCGTTGTAGACACTCTCACCTATGGTGCTAGCTTCAAAGGAGCTCTTCATGGTGATTTGGGTGGTTTTAATGCAGTTTTCAAAGCATAAAGAGAAGGTTTTCTGTAAGTTACGAATTCTGGGTGTATTCCTAGTTATAGAGCCTAGAATTATAGTCCTATTGCATTGGGATTGAGGCTAGGAAGTCTCAATTTGAGTTAGGATGGGTCTTAGTGCAGTTTGAGCACTCCTATTCACGGGTTAGGACTCTCCCGGAGAGTCCCGCTCGGATTTAACTGAGTTTTCACCCTTGCGGTCTATCGCGCGACCGCTAGGCTCATCTAGCGGTCGTTAGATGGTCGTTTGTCCCCTTTCTTCATCACCTTCTTTCTCACTCTCCAAACAGTCTCGCCTTGACCGTTTATCCCCATTAGCGATCTCATGAAGACCGTTTGACTACTCTTCACCATTCGTGTCCCTCTATGCTTTGCAGCCTTTTACAGGATCGCCACCCAAGGGGTAGCGGCCCAGTTGAGACCGTTTTCTCACCTGACCCACACGTTCTCTCCCGTGTTCTCTCTCTCTCTCTCTCTGGTTTTTGTGGCTTAAAGCCCACTCTCTCTCGCTTTCTCTCTCTCTCTCTCCTTGTCAGTCTTAGGGATTGTCATTAAGTTAGTAGGAATCAGTGTTAGCATCCACACATTTGCATTTCTAGAAAATCCAAAAGAAAGATCATGTTTCCATTAAGTTAAGAGTCATGTACATGCATGTGTCCATAAAAAGAAGAAAAATAGGGGACGGAGTAAGATAGCTCTCAGGCCAGTCCCTCTCCAAGACCCTCGCTGTCACCAATGCCCTCATGCATCTTCTCAGGTGGGCCCATGGTGGTGCTACCCTCCTCGCGTCATCGCCATCTCTCCGCCTCCTTGTTCCTCCAGTGGCCGGAGGAGCTAGTAAGGTAGTCCCAGTACACACTGTTGCACGCACCACTCTACAATGCGCTCTGCTCAGGCCCCCGGCCTATCATCCAGACCGTGCGCTCCACTGCCCGTAGCTCAATCTTCAACTCATAAGCCTGCCGTCAAGCCTCCTTTGCCTCTGTGTTGTAGCGGTCCACCTCTGCTGCCCCAGCACTAAGGCGCTCCACCTCCGCACAAAGGTGGGCCACCTCTACTGCCTCTACCCAGAGCCGCTCTGCCTCACTCTCTGCTACTGCTAGCTCTCTCATCTGCATGTCCATTCAGGTCATATTAGTCAATTACATTTTCATAATCATGAAGTCAAAAGAGGGAAGTTTGGTTGGTTTTGCTTACCCTCTCCGCGAGAGTGGCCTCAGCCTCCTCGGCCCGAGCAATCGCCCAAGCGAAGTCGGCATCCCACTCAGCCCGATCTACTAGTGGCTGGGAGGAAGAAGACGGAGCATCTGGACCCCGCTACTGTGCTCCCTCGGCCCGCTGCATTTAGAAGTCAGTCAATTAAGTTGCACAGCATTGCATATTAAGTTTAAGGTCAAGTAAAACTCACTAGAAGCTCCAGCGAGCACTGGAACTCATCCCGCTGCTGAATGGTCGAGTGGAGGAGACCCTGGACCTCCGCTATTTGTCCCTGAGGGTCTAGTTGCATATAGTAAAGTCAAGTTGTCAGTGCATTGGATATCATTAGGAAGCATGAGTTTAAAGAGTCGTACTAGTCGTCGGGAGCCACGGAAGACCTGGTCTCTGTAGTGCTTGGCGTAGGCCTTCAAGTATGCCTCATCATTGCTGGCTCAGGCTCGCACCACCTGACCTCTCCTCATCTAGTCCTGGACCTGGTCCACTGCTGGGGTGGCCCAGTCTATCTCGCCGGTTAGTCCTTTGGAAGATTGCCCCACGCGCTCCCCATCTCTCACCGGGAACTCCACCTCTGGCTGATGGATGCCCCTGGTCCTCATGATCAGGCAGTAGTGCAGTGGCTTGATGATGTTCATGCCTTGAAGCCATACGTCTCGTCCCACGTATGCCTGGGCCACCTCCACCCAAGGTTGCCCATCGTGACCCTCATCGTGGTAGGGTGTCAAGCTCACCAGAAAGTGGAGAGGCAGTAGAGTCTAGTGCCAATGTTAAAGCATTTTAGTGCATTTAGAAGTTTAAATTTAGAGTCTCACTGATGCATAAGGTAGTGTGTCGATGTCATCCTGGATCGCCTACACTAGGCGTCGCAGCGTCCCTATGTCCTGTACTGTCATCCAGTGCCTCACGATGGGTACTCAGTCGGGGTGTACCTCCTTCCCTCTCCCTAGGCTAGGGAGGTACATGTAAGTCCATACCTGCATTTGTCAAGTGTCAGCATGTAGCAAGTCATAGAATCAAAATCATTAATCATAAGCATTTGAGGTGGAAGGGTTACCTGAAGTAGTGGGGAGAACCCGTCCAGCATCATCTGTCGATCGGTAGTGTTGAGAGAGTCGAATAGGAATGCCAGTGCAGCAGTGCCCTAGGCGTAGTCACCAACTCCATCCAAGTCTGTCAGTAAAGGGAGGAGCTTGCAACTCACCCCATCTGCCCTCTTCGCGAAAATCAACTTCCCAAACAGAAGCATTAGGAACCGTCTGAGGACTACATCCGCCTCTGGGCCTGGCCCCGCAGCTACTCTCTCTCTCTGGCTCAGTCTTTCAGCCGCCCTAAGTGCTCCTCTGGCAGCTCTCCCACGGCTATAGCTGCTCCTCGCAGCCCCAAGCTCTCTTGGAGAGTCGCTCGTGCCAGCATGGACGAGTGGTGTCCCGGCCTCGTCAGCTCCAATCCCAGCAACTCCCGTGCCAACTCTCGGGTGTCGGCGTACATCATCCCCGTCACTGGCACTCCATGGACCCACAGTCCTGTGATCTGGGCCACGTCCTCCAACGTGGGGATCATATGACCCCAGGGGAACAGAAATGCCCTGCTAACCGGATCCCATCAGTCGTGGAGCGTGTAAAGGAGGGCCGTGTCTAGCCTCATCACTTCCATCCCAAGAAACTCCGCAAACCCCATCACGGCTAGTCTCTCTCTCTAGAAGTCCGATAGCGCCAAATACACTGCTTGAACCTGCAGCCACAATATCCTCATCTGGTGCTCACCCAGCATGCATTTAGCAGTCAATGTCAGTCATCCATATAGTTCAATAATCCATGCATTGCATTGCATTAAAAAAACCCTCAGAATCCTAATGGTCCTCTCTTGACCATTTGTCCGGCCTTAGTAGTCTGGGTCAGATCGTCTGGCACCCTAGCAATCGTTGGAATGACTGCTAGGCACTCGTCGTAACGGCATTGTCTCCCCTGTTTCCCCAAGCTTGGGAAATGTCCCTAAGGGCCTCTACATGTCTTTTATGGGTCCCCTAACCCATTCCCTTCCTATCTTACCCTCATGCATGCTTCGGGAAAATTAAAAATGGTTTTTTAAGATCTTGGCTTACCTCGAAAGATGGGGCTCTGGCCACCGCCTCCGGTGCTTCCTTGGCCGTGTGCTCGCCGTCGTCATCCTTAGCACCTCCCTCAGGCACCATGGGGGCCGTAGATGGTCCCCAGGCCTCTGGCGGTGGTCTTTCCTCCGTTCGGTCCGCCGGAGCCTCGGCCACATCTTCTTCGATCACGTGGCGTAGGAATCGCTTCACTGCCTTTCTTTTCACTATCTTCGAGTGAGGATTAGTGTGGGTACTTTGCAAATAGGATTGGGAGATCGCCGATCGCCACTCGTCGCTGGTGAGGGTGTGAGAGTTTGAATGAATGGGTGAGAGAGGGAGTGAACGGTCACCCACAGTTTTGAATTCGCCCAGAGCCTTGCAGTCTGGTGATGGACTGTTAGTAGTCCTTGGCGGTCCCCAGATGATTATTTTTCTCCAGGGTCTTGCCCGTTGGACATTGTGAACCGCCTTAAGGGTAGCGGTCTGACGCTAGGCCGTTAGGCTCCCCTTGCAGTCTTTACATGACCGTTTGGTTGCTGAATTCTATGATGTTCAGAATGCTATAACTGTTCCATTCATATGTGGCCTTTGCCTTATTTAATGCATCATGATTATTTCTTTGGCTTACTTATTGATGGTTGATCTATTAATTGCAATTTCATGAGCGACATCACATCCCGTCATTTCCCGCCAGGTAGGTAAGTCAAGTAAGTATCTCGTTCCCTAGTCCCTTAATGCATTACTATATGGTATCTGTGATGTATTATTTGTAATTTGAATATTTGAAATATCAATAAAGGTTGTGTTTGCCATGATAATGGGCCCTAAAGTCTGATGTCTTATGTTTGCTCTGATTGTTCACGACTGTTACACTACCGCGTTCCGAACTACACGTTCCACTGCTATCGGTTCGGGGCGTGACACTACGGATGCCTCGGTGCAGTCACTCTTCTGACGATAGATTCACATAGCTAAGTAGTTAAGTATCAAGAGATGCCTCGAAGCATCATCAAAGTCACTTGGTTCAGAACTAGAGATCACTTAGGAAAGGTCGGTGCACAGGAACACTTGAAGTTGTCAAGGTCGATGCATCCATGCAACTCAAGACATAAGGTCGATGCAGCTGAACACTTCTTGGCAACATAAGGTCGATGTAGCTGAACAATTCCTAGCATCACAATGTCGATGCAGCTATTTCATATCTGCTAGTAAGGTCGGTGCACGCAAGCAACTCAAGATGAAAATGTCAATGCACCTCAGTTACATTAGAGGAAAGGTCGATGCAGCTACTTCATATTTGCTAACAAGGTCGATGCACCAGTTCATGCATTGGTGTCTCAGTATAGGCAATCCATCAAACAGGTTGATTCATGAACACAAGGCCCAAGAAATCTGGTCGATGTAGATCTTTATGCACTAGCAGTCTGAAGATTCGAATCCTAATTTTGTAACCTTAAATCAGACCCGATTAAGAGTACCAACTCCAGCGATACAATGGCAAGTGATCCAAGAAAAGGTGGCATGCTTTTCTAGAAGATTCCAGAGGTAGAATATTTAGTGTGCCAGGTGGACCAATGAGGCTTCACTAGGTTTTCTACCTCATAATCCTCACGGAGACCCTATTCTATTTAAAGGCAGGCTCCGCCTTTGAAGAAAGCTGATGGAGCTACTGTCATCATTCCCATTGCATATTCAGAGGGAGCCACTCCAGAAGAAGAAGGAGAGTTTCATCGCAAGAGGAAGAGAGATTTGAGAAAAGCCAGCCGAACCTCTTAGGAGAACGCTTCAATTTGAAGCTACATCATTTTTACTATTTTTCGCTCAAACTTTTCTACTTTGATTTGTTTCTTGTTTCCAACTTGTTGTTGTTCCCTCTGAAATCTTTCAGATGAAGGGACAGCATTCTCCAGATTCTTCCCTCTGTGGAATCAGAGGAAGAGAGGTCCGTGACCTCTAGTTTTGTGAATTACTGGGAGCAATTCACTGGGTTCCCCTTTAGTGAAGAGGAAGGGTGGTTGATCCTTTGAGTTTCCTCCTGGGTTGCAGGAGTAATAAGGAGTTGTTCCTTGGGGAAGCTGCTTGATAGCCATTCTCGCAGACTAAGTCTGCTGTGTTTATTGCTTGGCTAAGCAAGGAACCTCACTAGATTTGAGTGAAGGAGTGGATGTAGGCAGATTTTGGATCTGGCCAAACCAATATAAAATTGTTTGTGTGTTGTGCGATGGCTTGATCATTTTCCATTTCTTATCTGAATTCATATATAGTTCCGTCAGTGCGTTAATCTGCTCGATATTTTGAGTGTGGTGTAGCACATAGTCAGTATATCAAAAGGCGTAGTTGGAAGGATAGGTTACACCTATCTGGAAGCTTGCCTCTTGCGTGAGGAGATCTTTTGATTGAACATCCGCCAAGTATTGATGACTGTGTGTAGCACACTTAGGTGCTGCTAGTAGATTACTTTCACAGCAGCCTTAATCTTCATGAATCGCATACTGCTTCAACACTGCTCTTCAATTGTTTAATTAATATGTTGACTATTATTCATTATGGCGCGTTGAGTCTATCCAGCATTGCCACTCCCAGTTCATCTTGACTATTTATTTCCCCTCACACGTGCGCACTATCTATCTACTTTATGAGCTCGTCTGTGTGTGGGACTTGATTGTTCTGTTCTTCCATCTCACATTTGATTATCGTTGAAACTGTTTGCTAAAATTGATAATTTGGGAGACAGATATATTCATCCCCCCTTTTATATCTGTCATTCATATATATAACCAACACAAGTTCTCTATATATTTACATATTGTGGAGGATCTACATACTATATTTACAAAGAAATCTCTAGAAGACGGGCAGATCATCAGTGATCCGTTATGGCCTGTATCTATAATTAGCCTTGTCCAGTGCTCATCGTCTTGCTGTCATGAGATGGCAACTGTCCACTGTGAGCTCCGTTATCACGCCCCCTCAAGCTGATGTGGTGTACCACATTAAGCTTGTCTGTAGCCAAGAGAATCTGGCCTTGGGTAGTGCCTTGGTGAGGATATCAGCAAGCTGATCTTTGGAGGAAACGAAGGATATTTGTAAATTGCGCTGGCCAACCTGCTATCGTGCAAAGTGAAAAGCAATTTCAATATATTTCATGTGAGCATAGAACATAGGGTTCCCCGCCAAATAGGTTGCGCCAATATTATCACACCACAACATGGGAGAGCCCGATAGTGACAGACGCAACTCAAAAAGTAGTGCCCGCAACTAAATGAGCTCCGCTGTAGCATTAGCAATGGCTTTGTATTCCGCCTCGGTGTTAGGTGTTAGATCGCGTTTTGGTGGCTTGCTTCTTAGAGCTCCACGAAATCAAATTACGACCAAGAAAAATAATATATCCACTTGTGGACCGGCGATCAGAGAGAGACCTTGCCCAATCAGCATCGCTGTAGGCACTAAGTTGTTAAAAGGAGGCCCGACGTAGCAGCAGGCCATGAGTGATAGTACCCTTAAGATACCACAGTATGCGCTTCACCTCGGTCCAATGGGTGTGGCTCGGAGCATGCATATGCTGGCAGGCCCTGTTCACGATAAATGTAATGTCCGGACAAGAAATAGTGAGGTACTGCAGTGCGCCAACAATAGTCCGATAGGAGGTCGGATCAGGAAGAGGTGAGGAATCCTCTGCAGAAGAGTGGAACGCAGTAGTCCCTTGTGGAGCTAAGATGGGCCTGACGAGGTCCATTTTAGCACGTTGCAGGAGGTCCACTGTATATTTGGACTGAGAGAGTAGACATCCCTCGGGATGGGGTAGCAACTCAAAGCCCAAGAAATAATGAGCTGACCCAAGGTCTCTGACTGCGAAATCAGCCTTGAGAGAATTAATAAGTGTTAGAAATAAGCAGTGTATCGGGAAACCATCATGGCAACAATCGGACAATAATATTAACAAGGCAAACCATAGCAAACATGCATACGAGATTGATTCAAACAAGAACAACCAAGAAGCAACATAAATAAGCATGATTACAGTGTAAAGCATGATTAAAAATAATTAATCTGAAGTAAACTATATGAAGTAGAAGCGCCTCAAGGAGACTCCCCTTAGAGAAGATATCGCCCCCACTAGGACGGTGCGACGGGTATAGCGATCTTCCCCCAGGATACGACTACTAACACAAGATCCTTAAGCGCACTCTTAAGAATCTTGTAAATATGCTACACGAGAAACTTAAATCCCTCCTTAAGAAAGATAGTAGAGGTCGAAGAACATGCACCGAGCACCGACGAAAGAGGGCCGCGAAAGAACCAAAAGAGGACGACGTCCGCGTGCGCACACAACGACGAGGAAGATGATGCACAACCAGCGACGGCAAGATGACGGTGGTGGTGTGCGACGGACGGCGAGCGGCGATCGCAGCAGAGGGAGACGAGAGAGAGAGAGAGAGACAGGACGCGCAGCGGTTCCTCGAGAGAGTAGAAAATGGCATAAACAGGATATCCCGTGATTAGGCTAATGTTAATCACTCCTGTTATACCCACGCCCGTGATGATTCACCTCCGAAAAGAGAGAGTTCGGAGACCCCTCTTTCTCTCCAAGAAAGGGTAAAACAATAAAAAGAAATCCAAACAGGTGCCAGGGCAAGCCGGCTGGACCCGCACCTCACACACACACGCCCGCCTAGCCCAGCCCAGCCCATGCGTGCGTGTGATTGGATCTAGCAAACCTCCACTATTGTCTATAAGACATAGTCCAGGGGGTCCTAGGAACTATAAATCTCGAACAGCTTCTGGTTCAGCTCCCGACGAGCCTCGCGCTCCTCAGCGTCCAGCGCCTCTATGGCGTTGCGGACTACGTCGTCGTTCTTGAGCCCGACGAACCGAACGTCAGTCGGCTCGCTGATCCGCATGTAGCCGGAGTGATACTGCGAATCCTCCGCGCCGTAGAAGGTCATGACGCTGATCCAGCCGTGCCTCGTGTGCTGGTACAGCGCGACCTGATAGGCCGCATCGAACGGGTTCTTTTTCTGTTCGTCGTTCATGTTCGATCTCCAGTTACAGGTTCATCCGACTGCGGAGCATCCGGCAGCGGCATCCAGTGCGAGACCTGATGCGGATGGATTGCGTACTCGCGATCGTCGCGATTGCTCCACTGCTGGTACTCGGGCATCCAGTCGCCGACCGACCATCGCAGGCTAGGCGTCTCCCACATGAGCACGTATTCACGTGCGGGCGGCATGCGTTCCGAGCACGGGATAGGACGCGACGTCCCGATGGTGTGTCTGGTGACCTCGTTCATCGCCGAAAACCTCCGATGTGCCGAGCTCCGCCAGCCTCACGCCGCACCGGGCTCCAGCCGTTCTGGCGCGCTACTTCCAGGCGCATCATCGTGACTGCGCTGAACGTGTCCGCTGCCTCGGTGTTCTTGCCATTCCGCTCAAGTCGGACGATTCGCCCCACGGCCGCGTTCTCCCACTGGCGCAGGTCGAGAAAATGGATTCGCGGCTGGCTGACGGTGAACAATTCGAGCTGGTTCATCCGATGAACTCCACCGGCAAGCCCGAGGCTGTGAACGTGACTGCAGACCCGTCAGCGAACCGACAGACACCACGCTCTTCTCGCCTGGCGCCGAACACGACGACGGCAGCTTCCATCCAGTCGCGCACGAAGGCGGGGCGCTGGGAGCGGCGTACGAATCTGTACGCGCTGGCTTCTACGGACGAAAGCCTGTTCACGAGCAAGCCTCCGTGCGGGGATTGACGCGTTCGTCGGAGGGGAGCCCCCAACTGCTCGGGAACCACTCACGGCGATGGGTCGCCCACGCTTCCCAGCTGAAGATCGAGCGGTGTTTCTCGATCTCACGCTGCGCCATGTTGATGGCGTCGCGACGGTCAGCCTTGAAGTAGTTGGACCTGTCCCAGTAAGGCACGCGATCAAGGAAGATCGCGAAGTCCTCGCGGGTTAACCCGATTTCTTGGAAGCGCCTATTCATGCGCGCTGCTCCTGCGCGCGACGTGCTGCGCGTTTTTCAGCGCGTCGCCGGCGCTGATATTCGGCACGAGACCCGCGCAGACGGTCGTGCTTGCGACGATTGGCAAGAAGGCAGATCGCACATGCACGGCCTTTGCTTAGCAGTCTTGTGTTCTCGGACGTGAACTCGTGGCCGCGTTTGCAATGGGTCTTCAGCGGCAGCTTTCGCCCGAGGCCATTGGCGGGGTTGAAACGTCCCTTGCGAATCGAGTCGCGCATGTTGTCGGCGTGAGTACCGAGGAACAGGTGATCGGGGTTCACGCACGCAGGCGTATCGCAGCGATGGCACACCTCGATGCCGGCTTCTGGCCAACGCCCATGGTGAAGAAACCACGATGCGCGATGTGCGAGTACGGCGGACTTCCGAAACTTCAGCCGGCCATAGCCATCCTTGATGGTTACGCCTTGCCAGATCCAGCAGCCGTCTGCATCGACGCTGTACCGCTGCGAGAAGCGCGAGCGCAGTGACTGCTCGTAGTGCTCAGGGCTCTTGGGCTTGGGGCCTGACTTCGCCATTAGCGTCGGCTCCGGAACGGAGTCCACACCAGCGCGAGGCTCGCTCGCTCCTGCCCTCGGTCCCGCGTGGTGTCGATCAGGGATGTGTGCTCGACCCCAGCGATCAGGCGGAATCCCCGGTACGTTGCGACGGGCAGCTCAAGGCCGATCCGGCCGACATGGCCGCCGCCGTAGTCCCGGCCGGCGACGTGGTACGAGAAGTCCCCGGCGACCTGCATGCTCACGTCTGCCAAGCGTGCCGCTGGAGACGCCCTGGGTGTGCCGTTGAACGGCTCTTAGGGTGGTTGACTGTGCCCCTGAGGGGCCTCGATAGCGTGCCGGCGAAGCCCACGATAGGCGTGCCAGTGAAGCCCATGATAAGCGTGCCGCCGAAGGGGCAACGAGGGGTGCGCCGGTGAGGGAGCCAGAGGGTGTACCGGGCGAGCTTATTCGCGGGTGTATCGGCAAAGGAGCTCGCGGGTGTACCGGCGGAGGAGGCAGCGGGTGTGCCGGGTAGAGTTGCACGCAGAACGAAAGGGGTCGACCCTTTCAGGTACTTATAAGATGACCCGTCGGGCCATTGATCAGCACATACAGGGGTCGACCCTCGGGGGGGCTTTCCAGTAGCAAAAGTCCTCTGCCGGTAACAGATGCGTTAACGCAACTTGGACAGTGCGTTGACGCTTCGGAGAAGAAGAAGAAGCCCGGGGGCTCGCTGTGCGGGGCTGCGTAGACGCAGGGTAGACACTGCGTTGACGCAGTGAAGAAGAATCAAGTAGCTGCGTCGACCCTTGCAGGCTTCTGCGTTGACGCATCCCCTCTTTGCACTTCTGTTCATCTTTTCCTTCTTTTTGTTCCCCTTTCTTCTCTTCTTCTTGTTCTTCTCTTGCTCTTCTTTTCTCCTTCTTGTTTTTGTTTTACTTTGCATCATCATCCTTTCCATTTCATCATTTTTGGTGTCCACAAATGCCCCCCACCCGTGGGTGACGCGAGCGAAGGATGAGCAGAGCGGGGCACGCGGGTGCAGCCCGTTTGAGAGATTCATTATCACGATTAGGAGAGCGGGTCCACAGACCGAGGTTGTGGTCGAGAAACCAGGCCACGTGGGCCAGAATCAAGCAGCAGGCTATGTGACCCGAAGTTGAGATCGGGCTCCTAGAGCCGAGAAGTGTTAGAAGTGCGGTGGGACGGAGCAAAGAGTTTGTTCTTTCAAAAGGGATGTTCGTCGCCCGAAGGGACGGAGAGAAGAATTTATTGATTCAAACGAGGTATTCATCGCCCGAAGGGGCAGAAGGAAGAGTTTGTCCATTCAATGATCTGGACAGAAGGTCCGGATCAAACCAGTTGTTCGTCACCCGAAGGAACGGAGAGAAGAGTTTGTTCATTCAGAAGGGATGTCCGTCGCCCGAAGGGGAGCAGAGAGGGGGGAATCAAGTCGTTGGCATGGGGGTAGTGCTAGTGCAGGGAAAATAGTTAATTCCTTGCCTGAACGGAAGGTTCAGATAGAGTGGCTCTTTCGTCGGTGCTGACGGGGTGCCAGGACTGACATGGTCTATTTGTCTCTTGGTGTGCTCGTCGGCCCGGGGTTGGCGCCAACGCAAGAGAAGAGGTTGATTCCTCATCTCAGACGGAAGGTCTGAGTAGGGGGGGGCTTTATTCCCTGGCTGGAGATGAAAGGCCCGCACAGAAGTGAAAGTTTTTTTTTAAGCTCACTCGACCCTTTATTATCTATCTCTTTTTATTCATTCTTTCATTTGTTCATTCGTTTCGTCTATTTTATTCATTCTTATTCTATTTAGGCACACAGGCATGCAGACATTCATCATAGCAAACGTAGCATAGACATACGTAAGGTAGCTCCCCTATGCCGGGGATAGGATAGGGACATCGCCTGTGATTCACAAACACGGTGCGGGCCACAAGGCACAGCTAAGGGGGTGGTGGACCCGTCAAGAAGATATCGCATGGTCCTCATGCACAGCTCAACTCACAATCCTCACCTGAGACAATTCTTTATGGCGTGAAAGTGCAAGTGTGCGGACAGAGAGCCCTAAACATGGGGATATGCAGCTTTCCAAGTAACACTCAAGGATAACTCTAGCGCCTACACATGGGTTTCAGGCTCTCAATTTCGATAGCTTCTCACAGCCCCCACATATATATTTAAGTAGCGGATTTCACCGTTCGACGCGAGTCTCCTCATGTGTCTCAATGGGGATTCCCGGCTACTTGACTTCATCCTTATTATAATAAAATTAGAAAATCAAAAATTTTAACAAAGATCTCAACCCACTCTCTCTCTCCTCACTCTATCGTAACACTCTCTCTCTCCACCTCACGCTCTCTCTCTCCATCTCACACGTTCTCTCTCCTCCACCCCCATGCCCTCAGTTCGCAGTCCAAACGGACCCCGGTCGATGCGTGGGAGGTATCGACGGGATGGGCTCGACGCGAGGATCGCGCCAGTACCCTTCTTCCCTCGATTCGTGGAGCGTGGAGACATGTGCGAGTGAAAAGACGGCGTGGCCCCTGTCGCCTGATTTGCACCGATTCGCAGTCTTCGTCGCGTAAAAGGTAGGGGATCGGACTCCTCATCTCTCCCGGAATCCGTTGACGCCCTGATGTGACACAACCTATAGAAGGTAGTGACAACCCAAACAT
Organism: Amorphophallus titanum; assembly: GCA_024336825.1. Classification (NCBI taxonomy): domain Eukaryota; kingdom Viridiplantae; phylum Streptophyta; class Magnoliopsida; order Alismatales; family Araceae; genus Amorphophallus; species Amorphophallus titanum. The sequence continues at coordinate 67,403 of JANBPO010001805.1, read as the reverse complement.
TGAGTGGTACATGGCGAAGGACGAACCCGAAGGTTTTCTCGACGCTAGAAAGGCTGTGTTCCGAACCGACATAACCGGAATGTCTCGCGACATCTTTTGATATACCATTATGATGATGGGACCCCAATGGGTATGCTAAGACCTATGAGATACAGCAACTAACCAATGTTCCCTTAGACCTAACAAGCACGCACAATTTACAAGTTAAGCGAACCGTCGACGGTGGCTACTTTCTCGTTGCTCACCCAAAGTCGGGGAAACTAGGTGATGCCAAGTTGAGGTTGTGAGGCCTGGGCCCTTCCTGGTAGAGGTCCAGCAAGGCTGGGGTTCTTCCCAAGGATATGGAGTCCCAATTCAATGGGGCCGACCGGGTGCCGAGGGTACGGGTCACACACTCTCCCACGGTGGTCACCTGAAGCAATGGAGCTTATGGGCTGGGCACTCACTCTCACGGGCCAACAGAGCTATGAACTAATATTGAATGAACAAGACACTCAAATATGAGCAAGGGATAGAGCACTTACTCGACCGGTTTGAAGAAACCGATCCCGTTCGGAGACGTGGGCGAGCGGGGAAGCGTGGGTTCCCCACACGCCGCGCCGGTGAAGCTTCGACCTGTTTTAATGATTTACACCACTACTTCCCCATGCAAGGGGGTTGAACAAGGGGAGGGGAAGTTAATATTACATCTAAACACTACCTCCCACAGGGAGGGGCGGTAAGCCGGCCAGGCGGGAAGGAAAAATAAAATTGAAGTGAACTAAGCGAGGGATGTCGGTTCTATCCGCGCTTTGAAATAGGAGATAGGCAGTCGTTGTCAGTGCCGCTGCGATCACTCCTGAACTCAGTTTTTGACGAAACCAGTGGCAAACTCTTCAGGACTGGATTAGGATGATGTCAAATTTTTGGAGAATTCTCAGGCTGGTGGTGCCGGTCGGGGAAGAGCCACAAACAGGGTCCCTACTTTCTGGTTCTGTCTGCTATAGTACCAAAGCAGCAAGAAGTCGAGGCCGCCACGAGCGCTCCTGAACTCTGAATCAAGCTTGACTGGAGTCCTTGGAACCGTTGTCGAGCTCTCTTCGAAACGAGACCCGCGGGAATGCCATAGGAAGTCAGAGCAGAGCAGAGCAGTCTGAATAGTGATTGTGTGTCTATTCAGTTCTAGAGTGGACAGAACAGCGCACCTGAGGGAGAAAATTAAGAAATCACTGCTTCGGATGCTGAACTGGGTGCCGCTTCTTGGTATTGGAAGAAGACTTGTCGTAGTAGGTGTAGGCCAAGCCCCGCCTCCAAATCTTTAGGTGGCTGATCGTGGGAGCTTCTGAAAGCGGCCTCGGGTTGGCAGTCTTGAGGGAGATGTGCAGTTTGGGAAGATCGGCTCCCCCGGGCAGCCACAAGCTCAGGTTGGGACGAAACCACCGCTGTTGCGAAGAAGACACAGAGACGCTTCCAACGGTACCACTTGAGCCTTTGGAAACATTGGTATTAAGTCGTTGTTGGCTCTGCAAGTCATCGGTGCTCTGCTGCCAGCGTACTGGGAATTGCAGGCTGAAGATGGGAGGTAAGAAATGAGGTAAATGGGAGGGAAAAGCACGGGGTTTGACGTGCACTAACTCTATGAAGAAGTACAAAGAGATTATGTCTATGTGAAAACTTGCACGGGGTATCACTTCGACGGAGTTTATAAAAGTATGCAAGGACTTAGAAGACTTTGAAAGAAATGTGCACGGGGTATTGATTCCACGGGGTTTGTAACAACATGCAAGGACTTGAACCCTTGAAGAAATATGCACGGGGTTTAGACTCCACGGGGTTTGCAAGAAGTGCAAGGACTTGAAGACCAGAAGAAATGTGCACGGGGTATCACTTCCATGGAGTTTATAAAAGTGTGCAAGGACTTAGAAGACTTTGAAAGAAATGTGCATGGGGTATTGATTCCACGGGGTTTGTAACAACATGCAAGGACTTGAAGATCAGAAGAAATGTGCACGGGGTATCATGTGCACGGACATGAACTGCATGGGGTTTCAAGTGCACGGACATGAAATGTCCACTGACTTCTATATGCTCAGACCTTGTAAAGGTTTGTGCAGACTTTAGATATAAAATCTACATGGACTTAGTTTCAAGGAAATGTGCACGGACTTCGTTGAAAAACATGCACGGGCTTCATTGCTGAAAATCTGCATGGACTTTGTTGAAGGAAATGTGCACGGACTTTGTTGCTGAAAACTTGCACGGACTTATTAAAAACATGCACTGGCTAGAGTATACACGGACTTGTAAAAACATGCACGGACTTGGTTTTCAAAACACCTACAACATATGCATGGACTTGCAGACTTGAAATATGCATGGACTCTGATAAGGAAAATCTGCACAGACTTTGAATAAAAGATGCATGGACTTCATTGCTTGGGTAAAACATGCATGGACTTTGAAGTGCTCGGACCTTGCAAGACTCATGCTTAAGGAAAACATGCACGGACTTAAAAGTTTGCACGGACTTTATGTACCACTGATGCACAGTATGCATAGGGTTTGTGAAGTGGAGTTGAAACATGCACGGGGTTGAACCCAAGGAAGAATTTGCACGGGGTTTAAACGTGCATGGACTTGATGAAACACAACTCCAAAATGACTAAGTCCAGAAAGTGCACTGACTCAATATGCACGGGGTTAACCTATGCATGGACACGGCGAATGCATGAGTATGCACGGACTTTGCAACAGAAAAGGACTTGTAAATACAAGCAAATATAAAACCAATTGCAAAGACCAAACATACAGAACAAATGTAAACCAATGAGCACGAACTCAGTGTTTCCACTAAGTTTAATACATGCATGGAGTTAATAGAGAGTACATCTATATGCACGAACTTGGAAGTGCAAAGACCAAATGCACAGAGATGATATGCATACTGATGGACCGTGCATTGTAATTTAATGCCAATGACTCTAAAATTAAGCACATCAGATGAAAGCAATTAGATGGCAGATCAAAACTAGATGTTGACAAATAGTGTATGACATCATCAAAACAGCAGGGATGCAACAAGCTGTTCGACAACGTTTTGTTGGCAGACTGAGTCTACGGTGCTCTTGTTGCTTCGTGCAAGGAAGCCTTACTCTATGGAGTAAGGGGTGGGCGTAGATTGCGGGTCGCAATCGAACCACCTAAAAATCCTCTGTCTCACTTGTGGTTTGACTTCTCCGATCATTTACTAGAATGTTTGCACACTAATCACTTGATCTATCATTTCTCATATCCTCCTCTTGTTCTTCACCTTGGCTCTTACTGGCTGTAGTGGTTGAATTGCTTAAGAGTTTTAAATTTGGGTGATCTATTCAACCCCTCCCCTTCTAGCTCACCTTCCGCATAGTATATCAAGCCTCGATGCCCCGTCGGCACTGATGAATGAACTTCTCTCCTTCCCCTCGGGTGACGAATACTTTCTTTTGACTTGGACCTCTCGTCTAGGTCATTTGGATCAACAAACTCTTCTCTCCGTCCCTTCGGATGATGAATACCTCCTCTTGACTTGGACCTCTCGTCCAGGTCATTTAAATCAATAAACTCTTCTCTCCTATATAGGGAGGGAAACCAAGTGGCTGATTCTTTGGCGTCTTTGGCTTGCTATGCTCCAGCTAACTCTTTCTTCACCCGAGAGAAAGATTTACCTTGGTTGGTCAGAGGGGCCTACCGGGTGGATAAGGCAGGTTTACCTGCTTTCCGGTTCTAACCTCCCAAGGGGTTCCTCTCCTAGTTGCAGTTCTTGCTTTTGTCTGGTTTTTGTTGGTGCCACTTATGCAGCTCTCTAGTGCAGCTCTCTACTCTTGTGCTTGTGGAGCCGGGAATGGAGTTGACGCCATGCTACAAAGGAGTCGACGCAGTTACATTAATCTGTTTAAGAAGCGTCAACGCCATGGAGCAGAAGTTAAGCAGAGTCAACGCCATGGAGCATCCGCGTCGACGCTGTCCTCCTTGCCTCTCCTCTTGGCGTCGACGCAGTAGCATAATGCGCTTAGTAGCGAGAGAGAGCGTCGACGCCAGAGCCTATGCGTTGACGCTGCCTACTGCAGTTAAATAAGTTTGTAAGCGTCGACGCTGTCTTCCTTGTCTCTCCTTCAGGCGTCGACGCAGTAGCATAAAGCGCTTAGGTAGCAAGAGAAAGCGTCGACGCCATGGAGCCTATGCGTCGACGCTGTCCTCTTTGTTTCAGGCCCCCAAATGTAATCAGTTTCTTTCTTCTCTTGATGTTCCTTAGCCTTGTAGATGATATAGTCTGGGGTATGCCCCATTGAAATTGTATTGTTCCACCCTTCAAAAATCAAATAAAATTTAGGGCCAAGGTGTCTCCCTGGAAGAGTGAGAACACACTTCCCCCCTGGGGAGGTTGTGCACTCGACTAGTTCTTAACACAGAGGGCCGGTGTTTGATTAAAAAAAAAAGTTTTCCCCCTCCCGTAGGATGCAACGGTAACTGTAGGGGCCCATGGTAACTAGCTTAAGAAATGTCAACGGGATCACCCGTCCACCTTTCCCAGGTGGGACGACACTCTCAGTCGTCGAGCTACGACTAGTGGCACCACCACAAGTAGAGAGAAACCTACGCATCGGGGGATAAAAGAATGCCATAGTTATATAAAATAACTTAAACATGGTAAATAAGCACTAATAAATATATTAGAAACTCAACATGTCTTTTTAGAATGCTAGAAAGCATAACGGACCAACACAGGGACGTTACCTGATATAACAGATCAGGGAAAGGGTGTCATACATTACATAACGTGCCTCCCATCGTCCGTTCTGCTCACCCGAATGCTCAGGTGAACACATGGCACATGTATGCAGACCATAACGCTCTTGCGATAGCGCGTTATGTATAGTATAACGCATCTGCCTCACTGCGTTATACCCTGATGCATGATGCTGTGCAATCAGACATGCAGAGCATAACGCACCAGGCATGGGGCATTATGCTGAGTATGACGTGCCTCTTACGGCCGTTATACTCGCATGTGCTAAAGCCGAAAACCCAGGGAGAATAACGCACCGAGACTCATGCGCTATGACACGTATAACGCGTGGGTTTGGAGCCGTTAAAGTCTCCCGAACATCAGGAATCCACAGGAAACCACAGTTCAATGCATGATATAACACACCGGGTGACGGGCATTATATCAGCATAACGTGTCTATCCTAGACCGTCGTCCTAACCGCCTTACTAGTCAACGTCAAACCAGCCGGTCAAAGGGGTATAGCGGTCTACCCGGGGTGCGTTAAAGTCACCCGAACACTTAAAATCCAAAGAAAACCCCTGACCATAACGGTCAGGGATAGGTGTGCTATACTAACCACCTATCTACCGTTCTCAGGGAGCATAACGGGCCTGGAGTGGTCCGCTATGTGGGCATAACGTGCCTGATACGGTGCGTTAAAGTCATGACGGTCACGGGGTGACCGTTATGCGGTCTAGGCGATGAACGGGCATAGTTTGTCACCGAAATGTCCCCCAGTCGATAGAAATCGACGGGTTCGAGTACAGAAACCTGTGAAAATGGTAAACATGCTATGCCATGCATCTGCCTCGACCTTAGCCGGGTCCGCGGAAACACCATCACCAGAGATCACGTGCCCTAGAAAGTGCACCTCTCGGAGCCAGAACTTGCACTTGCTGATCTTGGCATACAGCTGGTGATCGCGCAGGGTCTGCAACACCACCCTCAAATGGTGCACATGCTCCTCAGCAGACCGTGAATATGCAAGAATGTCATCCACGAACATGACCATGAACTGGTCCAAGTACGGACGAAACACCCTATGCATCAAAACCATGAACGCTGCGGGGGCATTGGTGAGCCCGAACGGCATCACCAAGAACTCATAATGCCCATACCGCGAACGGAACGCAGTCTTCTCCACATCAGACTCTCGAATCCGCAACTGATAATAGCCCGATCTCAAATCGATCCTCGAAAACACCCAGGCCGACTGAAGCTGATCGAACAAGTCATCAGTCCGAGGCAACGGATACTTGTTCTTAATAGTCGCCTGGTTCAACTGACGATAGTCGATGTACAGCCTCAAACTACCATCTTTCTTCTTTACGAACAACACCAGCGCACCCCACGGGGACAAATATACCCCTTCGCCAGCAGCTCCTGCAACTGTGCCTTCAGCTCTCACAATTTCGTAGGTGCCATATGATAAGGGGCCTTCGACATAGGCGCCGTACCAGGTACCACCTCAATCACGAAATCAATCTCTCACTGCGGTGGTAGCCTTGGCAACTCCTCGGGAAAAATATCGGGAAACTCACACACGATAGGAATGTCCTCCACATCCAGACACTGTCGCTCGACCAAAACCATGGAAGCAAGAAAACCCTGACAACCCCATCAAGCATACGACGAGCCCTAATAGCCGAAATAAGCAAGTGGGAAGAGGAAGATAGAATACCTCGATAACACAAGGTGCGTCCACGAAGCTGCTGGAAGTAGACCTTCTTCGAGCTGCAATCCACCAAAGCATGATGTGCCTCGAGCCAATCCATGCCCAAGATGACATCAAAGTCCTGAAGCGGTAACGCGTAGAGCCTGGCCGGCAAGTTCCGCCCTTCCACCCACACGGGCACCTTCTCGAAGCAGTACGGAACGTGCACGAAATCACCAGTAGGTAACTCCACCGCCAAGTCACAGGACACCTCGGTCACCGAGTCCTCCACGCTCTGAGCAAAATCCTCCGAAATAAATGAGTGAGAAGCACTTGAATCGAACAAAACACTAGCCGCACAATCCAAAATCAAAAGAGTACCTTCCACCAACTACAACGCCTCAACCTCTGCCCTAGTCATGTGGGTCACTCTGCCTCGGGATCTCTACCTCGCTACAGTAGCTGACCGGGACAACTGAGGAAACTGCTCATGTCGCTGGTACTGCGACGGCTGTGCTGGCACTTGCTGGGGCTGAAACTGCTGCTGCTGTCGAAACCCAGATGGCTGACTCGGCCTCTGCGGATAGTCATGCGTCATGTGCCCTGGCTGGTCACACCTGAAGCAAACCACGAGTGCTAGACACGGTCTACCTGGATGGGAGCCACCACACTTGGGACACCCATCCCGAGCACCACTCACCGAACTCCGACGCTGCAAAGTCACCGGCTACTGATCACTGCCAGTCGACTCCTACTACGGCTGCCCCTTGCAACCTCGACGCTTCCCGCCAAAGCCCGCATCCTTGAGTAGCTTCTTGATCCTCGAGCTAAAGGACGATGACTCTGGTGAGGGAGCCAAAGACTGCACTGTCATGGAACCACCTGCTGAGAGCTGGACAGTACTCTACTGATGAACCTCCATCGACTGACCAAAACCTGCCCGAACCTGACCAGCACTGCCCTGCCCTCGGATCTTCTACAAATCTCTCTCCAACGCCGAGGCTGCCTTGCATGCCGCATCCAAAGTGGTCAAGCCTGATGCAAGAAGATGGTGCCTCAGCTCGACCCTCAGGCCACTAACAAACTGATCGGTCTTCACTTCCTCATCCGCCATGATGTGCGACGCATAACGGCCCAACTCGACGAACCTCCTCTCGTAGTCGTAGTTACCGCTTACTTAGTATTTGCTTTAACTGCCGCTGCATGTGAGTAGTTCCTAGCTCGATATATTAATTTCACCACTGCAAGAGAGAGCGAGATACCATCCTGTGACCTGACCCGGGCACGAGAGAGAGAGCCGACCACCCTTGACTCGCTGCCGATTTCTCAACCGCATAGGTCCGACGCTTCCCTCGCTAGGGACGTACCCGAGCTTGCTTAGAGTCCCAGGTGGCCTTGAGTCTCGTCGTCGTCCCGCATCACTATGTTCCTCTATGAAGGAGCAGTGGGCTTCATCGCTCGGAGCTTTGGGAAGGTCGATCAAGAAGGGTTCTCTAGTTTTCCGTCCGGTGGGCTCCAGGACGACGCTAATGGTGACCCTGCAGGTGTCCTCTCCAGCGGCCATCTCGGCAGTGGTGTCGTTGGATCTCGCTGGAGTCGTCGTGGTCCTGTGGCTTTGGATCGAGGACGAGCTTCCATAGCAGCCGTCGTCGGGGTTTAGGGAGACTAAGGGGATTGCCAGAGGTTGACGATGTATATGGACCAGGGGGCGAACACAGGCAGTTCAAATTCAAACGCCCCAGTTGGCTCGGCCAGGGGTCCGAAAGATTGGGTGCAGCGGCTCGGCCGTTGGTTCGGCTGGTTATCGGGTTGTCGGGTCCCCTTTACAGACCCACCACTTATCCGAATCAGTCGCTTCACTGTGTATCGGATTGTTGGGCCCCGATAACACTATCTCCCTTGCCCGATTGCTGCAGGTGCTCAGAGGCTTCATCCCGTTGCCCCGCTGGCGGCTCTTCTTTGCACGGGGATGTCGTCCATCCCTTCACCGACTGCCGACGTTCTACCTCGTCTGGTGGTCCCTCCTCTCTCCGCCAGGTTCCAGGGGGAAAGGCACTCCCAGAGGCGTCTCTCTTCAGTCCATGTTGAGAGGGACAGTCACCCTCTTGTCCCTCTGTTGGCGGTGAGGGACTCAACAGAGGCCTTGGCTCTTCTCTCCCCCTTGCCCCAAGGCATGGGGGATCTTCTCTCCCCCTTGTCCCAGGAGATTGGCCACCATCAGGAGGGTGGTCTGGAGCCCTCTCAAGGTTGCACTTCTGGTGGCAGGGAGGCCTGTGGACGCACTTTTCATTAAATTAGTTGGTTTATTCGTTTATTGGTTTTGTTAAGTGCGTGGGCGTGCCAGTCACCAAGGTGACGATTTATTCAGACTCCGCAGAGTCCATGGTGCGCTCGATCTGACTTCGTCAGACGACTGTGTAGTTCGGGTCGGGACCAAAACCCGTCGTACCGTAAAGGTCACGACGTCATTTACATCCCCCATACGAGGGAACACCCTTGATTAATCGCCGAGAAACAGGGCCTCATGGCCAGAAAATAGATTATGTGACGAAACCCATTAGGAGGCACTAAAGTCCTCGAATGAGGGTGCGAGGAAAGCGTTTGAGATCATGTTGGTCACATGTTGACCGCTTAATGTTCGGACGAATATCCGGTCTGAAAGTACCGTAATCGTCACGGGAAAACCGGAGCATATGTATGTCAGGATATGACAAATTTACTGTTTGGAGGAACGGAGAACATTCGGCTAAATCTCGATTAGTGCGGTTGGAAACCGGTGAATCTGTTAGCCCGGTGCAAAATCAAGCCGCGACCATACTGCGGTGGGCCCCCCGCGGCCGAGGCAAGACTTGCGTGAGCGTCGTTAGTATCCCCGGAGCCGAAGAGCAACGGGGAAGACGTTTTGAGATCAAATCCTGAGGGAAATGCGTTTGAGGCAACGAGCTGTAGGCCTAAGATGTGGGCGGGACACTGGCCATGATCGGGGTAGACCCGAGATCCAGGCACGGCCCACTGAGGCCTGTTAGTACTCCCATGCGCGGGATGTTGGGATGACGAGAGTCTTTTCGTTCCGTTCGGGTTTTGTCGGTCGCTCATGGACCATTCTGTGTTCGGACGAAGGTCCGTATTGACGATACGATGCGAAAGTCGATTTTCTCTCTCTCCCCATCTCTCATTTCTCTCCCTCTCCCTCTCTCTTCTCTCACGTTCTCCCCTCTCCCCTTCTCACTCTGGGTGGCCGAAGGAGGCGGCGAGGGTGGGGCGGCGATGCTCGTGGGATGAGGAGTGACGTGCGTGGGACGAGGATCGTGATGGTGGAGGTAGTTCGTGAGATCGCGAGCTGGTGAGGGTTTAAACGACATTTTCTTGGCAGATCGGCGTCCTCAGTGCGTGAAATCTTCAGTGGAGGTAGGGAGATGGATCCTTGGTCCTTGTACTTCCTTTCCCGTGAGTTTGGTAGCCCGAGGCGAGCTGAGAGGGTTTATTTCTTCGCCAGAGTAAAAATGTGTGATTTTTGGGTGTGAGCCGAATTTCACGTTTTGATCGCGCTTTTGGCGTTTGAATGGGTCCTCTCGGTGCCAGAGAGGCTGGGGACTAGTTTCCCCTTGTTTTCCCCTTCACATGGGTGTGAATGGGGCATGGAATGGAGTTTTTTGCCATGTTCGCCGTTTTTGGGCTCAGAAGCAGGTAGCGATCGTTTCAGAGACCGCCACCTGTGAAGGCGGTCCAATGGGGACCATTTCTTGGCCTAGTATGTCGGTTCCAGATTGCGGTCTCGCAATGGACCGCCACTTGTGAGTAGTGGTCAGAGTATGACCGTTTTACGGCAGTAGCAGTCAGGTGCTGGCCGCTACCTCGTCGTCAGGTCCCCGTATAGCAGCGACCATGCGGCTAACCGCCACCTGATGGCGGCGGTCAGGGGGATGACCACCACTTGGGGTTGCGGTCTGGGAGACGACCGCCTCTAGTCTAGGTGTTTCCAGAAGGTTGCGGTCCAGAGTGGACCGCTATCTGAGGGTTGCGGTCCCGGGGTAGACCGCCACCTGAGGTGATGATTAGGGGGATGACCGCCACTTATTTTCCATGATAGCTATGTTCCATTCGTGCTGTGTTGGCCCCTGGTCGACCCGGCTGTGACCCAGTGGTTGACCTTTGGCCTCGTGGATATCCCAAACACCCGTGAGTTCTGTGTTCGTGTTTTTGAGGTGTCCGAAGATGTCGAGTTACCTCGATTAGCATGCCCGTGAGTTTGAGGGGTCTGGGTGACCCCATGTGTTCTGAACTTTCACGCTTTCGCTAGATCGAGTCACCGTGAGTCGGCGTGAGTGCGGGGGGCTATTCCCACATGTCATTGGCTTTTCAGTGTGGGCCATGTGGATGGCCTTGGACTGTGAGTCCAGTCGCCCAGCCTGGGGCTGGAGGTTTCTCACTTTTCCCTTGGATAGGGGATTAACTCGGCAGCTCGTGAGCTACCTCGGTATTCATGCTATTGTGGTTCCGTACCTTGGGATTTGGCTAGATTGTCGGCACTGTGCCACCTCGTGCAGTAGTCTTGACCCGAGACATGTGACCCAAGGAACATTGGGTTTATTAGGTCTAGTGGACTGTCCAAAGTTTGGTGACCCCGAGCCACCTGTTACTTCGCGTTACTCGCGATGGGTGCGTGCGTGGTTTTCAGTGTTCACGTAAGTTACCTCCCCCACTAGATGTAGCCTTCTTACGGCACGCGTGTGCTGACCCACCCGGGAGTGGTAGAGTGGCTTACCTGAGAGAGACGATTTTTAGGCTGGTTACCATAGGGCCCCTCCACGCAACCTGAGTCTGAGCTTTTGGGAAGAACCAGTTAGAGGATCTGACCTAGGGCGTATAGTCTGTGTGTGCACACGTGGATGGGGGTGTCAGACCCGCACTGACGAGCACAACCCCAATTAGTCCTTGTTCTATGTTGTTGGTTACTATTATGGTGTCTTAGTTTCCGCCTGGGACGAGTAGGGAGACACCTGTGGCTGCGGAGTAAGTCGTTGGTGGACGCATCCGGTCTTGCTTCTAGTGGGTAGGTACTCCCGTCAGGTGACGTATGCTTCTCGTGACTCTAGGTTTCATTTTTCGTCTGCAAGACGTGGTTTTGTGTGTAGTTTTTGGGTGTTTTCCCAAGGTAGAGGTCTAGGGTTCCGATGGGCTTGGTCGAGGATTTTTCCCTAGGCATTGTGCGGTTCATGACGGTGAGGTTGTGATTGTGTTTTCGGACCGCGTAGTCTCGGCATGGGACTTGGTCTGAGAGGACAAGCCCCTACGACAGAGGTGTCGTGATGTTTCCCTGGTGGCGTAGCCAGGGCGGTTCATGTTCTGGTAGTCCCCCGACCGAGGGATCGTGGTGTTGGTTTCCTTTCTGGTAGGAGTAGCTGTAGCGCCAAGGTTTTATCGGCCACCGAGTTTGATGTTCCTGTAGTAGTTGCTGCTTTCCATTTCCACTATTGTTTTACGGTGGGGGTTCCGCGGGACCCCCTACTGAGCTAGTGAGATAAGACTCACCCCTGATTTTCAGGTGTTGCAGATCTTCCTCAAGATTCGAGGGTGCTACACAGAGGTTCTCAGTTGTCAGCATGTTGGGCCGAGTGTTCACTCGACATTAGGTATGCTTTCTGTTGTGTCTCCTCTAGTTTTGATGTCTAGTTTTGATGCTGGCAACAGTGTGATTGACATTAATTTTGTCACTGGAAACACTACGTTGATTTGAAGTCTCCACTTAAGCCAGAATAAGTTCTTATTCATTATCAGGTCAATGCTTACTCATACTGTTGCATTATAAGGTCGATGCATATTTATGCATTGAGAGAGTCAGGTCAGTGCAATTATGCATTCCATCCTGAAGGTCAGTGCATATGCAGAAGTGTTGCATTGAAAGGTCGATGCATCTCCCATTGTTCTGAATAAACAAGTCGGTGCACATATGCATTCTAGTCTAGAAGGTCGGCACTAAGGCAGAAGTCCCGTACTATCAGGTTGATGCACATATGCATTCTTGTCTAGATGGTCGATACTAAGGCAGAAGTCCCGTACTATCAAGTCAGTGCACATATGCATTCTAGTCTAGAAGGTCAGTGCTAAGGCAAAAGTTTTGCACTGTCGGGTCGGTGCACACATGCATTCTAGTCTAGAAGGTCAGTGCTAAGGTAGAAGTCTTGCACTGTCAGGTCAGTGCACATATGCATTCTAGTTTAGAAGGTCGGTGCTAAGGCAGGAGTCTTACACTATCAGGTCTGTGTACTTTTTAAAAAGGTCAGTGTTGCTAGGTACTATAGGCTAGATGGTGTAACATCAGGTCGATGTTAGTGTGCCAGTGCTTGTGTATAAGGTCGGTGCATTAGAGGTTATCTTTCTTAAGGTCAGTGAACCTTGTACATATGCATTGAAGTCTAGCCGGTGCAGATTTATAGGTCAATACACCATCATTACAGATAAAGCTTTTCTGATTGATTAAGGTCTACATGTACTATATACAGGTCAATGTTCTTTTTACTTATTGCTATATTTTTCCCTTCTCATCAGTAAGAAGGATTGGTGCACTGAGATTGTGCATCGATGCTTGTGCATACTTCTTTTCACACCCATTTACATGATTTGCCTGTTCTTATGAAACATTTGTGGTTGCATCCTTTAGATACTTATTACATGCTTCATGAGCCACATATAATGAGATTGTTAATGAATGTCTACCTTTGTTTTGACAAGAGAAACAAGGTTATCAAGAATAACCCAGATTCATCCTTGAACACTCTGAATGCATAAAGGTAGAAGTCATGATTCTCATGTGAGGATTTCAAGTGAAATTGATTGGGGGCACGTAATCTAAGGCGGGAGGCCAAATTGAATATCCTGTCATGTAGATCAACTTTTCTTCTGTCCCTGACACATGGACCTTCGAAATACACTTTTTGGACGAAATCATTGGGCGGGAGCATGCCTTCCATGCTCCCAAATTATAAACTCGTGGAGACCACTAGATGCGTGTTCGCCTGTATAAAAAGGGATCAAGCGCTCAAGTCCAGAGAGAGATAGAAGGAGAGTGATTGAAAGCAAGAGTAAGAGAGCAGAGAAGCACCAGAGCAGGAGAGTTCGCGAGAAGAGTCTGAGAGAAAAAAGGAGAGCGGTTGAAAGCAAGAGCAAGAGAGCAGAGAAGCACTAGAGCAGGAGAGTTCGTGAGAAGAGTCTGAGAGAAAAGTGCTCGTTGTAGAAGAGAGAGAAAGAGAGAAAAACAAGTATCGGAGAGTAGAAGAGTGTGCTGGTCTCGACTTCTGGATCAGATCTAGAGTCGAATTGCTCTTGAGAAAGAGCTACATCTTTTATTTTCATTACTATTTTTCTTCGATTTCTTTAGTTCACTTTTGAGTTCTGTAAACTGTGTAATCAGCAGTCAAGCTGTGAGTCAGCTGCGAGGTGTGATCCTCGAAAAGTAAGGTGTGAAGCTCAGCGGATCCAGCAAGCTGTGAAGCTTAGCAATCTGTAGAGATTTGCTGTGGATCATCGGTTAAGCTGTGAAATCAGCAGAAAGCCTTACTCAATTGAGTAAGGGGTGGACGTAGATCTCTAGCTTGAGATTGAACCACCTTAAAATTTGTTGTGCCCCGGCTTATTTTGGCTAATCTTAATGTTGTTTTGACGAAGATTTTGGCTCAGATTTTGTTTACACAGTGCTGGTTTTATTGCTTTAATTCTGGCTCGTTATTGTATGAATGGTTCTGGTTTACACGACAGCCTGCAAGTCGCCTCGCAACTGGCAACAGCAGGCATGCCAAAACGGTAAATAGGAGGCGCTAACGGACATTACGAACGGTAAAGTCTTGCGCGCCCGGTGGAGTGGCGTGAAGGCGTGGGCCAATCAGGCTGACGCTGATCGCTACCTAGCGGGCGACAAGTCCGTGCAGCCCATTTGGGAGCACGAGGACAAGAACAACGGCGTGACCGATCTCGGTATCGAGTATGTACTCGACGCCGCGTTCGGCAGCGGCTCGCAGTCGGACCCGTGGTACGCGGGCCTGATCGACAACGCGGGCTTCGACGCCTTAGCGGCTAGCGACACTTCGGCGTCGCATGCCGGGTGGGATGAGTACAGCGACTACAGCCAAGCCACACGGCCTGAGCTGACGTTCGCTGCGGCCGACAACCGGCAGATCAGCGCCACGGTAGTTTTCACTATGACCGAGAGCGTTACGCTGCAAGGTCTCGCCGTTTGGGACGACGACACGAAGGGCGGCTCTTCGGGCCTCCTGTTCGGCACGCTGCTGTTTGACGCACCTGCGTCCATGTCTACCGGCAACGTGCTTACCGCCAACTACGGTATCTACGGCTAGAAATGGCGACTGACTGCCCCCCACTTCTCGAATGCCCTTTGCTCACGCAGACATGCGGTTTAGGGCTGACTTACGATCTGCTCACTAACCTAGGGCTGGTCGATTTCGGGGGCAGACCCTTAGTTGTCACACGAGACTTGAATCTAAATTTGGGTCTCGACAACACCGCAGGGTTAGGGTATCAATTGACCGTGTCGACCGACCTGGGCGTGTCCCAGTCGGTCGGCATGGCTCAGATATTTACCGTTAGCCACTCCGTAGCGCTATCGCAGTTAGGCTACCGCAACAACATACAGGACGTTACGCATAGCGTAGCATTGACACAGCAGACCGGCGGGCCGAGTGTGCTGGTGGAAGGATTGCACGAGCTGGATTTCACTTTCGAGGCGGGGCTGTCAGGCTTCGAGAACACCGTGTCAAGCGGTAGCGTAGTCCGGCAGCGTGTGGCTATCTCCATCAGCGCGCCTGATACTGACAACTATGCGCCGGTGCTCGGCGGCGATGGCAGCAGTAACATGACCGCAGAACTACCTGCCGCATCTGGCATCGGTCAATCCCGGTTCATCGACGGCATGGATGTATTCAACCTGCCGCGTCCAGATGCCGGCAACGAATACGAAATGGACTCCATGCAGATTTGGCGCACCTCGCGGGGCGGCACTACGCAGGTGTCCGCAGACTCCGCGTGGGGCACGATCGAGAAGCTGCGATTCAAGTTCGGCCACCTGTGCGGCGACACCGCCAAAGAGCTTCAGGATTGGCTGGCGGCTCGCTGGGGCAAAGAGATTCAGCTCAACGATTACGAGGACCGGCTGTGGGTCGGAGTGGTTACAGGCGTGACCGAGCCGGTCGCAGAGACCAGCCCCGACCGGTACACTGTCGGCGTGGAATTCCGGGGGCAGCGTGAGTCCTAATGAGTCGATCCGTATCACTAGCCGCGCCCGCCAGCGCCCCGATCGCGACCACCTACTTGCCCACTCCTGAGTACGGCAACTCGGTCGCGTTGGAGAACGTCATCATTGAGCACACTGCGTTCGACGGCACGCTGCGAACCTACGTCAAGACGAACGATCGACGCCGGCTAGCTCTTGAGTTCGTCCTTACGAAGAACAAAGCGCTAGAGCTGATGGAGTTCTACCGCACGTTCCGCGTGCGACCCGTTAAGTACACGGACCACGAGGGCACAGTGTGGATCGGCTACTTTGTCGATAAGCCAGTAATAGCACGGTGCCAACCAATCAAAGGCCGTCAAACTCCGTGGCCCGTAGGCGAAATGGTCACGGCCAAGTTTGAGCTGTCGAGCGAGGAAGTCTAATGCGTACAATTAGCGGCAGCGCAGCGACTATCTTGAGCCAGCGCACCGGCACTGAGCCGATCATCGTTATTGAGGTGGACTGCGGCTGCCGGAGATAGATTTGAGGGCTACGCATGCGCGAACATGGACCTCTATTTCCAAGCTGCTACTGCCGGGGGTTGCATGCTGTGCATGCTGCCTGCCAGCTCAGGGCAAACAGGCTAGCCGAAACGAATCTCATTCTCATTCAGCCGTTCAGCTGCCATTCAGCCTGTCAGTCGCTGGCTGTGCTATGCTGTAGGGATAGGCAGCTAGGTGTGTTGGTGTACTATAACAGTAGATCGCCGACGTTCGCAGAAGATAGAGGAAGATGTAAAGGAAACTTGACAATCCCGAGCAACACAGACATTAACGAAAGAATAACGAATATTTAACACACCAGAGTCGGGATAGGAGTAGTATTGCGTTGTGGAAGGGCGAGACGCCCTCCGCTCTAGGCTCCCGTCATAAGCTAGGCGCATGCTCTTTGACATCCTGCTATTCTCGGGACGTACGCGTTCGTTGCGCGTGCGTTCCTGCTAGTGTCTTGCCGCCTTCGGGCAAATGAGAATGAGAAGCGTTCTCATGTAGCATATGCTGTAGGGCTCTAGCAGGAACGCGGCCAATTGTTGGTCCGTCCATCGTGAGGAATACAAATGAACATTGGAATCAATACGTCAAAGTCCGGCTTGTCTGGCGTCTCTCTCGCTGCATATGCCCTCCTTTCCTCGCAATTCGGCGCGCTCGCTGCTCGTAACATGGGGCGTAGCCGCTGGACTGTGTGCATTCAGGAAGCATGTCGCCAGATTGGCGACACGGAAGGCGAGGAAACACTGGCAGCGTGTCGTACAGCGTTCGACGGCATTGTCAAAGCCATTGATAGCGAGGAAGTGAAGGCAGCGCTTGCAAAGTCGGGCTTTATCAACATGAATGATGTGGTAGTCACGGAAGATGGTGAAAGCATGTCTGGCGCTGCGCGTCGCAGCTTTGTCCAGAAGTATGGACAGAAGGCAAAAGCGCTGCAACAGATCAAACAAGCCCGTGCTACGGCAGAAGGGTATCGCAACATCATGCTGAAGGCTCTTTCGGCTGGAATTTCCGCTGAAAAGCTATACGACATGTCGCAGCCGCAGATGCTTACAGCCACCAAAAAGGCAGAATATGATGCGCTGCCGGTTGAGGCAAAGGAGAAGGTCGATGCTGCCGTAGCTCGTGCCACAATTGTCGCAAGCATGGCTGAAGGCTTTGACGCCGTGTTGTCAGGTCCGCATCTCGAAGCGGGCAAGGCTCTCGACGACTGCATGAGTATGGTATTGGTTGGATTCAACCATGCCGATGATGTGCTCCGTAACAGCTTCTTGGAGGCCTTGAAGCCATGGGCCGAAAAGTTCGGCGAAGCACACGATGCGCAGAAGGAAAAGCCAGAGAAGGCACAGCCCAAGGCTCAGGAACAGGAGCCCGAGGACGAAGAACAAGCGCAGCAGGATGCTGATGATGCGGAGTTGGCCAGCTTGTTGGCAAACATTCCGGACAATGGGGAGGATGACGTAAGCTCGCCGCAGGAGGCTGCAGCTTAACAGGACGAAACAAAGCGCTAGGCTTGGGCTTAGCGCTTTGTCTGCTGGTGTATGCCAGTGCTGATGAGTCCGTCTAATGATAAACGCAATTAATGACGATTTCCGCCGCTTGGGAAGGCCGTCGTTCAAGCCCTATCAATTCCCTGAGAACGTGCCGCGTACGGCGCAGGAACGCTGCCGCATTTGCCACAAGGCGGATTGCGACGACGATTGTGAAGAGCTGGCCCAGATTTATCGCGAATCACAACGCGAGAAACTTCGCGACGTCGATTAAGACGAACTGGAACACGACTAGTAGGGAACACCCTTCCCGAGAATAGCAGGAAATGCCCATAAGCCCCTAGCATTCAGCTAGGGGCGTTTTGTCGTTCCTAGAATTTGTGTGTAAACGAGAATTATTTGCATTTGCAAATGAGAATAGTTCTCATGTAGTACATACCCTCACAGGAGAATAGACATGTTTGCAGTTAAAGAATTGGTTATGTTTCGGGGCGGGTGTGCAGCAAGCCTTACTCAAAGCACAATAGAAAATTTTCAAACATAGGCCCATTATTTACCAGCAACAAATGCAAATGCCTAGACGTAATGTAAAAAAGAGCAAAGCGAAGCCCTCCTCCCCAAGATTGAACAAGCATCATGTAAAGTTAGTTATTGATGTAAACATGCAAGGACATTTAGTCCAATAATTGTAGGATCACAGATTTCCAATAACTTAGCCCAATAATTGTATGAGCACAGATTTGCAATAACTTTTAATGAAGGAAAGATGCACTTCTTCTCAATAATATGCACAGTGCCTTGCTAGTGTTACTAATTCAGCCATTGCTTTTTCTTTGAACAGATAAAGAGAAAATGAGAAATTTCACCTAGAAGAAAAACATCTGAAAATTGCTAATATGTAAATTTAAGAAACCAGAAAGCCACCCCCCACGATTCATGTGATGATATACAAACATAAGAAAATAAATCTCTATGTAGAGTAACATGTTTTCATCATAAACTTTTAGCGATGATACAAATCATGAATGAACTAGTTTACAAACATATGAACAAGACTTATCATCTGACTATGATAATCTCATGATGTTCTACTACAATCGAAATTGGGCAAGTTAGAAACAACTGTTTATAATATTGAGTACAAGCAACCCCCTCCTGGGGAAAAGGTCAACAGGTTGAGTGCCAATACAAACCCCTCTCAATGAAGATGTCAGTCAAGGTTCCATCTGCATACTCTCTAAGCTCTTGTTTGCTCAATGTCCCATTCATATCTTTATCAAGAGCAAGAAACATGTCTGCACAACACATCAAAAACAGGTCAAAAGAGAACATGCTTCAAACTGCACCAACTTTTGCCTTATATTTCAAGGCTGGTTTTAACATTTTTGTGATTACAACAATAAATAAATAAGTGCAAATTAGAAGTTGACACTTCTTCAGAATTTCAGATCTGTACTTCAGAAATGGAAAAGGGACTGCAAGACTGGTGTGGAAATAACAGAAACTATAAACAGCATGGTCTTCCTATTATCAGTTTCAGTAAAGGGAAATCTGAATAATGACTTTCATAGACATAAATCCAAACCTGCATTTGATCATACAGTGAACTACCCTTGAGTTACCATCCACAGAGTTTAAAGTTTCAATTAGGCCAAACCTCATAAATGACAAAAAAAAATTGAAAACTAGATAGTTGAATATCGCAACAATAAATGGAAGCATTGTATGAAGTATGAACATATAAGGTGCAGGTCATGATTAACAAGGATATTTTGAAAGATGACGTCCTGAGCAACTGAACATCTCTACTAAACAATTGGATCCAGAATTGAATTGAAATGGCAGAAACTAGAGTCATTAATGAAGCATTTTATAGTGCACTTGTCTAAAGCATTGTAACAATCTAATCAGATTAATCCAAAGCACCAGTTAGATGGATGACATCAATAGAGTTTAAGACTTTAAGTAAGATGGACAATTGGATTCTGCTGTTGTCTTGCTATGGCTTGCAAGATCAAAAAATGTGCACTAACACTGACTCTATGGACATGTTAACTTCTGATGCAGTACAGCAAAAGCACAAATGCTCGGTTTGAAAATCTCCTAATTGACATACAATTTTTCTAAATCAGTCTCTTTGGAGTATTTAGAGGAAGGATTTTTGTTGAATCTAATGATCAACACCTGGCCTGGAGTTCTACAATCCATATGCAAATTCTAAATCCAAATATATAGAAGGCCTAGTCCAAATGGGAATCAAATTGAGTCAGGTCCAAGCAGCATCTTACTTGCTAGTCCAAGCAGGATTCAATTTGAGCAAAATTTTGCCTTGGTTCCAGAAGATAAATAGAATAGAGTTTAGATAATCCAAATCTGATATAGGAAAGAGTAAAAGAGTAGAGATTGACATCACATACCATTTTCCTGTATCTACAAGCATCTATAGCAACAGCTACATACCAGTGACAAGTCAAACAAACTCTTTGGCAAACAAGTCTTCTCCCGGATGCTTGATGGCTCCTTTACGCTGGATTGCTGTATGTGTTGTTCATCGTTCTCCACTTGGACCCTTGGGGGTCTATTTTTAGAAAGCGGGAGGACCCAGGTTGACAAAACTGTGGAGAATTGCCTCAATTTTGTCAAGGTGGGGGTGCAAAAATTCCTTTTTCTGTCAAGGTGGGGTAGCAAAAAGTATTTTTGACCCCTCTCATGTTTTTCTTCTTTTTTTTCTAACACGGGGACCCTCTGGCTACCAGAGGAGTCAAATGTGAAAAATTGTCCCTGTTCTGACAGGGTGGGGTGCAAAAACCCTTCTTTCTGTCAAGGTGGGGTGGCGAAAGATTTTTTTTGACTCCTCTGCCTTTCCCCCCCCTTTTTTTTGAAAATGGGACTGGGGAGGAGGGGAGGCGGACCCGTGGCCCAGCAGGGTCACGCGACTCTGCTGGGAGGCCAGCGGGGTCGACCTGGCCCACCCGGGGTCGGTCGGCCCCGCTGGGCTCCCGCGGGGTGGCCGTGACCCCCCTCCAGGGCCGGTCACATCTAGAGGGGTCATTTGACCCCCCAAGCAGTCTTTTTGGCCCCTCTCGGCGACGTTTTCCTCCGTTTCTGTTGCCCTGGGTTGAGGAGAAGTCCATGTGCAGCATTTATTGCTCCCCAAGCCCCACTTCTCGCCGCGTGGCAGCAATACGTTGGTGGAGAGTCGTGCGGGAACGAAGGACTGTCTTGTTTGTTGTTTGGTTGTCCGTCGTCGCGTGGGAAGGAGTCTTGAGTCCGTCTGTGCCGTGTGATACACTTGGTCGGCTACTTTGAAAGGTATGCGCGTGTATTTTTCTCTTTAATTTCCTTGCTGCGACGCCATTTGTGGTTGTCAGTTGTCGAGCCAATGGACCCTAAATCATGGAGATACTCCGCAATTCGACGGTGTTGACGCTACGCCGCATTTCCATCGGTTGTTTCACAATAAAATTCTCGAAACATTTCGAAAAATTTTCGGGTGCAACAAATGCAGCCCACGAGACGTCCGTCACGGCCGGAGGCGGGGGCGGATGGCCCGTGCCCTTTGAAGGGAATATCATCACACGTCTTTTGTATAGCCGTTGCACTTTTTCGGTACTGCATTCAATGGTTATATTGTTGTCTCGGGATATTTTGGCCTGACGCACCACTTCTGTTTTTTCTCTTCTCTGTGCTTCTAGGCATGGCTCGCTGCAGCAGAGATGGGAGTCGGTCGAGGAGGTCGAGGGCCAGGGGCGCTGATGAGTGCCGAGTCAGGCGCACCGACCGACGCATGTCGCCTTTCCCTCCCCGCGTCATTGATAATAACAATTTCAGCCGGCTGGACTTTGGCTACTTATAGGTCGCTGAGGGCCCAACTGGCAATGCTGGGGAGGCTGAAGGCCTCGTGGACGTGTCTCGTATTACAAGACGGGACGGCCTCTACACATGATCGCTCGGGGGGGTATCCACGTCACTACCCCTTGGACCGCCACCTCTACCGTTTCCTTCAGAGCTTTGCACTGATTGGCATGAAGGTTGACGATCCCTCGCTGCCCAAGGAGAGGCGCCGCCTTGAGCGGGCCATATTAGCAGGGAGAGACAGCATGCAGGGATTGTGTTCCTTGACTTATCCGAGTTATCCAGAGGGCTTCGCTCGGCAGAGACAGTACTCGGATCGGCAGAGTCTGGGCTTTTTCAGCGACAGGAGAGCCTTACAGTTCGGGATGCACCACTGGCTCCCGCAGTTTGGCAAATGCATGGGCAGCACAAGACCATGGATCAGGTTGTAGATGGTCTCTTCCTGACGCCTACCGCGGTGAGCTTTGCACAGGAGGAGTACGCCCATGACTGCATGATTGAGAGGATTCTAGCATTGAAGACCCCCAGTTGGTACGGGAAATGGTCTGTTATCCTGTCTCATAACTATCACCGAGGCGCGACAGAGTGGCTCTGGGGCATTCTGACAGTCTACCGGTCGGTGTTGGACAGGGTGGCATTATAGGTTAAACCAGATTTACCCTCTTCATGTACCATACATCACAGTATAAAGTTGTTCATTTTATATTCGTAGGATACTTGAGAAATAGGCATCGGAAATATATGATTCACAATATGTAAGTAATTAATCTAACTAATAATACAGAGAAGATTTACATGAGGCAAGGTTCCTCTCGGCCCAGTCCGAGACAAGATTTGGGTTGGTCCACGTTTGCGTCGAACGGGCGGTGGGTTGGGTTCCAACCTCTCTAGAGGCCCCCTTCCTCCAACACGGCCCATGCGCGTTGATAAGAGGAAGGAAGCTTTTTCCACCCACCTTGTTTCCCACAGCCGAACAAACTCCCACCGATCACCTGGTTTGGGTTTGGGTTGTTGCAGTGGGATGGGATCCCTCTCGCTCTGTTCACACTACCACCCCCCTGCTCACACGCCTGTGCTGGGAACTTGCAAAGGGAGGAGGAGGGCCACGTTTATTCTTCCATCACGGCTCTCGTGTTGAACGCTGGAGGGGTCAAAAGAGCGTTCCTAATCCCGTAGCAGCATTCCCCGTCTGTCTGGCTGGCGTCCACCACCCACCGCACTGTGCAGTTCCATTGGACGCAACGGGCACTGGCCAGTGGTAAAACTAAGCCCCTCAAACTGTGGAGGTTGTTGGTTCAGACACTCCATAAAAGTTAACATTTTAAAAAAAATGATGTGACTTAAATATATTTGATTTGTGTTTTGACAGGTGGAATTTTCGACGCCGAAAACCAGAGCCCCGTGCACGCATAAGATGATAAATAAAGTTGAAGTTCGTTATATTCTCCAGTCACACTTGTAATGCTATCATATTTAACTAAGGTTTATGTTTCCTTGTAGCGCTGCAAAAGGAGTAACCCAAATGCTGGAAGAGTTCAGAATATATGTTTTTCTTTCACATATCAGATGCTTTCATGAAATTAAGCTC
Organism: Amorphophallus titanum; assembly: GCA_024336825.1. Classification (NCBI taxonomy): domain Eukaryota; kingdom Viridiplantae; phylum Streptophyta; class Magnoliopsida; order Alismatales; family Araceae; genus Amorphophallus; species Amorphophallus titanum. Next base: position 44,259 of record JANBPO010001805.1, on the reverse strand, counting down.
ATATATATGGAGAATAAAATAGACTTCGGACCTAGCTTATTGGACTGGTTCGGCGCATACTTTGGGCAGACTGGGACTTATTATATTGTACGTACGTGTAGCTAGGGTCCTCGTCCCCGTCCCAAGAACTGTGTGATTTGTTCATAGATTCTAACTAATCTGATGAGTTAAACACAGATTCGGAGGCATAAAAACTCAGGTTAAAATTCTTATCTTGATGGTTTAAGAAGCTTATAAATAGAATTTTACGTCAGTTTGAGTGATGTAGGGCGTCATTCGTAGAGACCAAATAACAAACACTTGCGGGACATGCATGTGTATTTGCGGATGAGGACCAACGTCATGCCAAGAAGATGGCCTGCGTAGCTCGGGCTGCCTTGCTATTGTTGGCCCCTTCACGTATGTGGATGTTGGAGAGACTCATCACATGACTTGTAGAGGGAGAGAAGACAAAGAAGAAAGGATAAAAGGGGGAAAAGGACAAAGAGAGGAATAATACAAGGGAAAGGAGAAGGAATGAGGGGTGGAGAAGAGAATAAAAACACAGAGAAATTTTAGAGGAGGGGAAGGAAAAGATGAGAGGTGGCTGCGATGACTGGTTGACGCAGACGCACAGAGGAGGCGATAGTGGAAGAAGGAGAAGAGGGGAAAATAATAAAAGAAGAATAGATGAACAGTGAGGGTACGATAAGATGACGTATACGGAGGGGGAGAGGAAGAAGAGAAGAGAGGAGATGGGGAGAGGGGGCGGCGGCTATGGTTTATGCAGGAGAGGGGGAAGATTGCGATGGGGAAGAAGATAATAGAATAGAGGAAGAAAAGAATAAAAGGGAAGAAAAAATTAATGAACAGTAATAAGATGTTAAGAGCGTGAAAAATAATACATGAATGGAGTTTTGACCTCCCATATAGTAAATGGGGAGGGAGAGAGCTCGGCATCACACCAAGAGAAAGAAGGAGGGATGTGATATCTCACGCTTAACCTTATTAAGGTAAACACATCTTTATTTATAAAAAAAATTTACAAATAGATCTTTTTTATTTTTACATAGGATAGTGGCCTCAAAAGATGATAGCATGAAGGTATGGCTCTACTGAGTCTTAGGACTCACATGCGTTACTTAACAAATTTTAGGAGATCAATGCGAGTGATCCTGGGAATATTTTGGATTTCACTGCATATAGAACAGGGTAGGATAAACTCTCTTTGTAGGATGATTGTAAATTTTGACTTTTGTGTTGAGAGATGTATAATACTGCATGTGATGTAAATTATGTGTTTATACTTATGGAAATGGTATAATTGTGTTTTATTAGAATTATGGGTGGTTTGTCCTTTTGTGTCTCGTGAATTTTTTTAGTTCACAATGTTTGTGTATGATGTGACATTCCCAACCTAGATACAAGATATCAGGGAAGGGGGTGTCACAGATAATGGTATCAGAGCACAGTTGTGAGGTTTGGGATTGGTTTGCGGCCCTCGAAATTATACACCATACCAGAAGAACTTACAAAAATCTATTTGGGATTTTGAAGTCAACTCTAGGAGTCTATCAAAGAAAACAAAGTTAACTTTTGGAATTATATTAATCCAGGTTAGTTCTCCTTTGCAAGAGATGGCAGGGAGTGATGTAGTCATGATGGATCTTTTGCGTAAGGAGACAACACCCTCGAATGGGACCTCAACGACTGCTGTTGGAGAGATGGCGCAAGGGGAGTAGTTTCTAGAAGCACAGTGTGTTTTTCGTGCTCCAGGAGAACATCAGGATAAGGCGATAGGAGCCATTGCAATGAAAAGTTTTGAGAGCATGGATCCTTTTTTTAAGGGGGGGAGACAACCATAGATTGTGGAAGGTTCGACTAGAGAAATTGAGAGGATTTTTAAGATTATTAGGTGTGCAGAACAAGGCAAGGTTAGGTTGGCTACAATTATGCTTAAGGATCACAGATATGGATGGTGGAGGTCTTCACTCAGGACTATTTTCAAAGATAGAGGTGCAAATATTAATTGAGAGGAGTTTCTTGATGCTTGTTGTACGAAGTCCTCAACATGTGAAACATAAGAAAAGAACGGAATTTCTATCTTTGACCCAAGGAGATTTATTGGTGGTAGATTAAGAAGCCAAATTTACTAAGTTAGAGAAATACGTCTCTCGCGTTTGCATGGATGAGCCAACGAGGGTAAAGAAGTTTTTTAGAGAGTTTAAGAAATAATATTAGAAGTAGAGTTGTAGTATTTGATCACCTGATAATGAAAGCAACTTTAAGGACAGCTATCATTATGGAAACCGACTATGAAAAGTTTTTAGAAGAAAGAAAGTTGAGAACGCAAAAGGGCATAACCCTAGTTCAATTTGGAGAAAGTGTAAGTGGAAAAAGATGGTACTTTCAGAGACAACTCAGTCAGCAAGAGAGGGGAGCATGCCAGTTTGTCAGCATTGTAGCAAATGGCATGGAGGAGAATGTTGGTGTAATGTTGACAAGTGTTTTTTGTGTGGCCAAGTGAGACATAAAGCGTAGGACTGCCCAAGCCAAACGAAGCGACAATGACGATCATAACAACAGATAATTCAAGTTAGAATGTGTGTACTGACAAGGGAGGATACCCATGGCGACAGTACACTAGTTGAAGGTATTATTCTTAGTAATAACACATATGTTAAATTTTTATTTTATCTACTACTATGTAATATTTTGTTTCTTTGAAATTTGTTGAGTCATTGAAAGATAGCTAGATTGTAATGACAGAGGAGAGGTCCATTAGTACGTCCACCACAGAGATAGCCAGTACCAACTATGTTATTGCTAGTATTAATGTGATGATCTAAGAGAGGAATAGATCAACATGTGCGTAACTATTAAGGTATGAATGATCTTAATGTCATTTTAAGGATGGATTATTTCGATCAGAACCTTGCGCTCTCGGTAGATGTTTTGTTATCAATGTGTAAGGCATCGATCTAGTAGGACATAAGTTTCAGTTATTAAGACTATGAGGTAATTGAGAAATAGATGTCAAAGTTATTTAACCAGTATAGTACTGTCCCCGTGATGATCCCTTCCCAATCCTACGGAAGATTAGCTTCAATGCATATGTTGTGGACTTACCTCCCGAATATGAGATTAGCTCTACCTTTATTGTGGCAGATATAGTGGCCTATAAGGAACCCACAATAATTCCTAGTGATCCTTTCGAGCCTTCTCCTCCCATTGAGAGTGAGCGCACCCCTGTGCGTCTACCAGTCTCAAGAGCACTGCGCGAGAAAATTGAGGGGATACTGGATAGCTACCCGGAGTTAGGTTTACCAGCGCTACCTTGTCCACTGGCGGGACCGCCCACCTTCCGATGATTCCTGCATCAGCCAGGAAGATCTCCAATGTCTCGATTCAGACCTGCTGGAGCACTACCAGAGCGGTGTCACCCCATACTTGACGGAGTCGAGTTACCGCCGCCCCGGGAGGGTTGGTAGGGACACCAAATCAGTCACACGGAGCCGACGTCGTACCGCCCTGACACTACTGAGCTTGTGGCTAGGAGACTCGTCGTCCTAAAGCTCATTTCTATTTTTCTATTTCAGCCCATTTGATTGTATTGTGTTGGGCTATATGTGTGATTTAGTGTCTTTTAGCCCATTATGATTGTTTTGGACTATTTTACTATTTCTTATTAGGCCTTTGTCTTTTAGGCCCATTAGTTCATTAGTCCTCTAGTGGGATTTGATCTTATTAGGTCAATAGTCAAAGGATATGGAGGTCCTTAGTTGAATTGTCTAAGGGTATTTGTGTCCTGGTGTATTTTGCCAAACCCCTATATAAGGGAGGTTAGTTGTATCCTTTTGCTTCAATGAAGAAAACCATAAGCGTATGAAGCTTTCTCTTGTTGTTTCCCTTCTCTCCTAACTCCCCGTGAGCTTTGAGTGATTGCCCGGTGAGAGACCATCCGGCGAGAGGCTGAGCTGTGCGAGACAGTACCTATCCCCTTCCCGTGCTATCCACCGTCCCGTTCGTGCCACGCTGCCGTCCGCGTCAGTGCATGCAAGAAACGGTTAATTATATACAGAATTATGGCAGGCTTCTGGAATGTAAATAATTAAGTAACAGGTTAAATGTTGCTCTCCAGTTTAAGTTAAAGAATTGGATATCTGTTTGCCTACACCAAGAGAAAAAAGGAGACAAACATGTGTAGATACTTTATTCACTTTGCTCAAAACTTATGGGAGCATCTTTGCTTGTTTTATCATATGCTAACAGAACCAAATATGAAATCTAACAATGAAACATCTTGCAATCTTCCCCATTAAACTGTATTAAAGCACTACCTTTTCTTTCTTTCAGGATAACACTAAAAGGTAGCTTTAATAAATTCATAAAATTCCAGCCTTTCTCTACAACATTAAAAACAATATGGACTTGGATACACAAGAAACTGTCTCCCATCTCCAATGGCACAACTGCATTCTGAAACCTAGTGCTGTAGAGCTTCATCCTAAGTTCAATTTTTTTAGAAAGGGCGAAAATCAAAGTAACTAACAAGAGACACCTCTTTCTGACAATCCATCTTCCCAGTCCATTTCACATTTGTCTCGCTTTTATCTGACATCAAATATTCAGATGGGAACATTGATGCTTTTCAGCATCACCACCATATGCCTCAAGACATGACCACCGACAGAAGTATGTTCTAGATCCAAACTAGACGCCACGATTTCATCACTCCATACCAATCAACTATCACACTCCGAAAGGAAAAAAATCCCTATGGATCGTACGGAACATAAAATTATCCAGCACAAAGGCCATCGGTCTTGATATACAAATGGGCATCGAAATATTCCAATAGCAAACCGCCGCGGACCAATTCATAAAGAGAACTGTCTTCAAGCCTGTCCAATCCTTTCCACAACAATCGCTCTTGTCTCAGAAAAACTTTCATCACAGAGAGAATTAAATACACAAATCCACCAACCAAGAAAAAGGGCAATAAAGATTAGAGGCCTTGCTAGAGAAGAAATCGTTCCAACTTCCAAGCTACTCTCTTCTTCCCAATCCGATCGAGGATATCCATTATGGGATTCCCATTAACGTGGAGTCCAAGGTCAATATCGCTCGTGAGGGCTCAAAGGCTGCTATCGACTTGCAGCATTATCTGAGTACCGACAAGGAAGGCCGCTTTTCGGAAGAGACCAACTGGACGGGCATTGTGCCGATACAGACCACGAACGAGGCAGCTCGAAACGAGGTCTATCACGCGATGATGCAGGCCCAGATGTCGAAAGACGAAAAGAAGATCGCCAAGGCGCGGGAATACGCCGAAATGCTCGCCAAACGCGAGTGGGACGACCAGCAAGAGGCCATCAAGATCGCAAGAAAGACGGCTAACGAGCGGGTCATGATGCAAATCAAGATGACCCACCGGAACCTCATGCAGCAGTACAAGCACAACCAAGAAGACGGGAAGGGGCTCTATGCCCCATCTTCCACCGAGCACTTTGGCGCCTATGTGCTCAGAGAGCTAATCCAGCAATCCAAGGCCCGGCGCCAGATGTCGGCGCAGTTCAAAACCTGGATTGAAGAAATTGGAGTGAGCTAAGCCATGGCGGACAAGCTCCTTGAGGCAATCGCTGATGTGAAGAATGCTGGCGTCGATACGCGCAGCATTGATTATGTGCTCGACTTCGATCTAGGCGAAGACAGCCATAACATCTCAGCGGGTATGCTTCGGGGGCTTGGGCCAAGGTATGGGATGGCACCACTTGTGGCGCAGTCGATTGACGAAGCGGTGGATGCCTATGGCACTTGCGGCCTTCTCGGCTCGACATCTAGCGATGACACCAGGCCGTGTCATGACGTTTACCGGGTCTATGGCATCATCAATGCGCCGCTGATTGATCAGACAATTATCGGGACGGCTTTCACCACCATTCCGGTAAAGAAAAGCTATTACTGGCTCGCGGTGGGCATTAATGATGCCTCACTGACTCAGCCTAACTTTTTCTCCTTTGTGCCGCTCGGTGAATCCATCGATGCGACCACATACGGCTGGACGCTTAAAGCAGCGCTAGGCTATGGGCTTGTGCGCCCCATGGGGCTTTCCACGGGCGCGGGCCTTGATGCCGTGTTTAAACCCTTCTGTTATCGCCTCAATTTCCCGACGAACGGCATTGCGGGGCTCATCGCGCGCACGGTGTGGCAGATCACCCAGACCAGCGGAACACTCGATTACGCCTCAATTGCCGTGTTTTCAGTTCCAGGCCAAAACATTCAGGCGCCATATTTAGGCGGCACAGCGGTAGATGCCGCGACATCAACCGCTAGCGCTACCGTCAACCTCAATGCCTACGGTACGCCTAACTTTGTGGTTGATAGGAAGTTCAAGAACACCAAACGCAAGTATTCTCTGTACAACCTGAGGCTCACCACCGGGCTTGATAAGGAATACATCTATGATGCAACCCCGCTTCAAGCCGACCTATTGCCTGAGGATGATCAAGGGACCGGCGCACAGGTGCAAGGCACATGGGTGACTAACTCGGCGTCTCAGGTCGCCCGTCTTGATGGCACGGCTGCTTCTGGCTCGCAGCAAGTCCTGTGGTATGACCCCGATAACTACCTAAACACCGAGCACACCTTTTTGCTCGCGGCGATCGGCAAGCCTGTGTCGATATTTATTCAAAGCTGGCAGCGCTCTGAGATTAAGACGCTAGAGCAAGCGGTGGACCTTAGGAACAGGCGCTTTAAGCCAGCAGTGAATAACACCACGCGCCAGGGCGCCACATCCTCGCCTTATACCGAATCTAATTATCTTGTGGGGCCAAGCGGTGGCACCCCAATGACTACGTGTTGGAGTTCGTGGCCGGCATTCATTGATGGCACGGCAGGGCCAACCGTCACAGGTTTTGAAGTCCCAGACGGCACAGAGCACGTAGGGACAGGCCCGGCAAACTCCGGGATCTTAAGAGCCAATACTGTCTATGAATTCGCCTTCTCAATCTATGACAAACAGCTTGGCAATGAGTCGAATGTAGGCCAGCCGGCTAAGTTCCAAACCGGCTCGGCTGACTTCGTGGCACTCTCGCTGTTCATCGATGAATTGAGCGGCTATCCGGGGGGGCAATTCAGGCAAAGAACCGGCTATTCACAGAGCGGATCAACGCCCATTAGCTACGTCAATTTTATGGCGACAAATAGCTCTAATGGCTCGCCCCTTACCATCATCAACCACATTCAATTTCGGGTGTACTTTAGGGAATACGGCTCCTTTGAATGGCTGCCAGCACTCCAAATCGACGCCGCGCGCTACTTTCTAGACCCTAACCTTAAGGTGCTGTGGGCCTGTACAGGGACAAGTGTCGGCACCACTGGTGGCCAACCAGGCGGATTTAACGATTACTCGGAACTTCCGGATGATGCCTATACCTGCGTGCTGGTGTGGAAGCAGCGAGTATTTTGGCTGTCTGATAAGTCCATGGTGTTTTCGGAAACCAATAACGCATTTTCCTACCCCCTGCGCAACGGCGTCCCAATCCAGCAAGGCCAGTACAAAGGCGCCATAGTCCACAACTACCCCGGCGAGGCTGAGCAGGATTCCCGGCTTATCGTCTTTGGCACGCGAGAAATTTATGTTGGCAAGTTTACGGGCGAGCGCTCGCAAATGGCGGTGCAAGTTGATCCCGATAACCTCGCTACGTTTTTCGTTGATGGATCAGATTTTGTTCTCAACCCGTGGACCTCGGTCACGGCCTTCTCATATCGCTCTGCCTGCGTGGCTGATGGCATCCTGTATTACTGGGGGCCGCAAGGGGTTTACCGGGATGATGGCCGCGACACGCCGACCAAAATATCTGACTCTATCGAACCTGATATTTTCAACCTCTATGCCAAGCAGCGCACCGATGACATCCATTGCACGTACTCAGAGCAGACTAAAGAGATCATTTGGTTTTACTTTGATAACTCTGTCTATTCGACTTACTCGGCTAGTGAGGAGCAGACCAAGCTCTTAATCTACAACACCCAAACGGAAGAATTCTTTTTTGGTGGCACCTCAGCCTGCATTGACGGCTCGCAAAAGATCATCTCTGGCGATGGCCAAATGGATCTCGTGCGCGAGACGGGCGGGGACCGGACAGTGGTTTTCGCGCGAGTCTCTAAGGCCTCCACGGGTATCCAGCAGGCCTATTTCTTCGACTACCGGAACCGCGCTGGCGATATGCGCTATGGCCTAGAGCGGATGGTGAACCAGATCGCCACGCCATCGGCTGGCACGCGGCGCCTCACCCTCCCCAACGGCGCTACCGGCATATCAGTGGGAGATTTGATCGCCACCGACCAAATCAACGCCTATACCAATGACCAGACGAGCAGCGGCACAGCCCTGGTGCTGGAAGACTTTATCGGCAAGGTCACTGCCGTAAACACCACGGGCACCCACTACATAGACGTGTTGATGCCGTCTAACATCGACTCGGCATTCTCGACGGCTGGCACACTCGGGCCGCTTAACGCCTTCCCGATTTACGTCAATAAGACAATCCTCGCGGCTGATGGCTCAGCCGGCAACGCTTTCAGCTATGCGATCTCCTCGCAGTACTGGTGCCCCTTTGGCATGAAGTTCAACGCTTTTTGGACCTATTGCCACTTTTTGTTCAAGATCACGCTGCTGAAAGCTGAGGGGCTTGATGAAACCTTTGGCGTGGATTTCTATCACCGCTCCCCCACGTCACTGGACTACGTTTCTGAATTTATGATGTTCGGCAAGAAGGAGCTCGGCGGACCATGGACCGGCCAGCTTAACTCCGACGGCGCCCAGCAGATCTATCACCCGCTAGACATTGGTAACGACAACTTCCAAGGCCAAGGGCTCAAGCTCAAGATCGCTGGTTTGCACTACGGCCACAAGTGGGTGCTACAATATTTGGCGATGTACGGCGTTGATCAGACGTTCGACTTCCTGAAACAGTTTGAGGGGTAAGATGAGAGCACCACAAATTGGCGGCACACTCGGGAAAGTCCAGAAAAAGGCCCAGTCTAATATTGATTCGGGCCTCAATCGCACCTTTGGCCGCGACACCACCAAGACCATGGATGAGTACGGGTGGCTTACGGGTAATCCGCGCGTTGACCCATTTGAGAGCCTGCAAAGAAATGTCGATTCTGTTACGGGAAAGAAAAAGACGGCATCGACTGGCAATGAAATGGACCGCATTGGCGATCTCAGCCAGGAGCAACGGAACCGCAATTTGGGGTTTAACCAGGGGCTGGATGCGAGCGACGACGATTATTTAAAGAGTCGGCAAGCTTCGGGCCAATCCTATTTAGACACCATAGGCAAAGCCAGCGGGAACTATAAGCCCGTCATTGAAGATATGATGAAGCAAGCGCGCCAACAGTCGGCAGATTCATCACGCGTTTATACCGAATCATTGCGCCCAGCCCTGCAAAGCATGATGGAAGCCGACATGCGCGAAGCTGGTAACGCCATGACGCTGGAAGAGGCTGGCGATGTAAATAATTACATCCATCAGTCTGTCCGCGACATGTACAACACGCAGGGCCAAAACGTCATCCGCCAGGGCCAGCAGTCTTCCGCGATCCTTGGGGCTCTTGGCGCGCAGAATGCGGCTTCGGCCTTTGGCTCTATGGGGCCTGATTGCCTTGATTATTGTGTATAAGTTTCAAAAAAAAGGAAAGAAAAGAAAAAAAAGAGAAACAAAAAATAGAAAAGGGTCACGACCATCCCACCGTTTCCCAATCCTGCACTACGCATCTTACTATATGTTATCTACATTATTAGAACATGTCAAGGACCTTATGCCTTAGATAAATCTGGAGTTTGAGTTCCCCTCTAACAAAAATAATGATAATTCCAGAGAAGTTTGGGACGTACGGATAGGCCACTAAGTTATGATGGCATGGGGATGACAGTTCCGTTCGGTGAGTCAGTGTAGGGATAAATGGGTCCCGGCTCAGTATCGACTTACCGGATTGGTATCTTGACCCATTCTTAACAACTTAGCAATATTATCCTTGACTATCTTCTATTTTAAATTTATTTTAATTGTTCCTTTAAACCCATCATGCATTCATATAGGACTTTGATTTCACTGTGAAAAGTTATTCACTTAATTCGACTGCGAAAGTCGCTAGGCTTAAACCTCAAATATGAGATATTCCATTCTCAGTTGAGTACTCAATTTCACCAAAGTCCTCTTGAGTCGTTTCTTTGAAAAAGACCCTTGTTTGGATTTGTCTCCAACTCATCCTTTTATTTCCCTTGGACCCACCTTGGCTGCAGCACTTTCACAAAAGCTGGTAACTGCTCCCCAATGGTGAAACCTACGAGTCTACGACCCAGGTACTTCCACACAGTGAAGTTGGTCCCTTTTTCTTTTTATCCATGAATGTATCATCCAAACAATTGTCAATTTCGGAGAACCCTCTTCAAGGTTGCTTCGGTAAAATTCTGAAAAAATTTCAATTAGCAAATGTTGAAAGCATGTCCCATCACACCTTGGCATCCACTTTTCAGTCCGTTCCACTCCATGCCATTACACTCCATTTAACTTCACTACATGTCTCTCCCCTACAAAGTGGACTCCAAGACGGGGTAACTGTAGACATGCCATTTTAACATTTACATAGGTAAATCTCATATTACACTATGATGCCCCAACGCGGCTTTCACAATTGAGTTAGGTCAATAATTTTCGATCTTTTGAATTCATTCAGTACCTCAGGGAAGGAACGTTGACGCGTCTTGTAACGGGAACGCGTTATGTGAACGCGTCTAACATACAAGATGCCGCCACTAAAAGAACAAGAATAAAATAGAAAAAAAGAAAAGAAAAAAAGTATGTTTAAAGCATCCATGCTCTTGGACGCGTTTAGTAAACGCGTCTCAAGGTACGGATGCCTCAATCAAAAGGTTGGTAAATTCCTCGACAAAATTTGTCATTTTCTTTGTTCATGTTAAATATTCTCAAAGAATTATTGGGCTATTGAGGCATTTGGGTCTGTAGACACGTCCATCAGAAGCGTCTTATAGCCCAGACACCTCTTATATTTTAAATATGATAACCTTTAATGCAGGCGTCCAGGGTAAGGGACGTGCCCATATTGAAGCATCCCCTACCTAAGATGCCTCATTCAAAATTTCCCCTATAAATTGAGTACCACTCCCTCTGAAACCAGGGGGGAGGAGGGGTGGCAAGGTTTACAGAAATAGGTTCCAAGGGGTTACAGGGAAAGAGAAGAGAAAGAGAAGAAAAAGAGAGAAAAAAAGGGAGAGAGAAAAGAGAGAAAAGAGGAAGGAAAGAAAGCTCTACCCCCCTCCCGTCGCCTTGGTTAGCTATAGGGGAGGTGCCGCCAGGGTTCTTCCGAGCAATACTAAGGTCCTGCCATAGTGCTGCCGGAGTTCCGCCCCACATCCCCAAGGTCCTACCGTAGTGCTGCTAGAGTTCCGCCCCACATTCCCAAGGTCCTGTCGTAGTGCTGCCGGAGTTTCGCCGCATGTCTTCAAAGTCCTGTCGAGGCACTGCCAAAATTACGCCAAAGCTCCACCCCATTTTTGGCAACCCCAATAAGCGTTCCTTCCCTTTTATTTCTTGTTTTTAGTTGCATGCATCTCTCGCATATCAGTTCCTCCGTACGAAGGGAAAAGTAAAAAGAGAAGACTGTGATGAGGGCAGCACTCTGGAAGTTACCATGTTCAGGATCAACCACAAGGTCCTAATGATCGGATCATTATACAAGAAGCATACTATTCCCTCCAAACAATGAGTGGCACAAAAGTTAATATGGAAAAGATGACAGAAAAAGCTGGACCTAGAATTGACAAATTATGATTTGATCTGGACCAGCATGCCATATACATGCCTTCGCCTTCATTCCTTTACATTCAATTTTCATCATTTCATATGTAGACCAAACCTCGATGGAAATGTTCTTATTCATTACTTTCGCAATGATTCAGAGATCAACGACTTACTGCCAAAAGTTTGCAGTTACTTATGCTTCACTTTTCTTCTCCAGTTGGTTGTCCACTTAACGAATAAGCCAAAATAATAGACTATTGATCAAGCTTTCCAATTTGATGACTTGGTTATGTGTTAGGCGGTCAAAATTGATTGATAGGCATGGAGAATAAGCAAATGTGCGGGGTTTGCTATTCAAATTAATTACATGGATGAACCGGAAAGCCATGGCCCTTGAGAAGTCCGGAGTGGAAAAGTATGATAGGCTGACTTGTCCTGATATAAGGATTTAAAATACTGGGGAATACTTCAGTATCTTAACATCATTATCAACAGAGCCTTACCACATTTATTTAGGATTGGCTACATGAATCCTTTCCCGGCACTGCAATCCTGTCCTTTCAATGTGATGACAGCTGCACGAGACATAGATATCCATGCATTGTAGAATTTAGTGGTCCCACCAAAAAACGGAACATGGTAATTGAACATCAGAAGATGGGGGTAAGATAAAGAAGAATAAATGTACATGTTCTACTAGATCCATGGTTATGGAAGTGTCAAATCAGAGAGGTAAAAAAGTTTTATGTTATTTTGCCTTCATATTTCGCTTTTCTCTTTTGTAAGGCCACAGACCTTTATTTCCTGGATCCTAGGCCCAGGGCTTCTATTCCAAATGAGATTCAACTCCTTGGCCCTTGGACCCACAGAACACCAAATTGAAGTTAATTTAAATTGCACACAATTAAAGTGCAGAGCAGGCATGGGAGCTGTAATAGGAACAAGATGAGAGCAGGGGGCTTCTTCTAGCTTACCATTGGAATTTTTCTTTGAGAGTTGAAGCAGGAACGGGAATGGAAATGATGGCAGAACAAGTGAAAATATGTAATTCTCCTCGTAATGCACAGAGGATCTAGTCCACTGGGAAAATAACTAGAGCCTGATTAGTAAACAATATTCTGCCCTAAATAATAAACAAACATTATCTAGATCCAGCTTTAAATTTTTGTGTCCAAGAGGCCCATAATTTAGACAAATTTGGCTACATGAAAGTGCAAGCAATCGTCCATTCTTTTGCTGGTTTGAGGGGACACAAATTTCTAGTTTTAACTGCCAGAGGTTGGGCAGCTATTAGCCCTGACCATATGAGAATGTGAAGAAATCCACAGACCATCTATTGGGAGATTGCCCCATTTCACATCTTCCTTCCCAAACTAGACTACTCTTGCATTCTTTATCTAAATATGCTTTCCAACTGTTTTCCTCATTCATGGGGTTTAAGAATTAAGACTAAATAAATAGCACACTAGACTTTTTTGTTACGTGGTAACATTCACCAGGATATAGTTCCTTGATTATCTCGTGCACTTTGATCTTCCTTGTTTAATATTTATCTGCAAAATTCATTGACGAAGTCATAGGAATCTTGAGTTTTCCAGTTGGTCTGCAGCTGCCCCTTGGATCCACTCAATGGTGAAAACTTTTATCTGAACTGCCATGTGGAGAGAAGCTACCTCAACTGTCATGCTCTTTTCCATATTCCAGTTAAGAGCGCATCATACATAAATTTAACACCTGGGTGAACCCATTTGTTGGAGTTGGGAGCGATGGGATATAATATCTTCAACTTTTTACATAGCTCATCTCTATGAAAGAAAACCAAGTAAGAAAAATAGTCGGAGGTTTGATCTAAGGATCTCCTCACACAAGGGGAAGCATTCCAGATAGGTCTGACCTATCCTTCCAACTGCATCTTTTGATATACCGATCAGTCAAAGTAAGACACACTAAATAACAAGCCAGGTAAACCACACAATGGACAAGAGGACTTTTTAGGTGGTTCGATTGTGATCCGCAATCTACATCTACCCCTCACTCTCCTAGAGTGAGGCTTCCTTGCTCAAACCAATTCACACGCAGATTCAGTCTGTAGACAATGGCTGAAACCACAGCTTGACACCCAAGGGAGATAGATCCCTTGAACCGATCCTGCTCCCAGCAGAGATCAAACCCACTGTACAATGTAGTGACAGGAGGAATGGTCCTCCCTTCTTCTGAATCCTCAGAAGGAACCCCAAGAGACAAGTCTCCCTTCCTCTAACTACGCGCAGAGGGAACAACTCGAAGAACACTCTCCCTTCTTTTGAAATCTTAGAAGGAACAGAAACAAAAGAAATTTTGATCTGAATTAAGAAGAACAGAAATGAAAAACAAAAGATAGCTGAAGAGAAAAACAAGCGTAGCTCTGAATGTTGATTCAAGAGCTTAAGAAACTCAGCATCAATCCTCTCTTTGCAGGGCTGTAATCTCTTCTCTCTTTCTTTCTCTTTGGCTCTCTCTATTTTCTCAATGAAGGCAGGTTTTCCCTCTTGAGTTCGTAGGGAATGCAACAATGTCTCTGGTTATGATCGACTCTTATATATAGTAGAGAACTCACCCTTTTCAAAAAAAAGAACTGATCCATAGCCAAAATAATTCATTGGTCCAGGTGGCAAAGAATATTTTGTCACTTTTTATCCGTCTAGAACTCAGCCACATGGATTGGATTGCGTGCCAAAAGACTTCAGGTAGCTGGCATGTGATCCACTTGGATTCTCACATTTTTTAGAATTGAATGAAGCTGCGTCGATGCAGCTACTTAATGCATCGAGGCAGTGTAGCTAAGAGGCTTTTGAGCAATTGGCTTCGAAATGCATGGCCTTTGGTGCATCGAGGCAGCTTTTTAGTGCTTCAACATTATTGACTTCCAATTGCTAGTTCTGACCTGAGTGCGTCGATGCAGTCCTCAGATGTGTTAGCACAGTGTGAAGATAGAACCCTTGGCCAGAAAGCTTCGAATGTTGGATTTTGACTTGGTGTGTCGATGCAGCTACTTGGTGCTTTGACATAGTTGCATTCAAAATTCGATCCTTGGCTTAGCGCGTCGATGCACTACTCTGATGCTTCAACGTGGTGTGAGTTGATGGCTGGTTTTGCTCTTGATGCGTCGGTGTAGCTCTTTGTCACATCGATGCAGCTCTCTAAAAATCACTTCTGTGGTTGTGACTCCATCGAGGCAGTGGTTATCCTACTTCGACACTCCATTATCAATCAATACTCCTATGTTCTTGTCTTAACTTCTGGAAGTTTCACCTTGATTCAAAGTGAATTTCCTCTGCCATTTCTCAGATCTTCCTCACTCTTTTTGATACAACTCCAGCATCCAGGGCACCTGCAATTAAAACTATTCTTATTAGCTAATGAACCATATTGTATTGACATCATCAAAACACACAGAATGCAACATGCTCCCCCTTTTTGATGATGACAACAATATGAGTTATTAAGTCTTATTAGTTCACAAAAAGAAAATTCATCTTCCTTGAGGAATAGTTGAACAATCAGAGATTCGAAGGAATAGATAGAAGTACAGAAGAAAGTTTACTTGTGAAGCCAAAAGCGACAGACATGATAGCTCCAATATACCAATATACCAACTTTCTCTCCCAACTTACTCTCCCCCTCAACTTACTCTCCTCCTTTCTCTCTTACTCTCCCGCTTTAACATCATAAAAAAAAGGAGCAGAGAGAAGGACAAATTGTAAGTGCAAGAGATACCAGATATAGTAAGTTTACAAATTTAGAAACTTTTAGGACCATCTCTTAAGGGATTAAGTGTCTAACCAAAAGTTGCGTAGAGGAGATCCTTGTCTGGCCACGTTGGTCTATGCTTTAGAAGGGAGGCAACATGCACACACACACGTGCTTTATCCAAAATGGGCAGCATCACCTATGATAGGCCCTCACTCCGAAGGTCTCCAGGAAAGCCAAGCTCTTTTGTTCCTCTCCCTTTCGACTAAAGGAGATAGTCAGCGACCTTAAAATGCTGAGCGCATGAAAGCCGAAGTACATGACCCTCAGGGCAAGAGTAAGATCCATTCCCTTGAGTCCAGGTCAGAGCACGAGAAGAGGGCAGTATCCCCGCAGGCATGAAAAAGAAAGGGGATTCTGAACCCAAAATGAATGATATTCTCTTCCCTGAAAAAGGAAAAAAGAAAGAAAAAAGAAGAAAATTGGTGACAAAGTCACATGAAAAGGCCTGGTCGTGACCGTGCCTGACCTTAGCAAATGAAACCCTTTATTTTTCAAATCATCCTGGTGGAATGCTGACAAAGTCTATTCTTTCAGAGAAGTTCAGGCATTGCCTGGACTTGATTGACTTGTAGATTACGTGAGCATCGACAGTTACGACGATCGTAGTGGAGCTTGGCACTAGATGCGGCTTGTGAAGACGAGCCAAGAGGAGAATTTGTCGTGTTGTAGTCGAGTTCTCAAGCCGTAACATGCAAGGAGTGCAAAGAAGAGTCCAAATGGGACTCACGTTCCAAGCAGTGGTGGATCCAAATGCGGCCAGCATGCAGCGGGTTTCAGTTTCCGCACACGATACGAATGTGAATGTGACGACTCCCACTCGCACATGGACTCTGCGTACAACATGTCGGAGGATTCCCACTGGGATTCGCCTTCTCGCTGAAGTCGCGAAAGCTGTG
The DNA here is from genome assembly GCA_024336825.1 of Amorphophallus titanum. Classification (NCBI taxonomy): domain Eukaryota; kingdom Viridiplantae; phylum Streptophyta; class Magnoliopsida; order Alismatales; family Araceae; genus Amorphophallus; species Amorphophallus titanum. The sequence continues at coordinate 27,758 of JANBPO010001805.1, read as the reverse complement.
GCTACATGTCGCTCGACCCCTATAAATACAAGCCTTTGTCTTTTGTTTTCAGCCTCTGGTGAGAGGCAACCTAAGAGAGCATCTTAGAGAGAATCTAAGAGAGGTGCGAAAGAGATCGAATGCTTTAGAGAGTTTTTGTAAAGGGGATTTGTTCCTCTGGGATTGGGGTTAGAAGCTTGTAATTTTTCTACATCTAGTGAAGCTCCTAATCGTCGTCGTCCGTGGACATAGGGGGGTAACTTCCAAACCACATAAATTTCTTGTGTTCTTGCCTGGTGTGATTGTTTCCTTTTTTCCCCTCTCCTTTCTTCTTGTTGTGTGGATCGAACACTGGGGCATTACTTTATGCATCAGAGTAGTTGCTGTTACAACAGATAGTTCGCCTTATTCCAGATGATCATTTAGGGCTGGTCAAATTTGGATCTTGCCACCTATGTATTTCAAAGTTTGGATCTTTTTATTTAATCGACCCTTCTTGTTATTGCAGTCTTGGGGCGAGCAGAACAGGTACATGTACTCAAGGAAGAGACTGAAGTGCATGATTCCCATGAAGAAGCGGAGAAGGACAAAATTGCCAAACACCGTCACGATTGATTTGATATCTGAGAAGAACTTCCTATCTACAAGTAGCATTTTGGAGGCGGTCATTGTGAATGCATTTGTGCTTCCAGGTGTCTTTCTTTCCCAAGGTCTTCATGTCATAGACTATTGCTGCACCTATTTATGGCTTTGCCCTGCTATTGTGGGTAATTGTCTACTACTTGGTGAAAAAATGAATTGTATGTCTTTTTTTGTGAAGAAATTAAAGGTGGATTCTGAAACATGTATGAGACGAATTATATCCATTTGTTGAGGACAGTATGCCAATGTTTGCTTGTGTCAGGCATTTTCTATCTGTAGACTAGATTATATCCCTCTAAGAGTCAGAAGTATGTGTACAGACTAGCAATCATAATCTGGATGAGAGTGAGCTTGGATAGTAGATCTCTCTTGTAGACTGGAAAAGTGAAATAGCACACGTGAAATATTTTGGGAATCAAAAAGTCCTTTCAGACCTGCAGAAATATTCAAGTGGGAACCATCAATTGGCACGGATCACCAACATGTTAGGGAAAAAGATGTAGTGAGCAAAAGAGAAAGCTGTTTCATGACGATGCTTTGATCGCCTTCACGTTCTTCACATCATCTTCTGTGCCCAGCTCCCTTTTCTTAATCAAAGGAAAGTCGAAGAGTGTAGGAAAAGAATGACGAGGGAGGCCGATTTGAGAATGGCACCAGTGTGCACTATAAAGAACGAATTCAGTTGCGCCGATGAGTTGGAGTTCTGCATCAGGAGCAGATCTCGTGAGAAGCTCATGTGGGAATAAGTATGCCGGTGAATAAGTGAACAGATTTTGCGCCATGGTACCGAAGTGAGTCTGCCAGTCTCCACGTGTCTTCAGTCGGGGCACGTAATTAGTCACATTCCTAGAAAAGCCCAACACATTGGCTATGTGATAAAGGGGGCTTTGTTGGAAGATCCTCAAGGTAGTCTGCGCCCCCTCATGGCAATCGAATTTGAAATGGAGGCCAACACAGTAGTTGAGAAAAAATATGCACTCGTAAGGAGGCCGGCCCATGCTGGAGGCCGTGAGACTACTGTAGAGATATGCAAGGACAGCGGGCCCCACACTTTTGCTCTCCCAAAGTCCACAAATCGCGCCCAATTGATCCTCCTCCACAATGTTGTTGGTGCAAGGGAAGAGGAGAGCTTTAGCTAAGCATATTGTAAACCCTTCATGAGTGCTTCCAGATGATCATCACCTGTCAACTTTTCTAGGGCGCTTATAGTCCATTCCGCAAGCTTTTGTAAATTAGTGTCCTTTTGAGTTTGGATGCCCTTGATGGCTCAGGAGGGCATAAAGCTTCCAAGGACTTCCTCGAAGGTTATCTTCTTCAGCATGGGCAGGATCTTTATCTTACCGTCCTTCCTGAACTTTTTCAAACCAAGTAGAAGTTCTACTTCCTCGAGAAGGATGGTTGCTTAAAAGGTGTGAAAAATAAAAGTGTGAGTTTGAGGGTGCCAAACTTCTACCAGTGCACCCATGGCTACCCAGTCCATATAAATCATGTCGTAATGCTTGGTGTGAACTACGAGTCCTTGGAGGTTCCACTTTGTGATGATAGCTCTCATGCCAATGGTAATGTTAGAAGTGAGCTTTGAAAGTCAGGGCAGCTTGGAGAATTTTCTCAGACCCGAAAAGAGAGGTTCTCGGACCCGAAAAGAGAGGGTATGGCTGAAATAAAAGAGGGAGGTAAATAAAAAGAAAGAAAATTCATATAGAAGAATTGAAAAGAAAGAGGTGCCAACTTACCATTCGTGAATGAATCCTCTCACTCAAGTGACCATCGATGTTGGTAAGCCTCTTAAAGTCATTGCTAAGCCTGCTTCTCTTAGCGGGGCGAGAAGATTCACCTTCCATCTCAAAAGGCCAAAACTTCTTCTCTCTCTCTCTTCCTTCTCTTGAAAGATTCAACCTCCTTAAACCTTCTTAATGCCCCTTTCCTAGGCCAAAGGGAGGGGGGTATTTATAGAAAGGGAAGTGACCAAGAAATAATAATAAAAATGGAGTTACCATCTTTGACTTTGTCAGGGTGGTTTTGCCTTGTTGTGATGCTTCTGTGTGCTGATCTGCTTGTTCAGTTACATGCAATATGAATGAGTCTGTCTTACTATGTTAGCTATTAAGTGCAGGTTGTTAAAAAAATAGAAGAAGAGAGAAAGAGAGAGAGAGAGAGAGAGAGAGAGAGAGAGAGCAAGGTGATACCACTGTCCCGGTGCCGCTATCCCACCGTGTCTAACTTTTGGTCACCACGGTGACTGGAGCCTCATGTCATGTATTTTACTATATGGTATATACGCTACTAGATCATGTCAAGGACCTGGCAGCTTGAATAAATCTGAACTTTGAGTTTCCCTCTAACAAAAATGGTGATAACTTCAGAGAAGTCTGGGTCGTGCGGATAGGCTATTAAGTTGTGAAAGTTTGGGGATGATGGTTCTGTTCGTTGGGTCGGTGTGTGGATAAACAGGCCCCTGCTCAGTATTGACTCATCGAATCGGTATTCTGACCCACGCTTAACAACTTGACAATAATATCCTAGGCTATTTAATTCTGTAAGTTTAATTATCCTCGAAGGAGGTTAGGTGTGGACAAAAGGAAAATAATTTGAAATTAGTAACTTGTTGAGTCTATTCCTAGACTCATTCTTGCTAAATATTTTCAGGTGATTTCCTTGATGAGGACAAGGAGTTAGTGAGTAGTGACTCCGATCGAGAGGATTTGGTGTAATCTTTAGAGATCTTTTCTTTCCAGTTGAGGTGACTGTTGTTAGAAGATTTAAGTTTTGTAATAATGGACTGTTGTATAGAACTTTTACGTATTATCAGATTTGGACTGGTGATTCCTTTGTCGTTGTAGCTTATACTAAATATTAGAAAATGTAGCTTTCCTTGCTACCAACTGTTCTCTTGGTCCCATGGCTCATGCTCCGGGTCTCCCTTCCTTCTGATCTCATAAAGTTTCCCCAAGTCTAGGATCCTAAGCTGGCACTGTATAACCAAAGAAACTTTGATGCTTTATCCTTGTACCTGTAGTGACTTTTCCTTTGAGAACTAGACTTGTTTGATTGTAACTTGATGCTTGATACTTTGGAAGTTTCTTATTGTTAGTACAATTTGACAGGGTTCGCACTAGCTCTGGAATGTTCCTCAAGAGAGGGCAGGACAAAATCATTCGGACCATCGAAAAAAGAATTGCAGATTTCACCTTTATTCCTGTAGGTAAGACATGCAAATACTTATATTAAAATGAGAATTTCACCTTGAAAAAGCTTTCATTTTTAATCATGTTTGATCATTATATTAATAGATAAAGTGTCTGAGGCAGTGATTCATTTGTCTAATTTTTCTGAGGCTTCAAAAGCATTCATAATCCCGCGAAAATGACTCGTAAAGTGGTAGGGAAGGGAGCGAGTAGAAATGAAAAGGAAAGTAGAAAATTGGAAGATGATTCCATATAGAAGAGGTGCCCCCTATTACTGTTGTAATGAGTTGCAGACTTGTGGGTAGATTGTGGCTTCAAGAGTGGAGCATAGAACAATAAGTGGATGAGGTGAGACAGCTAGGATTTTAGGGTGAGCAAAAAAACAGAATTGGGTGAACAGAGCTCTATCCCGATTTAGGAAAAATGAACAGGATGTAGTTGGGATTGCGTTCGATCCGATGGACACAATCCCAGTAACTCTTTCAAGTAGTTTGCCCCTTGGTCTGACAGCTTTAAGGGATATAATTAGTAAGATAGTTAAGAAGCCTCATGGTTTTTTATTCCCTTGGGATTCTTGTCTCTCTGGCTATCAACTTGATAGGAGAAAGATGACTTTATACTTTGGGTTATACTGTTGGTTTATCAGACACTCATGCGGCTTCTGACTGACCTTCCCCTATCCAAAGATATGTCACCCACACTTTGTAGATGACTAACCTCAGGCAGGAAAGTGGCCGGAAATCTTGCCAAATCGATTCAATCCTTTGAATCAAGTCAACCCTGGATTGATGGGATAGAACTTATGATGAAACTGAGAAGGCAGGTTGGAAAAGTATAGGACCTGATTTAGTTGCTAGATTTAACAGATTGTGGCTTGATATTGAGGTGATTAAGTGCCTTCTGGTCTGTATGAAGATGATTAAGAAAAGATTGTTGAAATGTGATGGGTCAATCCACAGACTGAGAGATTGTTGATTCGGTGTGGATCTATCTACAGATTGAGATATCTGCAGGTAGATCCTCTTAGGTGCCCCTCTCAAGAGGTATCACTGTCCTTCACCTGGATGGAGTGGACTGTTGTTGGATTTCTCCTTATGGATGTTAGCATAAGGAGTTTACATCCAAGAAATGCAAAGTCTAGTGGTCAATGCCCTTCTTGAATGCCTAGTGGTTATGTGTTTTAGGTTTTTTTTCCTTTCTTTTTTTTGGGGGGAAGGTGTTCAAAGACCAAATTTCATTAAGAAAACAAGATACAGAGAAGGACATAAGAAGACTAAAAAAGCTCTACGAACAGAATAAATTTAGTTGTTACATGTGTTTTAGGTGCTTAGAGAATAAATTTTGTTCTTTTTCAATGATTTATTTTCTTTTCTTATCTTTTCATACATAACAAATAAATTAGTATAAGCATCTTCCCAATGATCTACTGTGTAATGTTTGAAGGGATGAGGTAGGTGGATGGATCCTTGACACTCCTGCACGATTTCCCTACAAATCCATTCTACGGTGAGGACGAGAGAGTGTTTATTTCTATTTTAGGGGAAAATCATGCCCAAGGTTGTGTGGAGGATTTTAATTGATTCAGGCTCGGATTCGTAGTTTAAATATGATTTTCTGGATGTATGCATGTCCAGGGATTGATTCCCCTTATTTTCCCCTTCGTCTCGAGGCGAATGGGGCATGGAAACGCACCATATGCGGTGCTCTATTTGGACAAAGCTAGCAGAAGGTGGCCAAGGCGATGGCTGTCTGGTGCTCTACTAGGCTGCCAAAGAGCTGGCCACCTAGATCTGCTGGGTGGCTAGTAGTCTGACCGCCTGGACTGCATGGCAGCCACAGATGTGGCCGCCAAGCCCCCTTTATGCCCAGACATTGGGCGACCAAAGCAGTGGCCACCCTATCTGTTGGGTGGCCAAACATGTGCCCACCCAGCTCAAGGATGGCCCAGGGAAGGGCAACCAGTGATCTAGCCACCCAGTCGTGAGGGCGGCCAGTGGTTTGGTCGCCCTGCCCTTTGTGTCCCAGACACGGTCCCATGTCAATTCTGTACTTCAGGGTGTCCATGGTCAGTCTGATTTCACGAAAAGTATGTCCGCGTGATTTTGTGTGCTATGGTGTTTCCATGTAACCTTCGAGGGCCATCCCATGTGAGTTGCATTTTGCAGGGAGTCCTTCCCTTTTGGTCTGGATAATAGTGAACAGTTATTCCCACATAGGTTAGCGGGCTGACATTCGCTAGTTTACGATATCCAGCCTAGATAGCTTATCAAAATTTGATAGTATTGTACTGTACTTTACTGTGGTTCAGGTGCGTGTGTGCATATTTTCTAGTGATTCCCGTGAGACTGTGAGATTTAGTATTGTGCTCATACACTACATTGGGGTTATACCATAGATAAGCCCGGTGTGGATAGCTTGAGTTACACTGCCTTGACGGCATTTCGTGGACGGATCAGGCGAGGATAGCCTAGTGTGCGCAACACCCATTCAGCAGAGGTGAGGACAGCCTAGAGCGTAAGGCGCCTTGGCTTGGGCAAGTGTACGTTGCTGATGAGTGTAGTGGCACAGGTAGCAGGACACGGCTGTGTTGTTGGGTGTAGAGGCACGGACCCTAGCCAGTCCTTGGCAGAGATGTATGTGTGTCTCTTGCCCCACTTGAGGACAGGGTGTGGGCACCTGCACAAGACATATAGAGGACCGCTGGACCTTCTGTCATTTACAGTTTAGATTAACGACAGTGTTGTCGAGGACCTTATGGCAAATGCGACAGTGTTTAGCGTAGAGTTCATAGCTTTCTAGCTAGTTCAAGACCGAGGTTTCCTGTCATTGAAGTCGTGGTCCTCTCGAGGGTGGAGGCTATACTCTTGACATGTGAGCATAGCTATGGTTTCCATTAGCTAGGACAGCTGACACGACAGCGGTGTCGTGAGTTCTGTAGCGTAGTCGTGGTCTTTTCAATAGTTAGTCTAATGGTTTCCCGACCAGGAAGGTTGAGGGTTCCCAGTGGTACATAGGAGTAGCTTAGATTACTGTGTTCTACCAACTGTTGTTGCTACTGTTGTACTTGTTATTGGGGTTGTTATTGTTAATATTATTAATGTCGTTACCATTATTGTTGCCGCTATTATTGTTATTATTGTTGTGGTTACTGTCCTTATTGTTTACCTCTGTTGTCTTGTGGGGGGATCCGCGAGACCCCCATTAAGTCAATGAGATGAGACTCACCCCTTATTTTTCAGGTGTAGTGGCTCCTACTCGTAGTTCGGAGTGTTGGTGCGGCGCCAGTAGTAATTCTTAGTGTCAGCTTGCCAAAGCCGAGATATGCCCCCCTGTCAATGTATGCTCTTACTAGTTATGGTACATATATTGCATTAGTCAATTATAATATTACAATCTATTATCATTTTAAACATTTTTTAACATTATGTCATTATTTAGATAATCAATAAGTTGTACATCGTGGGGTTTAAGCATAAATGGATAAGACTAAGAGCAAAGTTTGAGGAGATCTTTACGAGGAAGAGATCTACTAGAAGCAGAGATCCAAGGAGAAATGGCTAAGGAAGATGACACGAACACTGACTATTTCCAGCAAACAACCTCTGGAAGGAGAAGGATCAACTCAATTCGATGTTTCAAAGTTGGCGACCAATTACTCTCTAGTAACGACGATATCAGAATACAGGTAAGCGAGTTCTTCTCAAAATCTTCACTGAAGAGGGCCAAGGCACGCCTTTGATAACTGATGACCTTCTTCCAAGCCTTTCTCCCGAGGAAAGGGAAGTCTTCTCTTGTCCCTTCTCAGAGGAAGAGAACCAAAAGGCTATTTTGTCTCTTGGGGGTGACAAAACACCCGAGTCAGATGACTTCTCTTTGGCCTTCGCGTTGGGACATCATCCAGGTAGACTTCCACTTTGAAGTACAAGAGTTTTAGGAGGGAAGAGCGCATTTTAGGGGGTCTCAATAACACTCTTAATTCTCATTCCCAAGAAGTAAGGTGCACAGAGCCTCCAAAAGTTAAGACCCATCAACCTCTGGAATAGGACCTACAAAATCATCTTCAAACTTCTAACCATGAGACTTGACATCGTGATTCACAGTATGGTTCGAGTCTATCAAGGGGCTTTTATCAAAGGTCATCATATATAGAAAAAAAATTTGGTAGCTCATGAATGTTTGCATGCCATAAAAACATAGAGAAGTGATTCTTGTGCTGGATTTTGAGAAAGTTTATGAGTCAACTGGCAATGTTTATTTGTTATGCTTGAGAAGATGGGGTTTGATGAAAGATGGATTGGATGAATCCAAAATTACGTCACTTCAGCAAAATTTGTAACCTTAGTCAATGGACAGCCTTCCTCTTATTTCCATAGTGGTAGAGGCCTTCGACAGGGAGACCTGATGTCTTTTCTTCTCTTTGTTCTAGTTGAACATATTCTCAACAGAACTTGGTTGAGGACGAAAACTTATGGACTGATCGAAGGGTTCTAGGTTGGAGCAGACAATGTCCACCTCACCCATTTGCCGTATGTAAATGATACCATACTATTCCTACCAAACAACAAAAAGCAATTATATGTTATCAAGCTCAAGTCACAATTGCTGAAGTGAGTGGCCTCAAGGTGAATTTCAACAAGAGCCAGGTAATGGGTGTCAACATGGAAGAGACAATCCTATGGGGAGCAACTTTCATTTTAGGGTGTCATATAAGAGATTTTTCCATCTCTTATTTAGGCCTTCGATTGTTCACAAGAATTTTACATCACAGTGCCTGACACATTATGATACAAAGATATGAATCTAGACTGACATGGTGGAAGCATGGTTGTCAATACCACCCAATACGTACCGAATTGGGACGGTACATATCGGTACCAACCTCAGCCGGTCCGGTTCTACCCATTTTCTACATAAACCAGCCAGTACAGTTTCAAAGATGAACCAGGTTGCACCGCCCGGTTCATCCACCGGGACCGCCTGATATGAGAGCGGAGAGGCTCTCACAGGCTGTATTGTGTGTGCAGCCCATGAGAAGCCCTCACCCATTTTCCAACTACAGTCGCCCTCCTCTGCCTGCCGCCGACCAGCCGTCGTCCCGTCGGCGACCAAATGATCGCCGTAGCTTGCCACCCGTGATCGTCGCCACTGCTACAAGCTTGTAACTCTTTATCTCCCTTTCACAGTCGCACAGGCCGGAGCAACCGTGCGAGACCGCCTGTCCGCCCCACCGGCCAATTCGATGCAGATCACTGTCATCCACCGACCAAAGCCTCTGCTGCCAACCAGATCCGGCCATTTCTTAGCTGGAAAATCTCATTTTCAGATTAAAAAGGTATTTTTTAACTCAACCCCTCTCGTTTGAGGTTCCCTTCTCAGGCCTCCGGGAGACCTCTTCCCCCATAGTGGCAAGCGCCACCATCACCTACCGATAAGCTCACCCAGGCCCTCCTCACTAAATTAAATAAAATGGATGAGCAATTTCGAGATCTAAAAAAGACTGTGGACGTAAAATCCACCCTTGAAGTCTCCTTATCAGTCCTTCTGATATTCCATCTTCCCCCATCCGAAATGCCTACATACCATCGGTACAACGGCACTGTCATCCCCTTCATTCATCTCAAGAATTTCATGTATGAATCCTCCTTTTGGCAAAATGATAAAAGGTCCCTGGCATATCTCTTCTAGAGATCCTTGGATGGCCCCGCTCTAGAATGGTTCTACTCCGTAGAGCCGAGTGAGGCTGAGAACTTTGATGCAGTTCAAAGAAAATTCCTCTAGAAGTACCAGGATCGGGTCGGCCCATCCCTTTCCATTACTGACCTAGTGGTTGAAAAAATGAGGGCAGTGAAAGATTTCACTTAATATGTTGACAGATGGAGGTCCCTGGCAAAAAAGATAAGGGATACCCTCTCAGAGCCAGAGCAATTAAAGATATCATGTCTAATGTCACCCCGCAGTTTAGACATGTCTTGGCTATGAATAAGCTCACCATAATGGAGGAGCTATATGAGAGAGCCAGGTATGTCCAAACCCAGCTGAAAGACTCCCCTCACATGCACATGTTCGAGCTACCAAAGTCTAGGGTGGTCAGAAAGATAAACACTAGTGTCCAAGGTGGAATGACAGAAGGGGTCATAATGAATGAGCAAGTGAGTGTACTTGGTAGCCCCAACCAGTCAGCCAACCTATGACCTCCACAAATGTCATGACTCCCACTATAACAAAATCAACAAACCTCACAGCTTCATCACCCCCACCACCAAATGGCCTCCGTCAGAACAACATGTCTCAACCATTTCAACCCCAGCAACAACAACCACCTCCCTAGTATCACCAAGTTCCACTCCCAGTGAAATACGGTCCTCCCCAACAACAATGGAGGCAAGTTGGCCCCAAGAAAGCCCATTATCCACCATTGCCAGAATCCTTGCCGAACATATTCAATGCTCTCATGGCTGCAAACGCACTCATCCTACCCAAGGAAAGACTCGTATGGCCCCCGAATGTTGACACTTCTAGATACTATGTTTTTCACAGACAACCGGGTCATATAGTGGAAAACTACTTCTATTTCAAAGATTATATTTATGATATGAATGACGAAGGTGGGATTGACTGGGATGAAATGAGGCGATACATCACCATCCTAAGGCCAGGAGACCTCTCGCTAGACTGCAGTTCCACCAGTAATAGCTACAACAATAACAACAACCACAATAACAGCAGCAGCCTCAGCAGGCCCCACAGTAGCAACCGAACATGGGCATTGTTCAGAACCCAATTCTGGAGCACCCCTAGCCCAATCATCAGGTCAACCTCATCTCCTCTTTCCAAGAAATTGGAAGAGGACAGGGTTGGCATGCCGAAAGCACCTCTGTTCTTGCCACCAGCCATATTCCTAGTCAACCGCTACGCCTTACTTAGCCAACACATTTCTCTCCATGACCCGCATCACAACCTGAAACGAGGTCTCCACCATTCCCACAGTCATTGTGCCCCCTTATCTGCATCCCTGCCACTAACTCCCCATTGATCCACCAGCAACCACCGTCCACTACAGTCCCTTTACCCTCAAAGCCTCTCATCATCTCTCATCCCTCCACTTCACCGTCTACCTCTACTACACCTCCACCTCCACCCCCATCTGTAAAACCTCTTATCATCTCTCGGCCAAGCACCTCGTCGTCCACTTCCATGTTTCACCTTTACCCTCAAAGCCTCTCATCATCTCCCATCCCCCCACTTCGCCATCCACTTCCACTTTACCTCCTCCCTTACCTTCTAAAACCCTGGTCATCCACAATCCATCCGAGACCCTATCTACCTCTACTACACCTCCACCTCCACCTCCCCCTCTCTCTCTTCCTCACTCTCATTCTCTCGCCCTCTCACCCTCTCCCCTCTCACGTTCTCTCTTTCTCCCCTCTCTTCTCCGGCGGCTGATGCAGCAAGGCGGGGTCAACGCGGGCGAGGAGCGACCGAGCATGGGCGAGGATCAAGGGGCAGTGGCTCGCGGTGGAGCTCATGGCGAGTTCGTGAACTAGCAGGGCTTAAATGGCATTTTGTTGGCAGACCGGCGTCCTCGATGCGTGAAATCCCTAGTGGAGGTAGGGGGACGGATCCTTAACCCACGTACTTCATTTCCCGTGAGTTTTGTAGGCCGTGGTGAGCCGAGAGGGCTTATTTTTATGTTTTGGGAAAAATGCTTGAATTTGGGGTGTGAGCGAAACCAAGCATTTCGATCGTGTTTTTGGGATTTATTGGGTCCTCTCAGTGCTAGAGAGGTTGGGGACTAGTTTTCCCTTATTTTACCCTTCACATGGGTGTGAACAAAGTGTGGAATGGATTTTTCCACTGTTTTCATCGTTTTCGGGCTCGGGACGACCTAGCGGTCTGTCCAGGGACCGCTAGGGTGCTATGCATGTGGAGACCGCTAGGGGTCCCCCAATGTCGGTTTGAGCCTTGCGGTAGCATAATGGACCGCCAGGAGGGCTTAGCGGTCTGGTGAAGACTGCCAGACGTCGCTTAATGGTCAGGGCATGACCATTTTTGAGGTTTTACCGTCTGAGCATTTTTGGGCCTAGCGATTCTGGGGTAGACCGCCAGGCGGCCTTGTGGCCTGGGGATGACCGCTTGGGTCTCTCCCATGTCGCTTTGAGCCTTGCGGTCGCGCGATGGACCGCCAAGAGGGCTTAGCGGTCTGGTAAAGACCGCTAGGAATCGCTTAGCGGTCAGGGCATGACCATTTTTGAGGTTTTACTATCCCATCATTTTTGGGCCTAGCGATTCTGGGGTAGACTGCTAGGTGGCCTTGCGGCCTGGGGTTGACCGCTTGGGTCTCCCCTATGTCAGTTCGAGCCTTGCAGTCTTACGATATACCGTTAGGGTGCCTTAGCGGTCTGGTGAAGATCGCTAGGCTCTGCTTTGCGGTCCGGGAGTGCCTGCTATGGATTTGTGAGTTCCGAGGGCGTAGCGGTCCTGGCTAGACTGTTAGGCTGGCCTTAGCGGTCTAGGAGTAGACTGCTAGGCTCCCTAACGGTCCAGAGAGGACTGCTAGGCAATTCTTCATGCTCGCTGTGTCCATGTTATGTTGTGTTGGTCTCCAGTCGACCCTGTTGCGACCCAGTGGTTGACCTTTGGCCTCGTGGATGTCCCGAACACCCCGTTGGTTCCGTGTCCATGGTTTTGGGTGTCTGGAGATACCATGTTACCTCGATTAGTGTGTTCGTGAGTCGATGCGAGTGTGGTGGGTCTTCCCCGTATGATGTGGGTTTCTCCGAAAAGGGATTTTCCAGTGGGCCATGCGTGTGTGGCCTTGGATCGTGAGTCCAATCAACCAGACCGGGGCTGGAGGTTTCCCGTGTGTCCCTTGGATAGGGAATTGTCCCGGCAACTTGTGAGCTACCTTAATATTCGTGTCATCGTGATTTTGGACCTAGGAATTAGGCCAGATTGACAGCGTCGTGCCGTCATGTGCAACGGTCTTGACCCTAATATGGACGCACTTTCGGGACGCTGCTCATTTTTGTTAGTTTATTCATCTTTTCATTCGTTTGTTTAGTTTGTTAGTGCGAGGACGTGCCAGTCACCTAGGTGACGATTTATTCAGACTTAAAGAAGCCCGTGGTGCGCTCGATCTGACTAATCAGGCGATTGTGTGTATCGTGTCAGGACTGAGAACCCACCGTACCATGAAGGTTACGACGTTAATTACATCCCCTCGGAGAGGAGAAAATCCCTGATTAATCACCGAAAAAAAGGGGCCCTACGGCCTGAGATTCATAATAATGGTAGCGAGAGTAAAATCTTGGGATGTGTTCAAACAAACCCCGCATTGGGGCTTAAACGTTCAAAAGAATTCTATTAAGTGTTATATTTGTATTTCAACCCAAGAAACTAATGTCCCTCTAATAACATCACACCATCTCATGTTAGGCCTTCCACAAGCACTTTTACTAGCATCCACTAAGATTTGATTACATCTTTTAACTGGCACTGAGTTAGAGCGACAGTGTATATGTCCAAACCATTTGAGCTTATTTTCTCTCACTTTACTATCAATTGGAGCTACACCCAAGTCCCCACGGATGCGTTTATTCCTAATTTTATCTTTCTCAGTTTTACCACACATTTATCTCAACATCCTCATCTTCGCCACACATTTTGTGAATGTGTTCATTTCTTACTGCCCAACACTCAATATAATAATATAACAAAACAAGCCTTAAACTTCCCTTTAAATTTCACGGGTATACGACCATCACAAAGGACTCCTAATGCGCTTCTCCATTTTAACCAACCTGTCTTAATCCTATGTGCAACATCATCATAGAGCTCCCCATTCTCTTGAATAATAGACCTTACGTACCGAAAACAACTACTTTTAGAAATGCTTTGTCCATCAAGGGAAAATCTCATGTTATAATGCTGGCATAGCGGATGGAGGCACCATATTCCTTCATCAAGACACATACCGAGTTATTGTTTGATTTTTGCATGGTGCGCGAGCTTATAACCCTACCAGAACCGGAAGCTGGCCAAGGAAAGTAAGGTTAAAGAGACTAATTTATGTCCGTATCAACGAATGTCAAGCCACGCCGCAGAAGATTACTATGTCTTGAAGGACAAAGTTGAAAGTTTAATACAGTCAAGGGTCATCCAAATTAAGAATCAACGAGTGTCTCCTCCGCAACCTCATCAATGGGATCGACCAAAGTACTTGGCTAAACAAATCCTTGCTTTAGCCGCATTTGCATTGCCTAAGTTTGTGGCAAAGGAAGCGCTCCCAGGACGGTCTCCCATCTCTAAGAGAGACGCAAGAGGACTCGCCCATGATCGGGAAGCAAACTTTAAATCTATAATTCTGTCAACACCATAGGGTTGTCACTCTCCTCCAGTAAGTCAGACTCTGGCAAGGAGCTCGATGACTCCACAAATAAATATCAAAGAGAAGTGGCACTTGAAGACCAGGACGAGCAACCTCAGTCGTCTATTGTCAACAATCTGGAATATTATGACGTTCACGTCACCGGGTCTGACGACGACGAGAATTGCATCGATCTGCAGTCAGCTCCGCGAGAACTTGAAAATGGCGGCCAAGCAACTGTGGACGAATTAGTTGAGCTCAACCTCGGGGACGTGGATGAGTCCCGGCCAATTTTCATCCATGCCCTCCTCAATGAGGAAAAAAGGCAAGCATACAAATAGCTCCTATTGGACTACAAAGCTTGCTTTGCCTAGACCTACAAAGAAATGCTAGGGTGGAACCCTCCATGGCAGAGCATGAATTAGCAATACTCCTCACAGCCAAACCCGTCAAACAAGCCGAAAGGCGTATGCGCCATGAGCTCGAGCTCAAACTGAATGTGGAAGTTGACATGCTCCTGAAAGTGGACTTCATATATCCCTTCATCTATCCAATAAGGCCTGTCGAAGGACGACTTTTCTATCCCGATCACTAAAACCATGGTCGACATGACCACCGGTATGAAGCTTTATCCTTCATGGATGGATCGACAAGTTATAACCAAATCTGTATCGCCATCAAAGACAAGGAACGCACAGCCTTCCGATCCCCCAAAGAAAAATTCAATTACAAAAGGATGCATTTCGGCTTGAAGAAGGTCGGCGCCACTTATCAAAGGGCAATGAACAAACTTCTCAATGAAATGCTCCACAACTTGGTCGAGTACTATGTTGATGACCTCGTCGTCAAAATCACCTAGCCGACTTCTGTCGGATTTTCGAAAGACTTCGACAATCCATTTACTTTGTTGTTTGCATCAGTCTTTACACCCTGTTTGCACAGTTCGCACAGTTTTCTGCACTGTCTCTGCATGACATGCACTTTTGGGGAGGGTAGTGGTGGGGCCCGTCGTGGAGCTGGGTGGTCTCCCGGATCCTCAGGACCTGCGCGGCTTACTCCAGCGGGGTGACGTCCGCCATCCTCCTGTCCGAACTCTTTCAGGTGCGCGTTATGATCTGTCATTGTTACCCCCGCCTTTCGTTGCTTCCTCTCCCCCTCCAAGTGCCCATTTTGTTTGGGTTGGGCCGAAGTTGGGACTGTGGGGCTGTAACGTGGGATTCAGTGGTTAACTGAAGTTCTTTTGCTTGCTGGACTAACATAATTCGTTTTTGGAACGTTTCCTTCGCGGCTCCCTATCAAGACAGCCCAGGCAGAAGTAGCCTAGTCGCAGTCCCTCGGGCTCGGGTAGACGCCGTGGAAGAGAAGAAGAACAAGAGAACAGGGTAAAATAGCAAGAACGAGGGTAACAGAAAAGGGTCAGAACCGGCCTGCCCAGACGAGGCCATCCCATTGCTTTTATATGCCTCTCGGCATTACACTCAAATGATGGGAGTTACGCCACATGTCTTCAGCGCATCACCAAGAACAAAACAAAAAAAAGCCATTCCCGAAACTGCCCAATAGCTTATAGCTGGCTTGGAACTGTTACCATTGTGTCTCGGATTAATCACTGCTATAACAGTACCAACACTCCATTTTAATCCTTGTCGAAAGTGGGGTACTGAGAGATGAAATCGTAGTAATCCACCTGATGTGGGCGGATCCCGTCGGCACTGTGACGTGGCCCATCCCACCTTCCCAGGGCAAACACCTATCATATTTTGAATTTCAAGCATCATGATGATGGAGTGGCGTATCTCCAGGTGGTGACGTAAGCGAATCATGGGCGCATCAGGGAAACCTCTCTTTGATCGCACATCTCCACTCGAGTTGTGCGCACGTTGCCAAGGCAAATAATCGCATGATTTCTGCACATTGCTCAATTTACACTTCCCTACCGCAACTCCGGAGGATCCTGAAGCACGACTTTGCTTATTTCCACGATTTATCTCCACGGAAAGGCAATCATGTTACAACTTAGACTCTCTGTCTGTATAAGGTTGGTCTCAACTACCTCCTCAAGGTACGCACCAACAGTACTCAGCCCTTGATAGTAGCACCAGTATAGTTCCCCTCTGTAGGATTCCCTTTCCCACTGTTAACTTAAACATCAGAGGGTTTTCCCAAGGAACGTAAGTCCTGGTGAGAACTTATCTTTCTGTGCAGGAGGATCAGCTTCGACGCTTAGTAGGCTCATCTAGCGTTTGGGATTCCTTCCTAGATGCTCGGCTTCTATGTTCGATGTTGTTGTTTGCTACCTTGGCTTCCTCACTCGATCCTGTAATACAAATTCAAGTGTGGCATAGGCAACACTTTGGCGCCGTCTGCTAGAACGATAGGAAAGCCATGGCCCTTGCCCGCAAAAAGGTTGAGCGACCCAACGCCAACGTCAAGGCCCAACCCTCATTCGCCGAATCTGCTCCCCCTTCCCTGTCTCACAGGAGCAGTGCAGCGTTCCGATGGAGCATATGCGAACCTTGCAAAAGACAATCCTAAGGTTGTCGAACTGGATTATAGCACAGGCTCTGCCTGCCACCGCCAAAGATGATGACTAACTTCCTTCTTCACCGACTGTTTACACGCGAAAAACAAGTGATGCAGACACGCTGATGATGAATTAAAATTTAGGCGATTTTGGGTATCATCATCATGTTTATTTGTATTTCTTTATTTTACATTTTGGGTTTATCAGATGATTTAGGGTTCGTGTACAAGACTTTTCCCCACCGATTGGAGTCGGTGTTAATTTATATCGGAACGAGTCTGAACACCTTTGATTAACTGTCGAAGAAAGCCTTTTTGCCTCTATGCAATGTGACGTTAATGATCTTGATGATCCCTCATTACGGGTATATACTCTTGCAAAGAAATTTGAAATCTTTATTTCTTGAACATATGTGATTTAAATTACAATAGGTCTTTCCAGAGCTTTACATATGGTCCCGATGACGACACGCGCCGGAACATCCTCTTCGACCTGGACCAAAACATCCAAAAACTTTCCGCGACGTATCCCGATTTCGCCGACATCGCGAAGTTCACCGGCACCTATCACCGGCTCCTGCAGCAGTGGTCGGAGCTGTGATGCCGCCATAGCGCGGGACTCCGTCCTGTTCCGAAAAAACAAACGTCACCGGATTCCGGTGACGTTTTCGCGTATGACGGAACGAGGGCCCGTATTACTTTTTCCGACGACGGCGAACGGCTACGACCGAAGCCAGCGCGCACGCGCCGAGCAGGCCGTAGGTTCCGGGCTCCGGGACCGCGACGAGCGTGAAGCCGTTGATCAGCGAGTTGGTGCCGGTGAAGGTGATTTCGTTGAATTTGTCGGCATCCAGTCCCCGGAAGACCACGTAATTGCCGTCTTCGAGGTAGGCCGGCTGCTCGCCGTTGTAATTCGTGTATTTCGTATCGTTATGGTAGTTGTACGTGATCGTGCCGGATTCCGGTCCCGTGTTCCGGGCGGCGTAAACATACAGGTCGTAGACTTGCGGGTGTCCCTCCAGTCCGGTGATCGAGACGGTGAGCGTGCCGAGCTCGTTGATGTGCCAGTAGGAGTCGAAGAGCGCGATCGGGTTACCCGGGAGGCCTCCGTTCCAAAGTTGGCCGCTCGACGGAGTCGCGAGCGCGCCGATGCCGGTCGCGCCGCCGGTCGCATCGAGGAACCCGGAAGCGTTCCAGCCGTCGGTGCCGCCGTTCGGCGCCGACCAGTTGTTCCAATAATCGCCGGCGGAAGAACCGGGGACGGCGCTCGCGGCGGTGTACGGATCGGAGCCGAACCGGACGTTGACGGTTTGGGCGCGGACGGCGCCCGCCGCGAAAGCCAATGCGGCGCAGGCGAGAATACGATTGAGGAGGCTCATGGGTGTCGGGTGTTGGGATGCTTGACGCATCCATGGTTTCACCCGACCGGCCCGGGCATGTCACCCCGAACATCCCTTGCGGACACCCTACTTCGGGAGGGGTGGGGAGGCCGCGACCGTGGAAGCGCGGCCGTCGCCGTGTTTCGACGAAAACCCGGGCCGGATCAGTTCGCGGGCGCGAACGCCGGCGGCGTGGCGGTTGTCCACGCCGAGTTTGTCGAAAACCGAGGCGACGTGGCCCTTCACGGTGGGCAGCGAGATGCCGAGGATGACGGCGATTTCGGCGTTCGATTTGCCGGAGGCGACAAGCGAGAGCGTTTCCGATTCGCGCGGACTCAGCCCGATGCGGGCCAGTGCGCCCGGGTCGGTCGCCGCGTTGTCGAGCGTGGTGAACGATTGCGCCAGCAGGCGCGCGTTCGCGAGGTGCGGCTGCAGTGCGAGCATCCTGTCGCGATGCGCGGGGACGAACGTCGTGCCGTCGCGTTTTTCCAGCCCGAGAAAAAACACCGTGCCGTCGTTCGACGGGAGCAGGATCGCGGCGTGGTCGGAAATGCCGGCGACCTTGAATCCTTCGAGGAAAACCGGGGAGGCGAAGAAGGTCGCGTCGTCGAGAAAATCGCCGCGCAGGAACGGTTTTCCGCCGTTCACCGTCGGATCGAAATTGAAACACGGGTATTTCGCCATGTGCCGGCCGAAGCCTTCGAGTCCGGGCGCCATTTCCGGGAAGAACGGATCGAAATCGATGTCGAGTTTGCGGGTGCGAGGATCGAAAACGGCGAAGGAAACCTGATGGCATCCGGCCGCCTCGCGGAGGATTTGAGCCGTGCGCGCGCGAAACGACACGGGGTCGAATCCGGGGGCGAACAACGTGGCGAGATGGTCGGAAAGCGAAAAACCGGGGATAATTTCGGAATATGACATGATCGACACCGGTGCGGGTTCGGATTCCGGTGTCCAGTCGCAAGCGGCGACTCGGGAGGATTTCGGGACGAACCTTTTTGTATCCGGGAAATAAAAACGTCCGGCGCGGACCGGGCGTTTTTTGTCGTCGGATTCCGGGCCGTCCATGCTTCCGGAGGCGCCGTGATATGACTCAAATAAAAATTACATATGACTCAAAAATAAATAACTAGACCATGCCGGATGCATTCGAGGTGAGGAGATGGCCGTGAGTGCTGGAATGGATGGTATTGACCTCATCAATCGACCTGACCATTAGCCAGCAACCTTGTTGGCCCGGTCGGTCGATCGAACTGCTCTGTTCAGTCGACCAAACTAAGCAGTAGGCCCTATTTCGTGGCTAGCCATTCGGTCGATCGGCCTCAACTGGTCGGTCTATCGAAAATGGCAGAAAGGCCCCCGAACCCAACCTAGGGGTTCGATTCCATGCCCCAATCACCCCCGGGTGATGGGAAAAACATGGGGAACCCATTCCCCAGTCTCTAGGCCACCTAGAGGACGCGTTTAAACCCCAAAAATGCATTCGAATTAGAGAATCTGTTGCACACCCTAAAACATGGTTTTTAACCCCCGACGTAAAATATACCCACTCTCGGCTCACCTCAGCCTACCAAATTTGTGGGGAATGAAATACATGGGTTAGGGAACCATCCCCTTATCTCCACCGAAGATGTTTTACGTCGAGAATACCGTTTCCATGTGAAATCATCGTTAGAACATCGTCAGGTACGCGAACTCCGTAAACGAGCTCGCTGCGCCTCCACCATCTCTATCCTCCTCCCGTCTGCACCACTCCTCGCCCCACAAACCTCACCGCCTCGCCCTCATCCACCTCTGTCGGCCGCCCGGAGAAGAGAGGGGGAGAGGAGAGAACTGTTGGCGTGAAAAAAAAGAAGAAAGAAGAAAAACACAATGGGCCAATGTGGATGAGCCCAAACCAGGAATGAATGGGCCAAAGATAAATGGGGAGAAAAGGAATAAAAATGGGGAGAGAAAATAAAAAAAGAAAATCACGCTGGCCTTCTCTTTTGTGCATGTTCCCTTCCCCTCCACCGCGGGCATTGAATGCTCGCCAACTCCTCCCTCGCCACGCGGACACACAACAATGGCAACGGCAGGACAACAACTGCAATGGTACGCGAGCCTCACCTCCTGCCATCCCACAGGACACCCACGTGCCAGCGCTCCCATCCCTGCGACAGGAGACAACAACAACAGTGGTAGCAGGGGCGTGGGCAGTGGCAGTAGCAGCGGCAACAATCTGCTCTGAATAGGGATTCCAGTGCTATAAGAAGGCCTCCTCCGCAGAACAAGCTTCTTCTTCGACCTCTCTCCTGTGGAAGTCGCAGAAGCCCACCCGGGGTCCCTGAAGCCCCTACAGAAACAGAGGGAGAGGGCAAGGAGAGTGAGCGAGGGAGGCTGAAGTATTGCTGGGAAGACGTTGCTGGAACTTGTTCGAGGAGCTAAAGAGAGAGAAATAGAGTGAGAGGGAGGGAGGTGAGGAATGGGAGCAATCCCCCCATGTTCATTGTACCCCTTTTCTCTATATACTCTATGAATGTAGTTTTTGCTCTTTCCCAAGTAATGAAAAGAGCTCCCACTCGGAGATCCTTCTATACTGTCGCCCCCATGGAGTCCAGTCTCTAAAGTTTATGTTCTCCTTTTTTTTTCTTTTTTCGTTGCCTTGTCTGCAATATAGTCTCCTTATACTTTCCCGCCACGATGCCAGTTCAGTAAGGAGAATATCCTTCCTCTCCAAACCTTGCTCCGGAGTCCTACTGATCTATAGCTGTGGCGCCGAAGGGAGTGGGGAATATGGGGGCTTAAGCCCATACTATGCATTCTATAATTTCTTTGCTACCACAAGTCTTGAGATGGGAGACGCATATAGCCTTATTGTCTCTTTTCCCCCTTTCAGGGGATAATTGGACGCTCCTTACGAATCCTAATATATTAGCTATATAATGATATGTATATACTTAGCATGGTGGCCACCGGCCTGGAGTTTATCCAAACCCATGGATATTACTCGGAGGTTTCCAACCACCGATGATTTGCAAAGTTTCCTCTCCCTTTGAGATTATTCTAACTCCTTTCTTCTCAAAACCCCACTTTGGGATTTGGACTTGGATAAAATGAATGGATTGCATTTGAATGATATTGATTTTCACAAGGAACAAATTCAAAGTTTAAGAGTTGAAAACAAGGAATTAATGATGAAAATTTCTGATTATGAGAAATCATTGAATGATGACAGATTCCTATGCAATGAACTCATTCAAAACAAAGATCTCACAAATGAGAATGAAAAGCTGAAAGATGAGATCGAGTACTTGAAAAAGAAAATTAATTCCCTTGTTCACAATAAAGACACTTCTAAAGATAATGGAAATAATTCAAGGGATTTGAAGGATGGAAATGAATTTCTAAAGAATGCCATTGATGAGCTCCACGTAAGAATGCAAAAGAATGAAGATGAGAAAAATCTTCCAAATGACAAATTCGTGGCGATCAAGGGTGTGAACAATGAATTGCAAAAGAACATTGAAAAGTTGCAAAAAAATTTGAATGACAAACAAAACACCCATGAGAAATTTACAAAAGAAAAATAAAATCTTGATGCTATTCTTGGAACAAAGATGAATGCTAATAAGGAAGCATTGGGATTCAATACTTCTAAGAAAAAAGAAATTAGTTTAAAAACAATCACATTTGTCTCTACTGAGAATATCCCTCCTTCCACATCAACATCCAAGCAAAGTGAAAAATAGAAAAACACTCAAAAACAGAAAAATATTCAAAAGCAAAAAATGAAAACAAAAGGGGCAAGGAAAAGGATGTTGCACCTAGGGCTCAGGGTAGACAGACACACACTCAAAAACCTCAGTTAGGTCGACCCAGTCATCCAGATTGGTCGACGCAGTTAGCTGGTAGAACTTGGTACGCCCAATCTTAGCCATACATAGGTCGACGCAGCTTTCTCAGAGGGTCGACACACCTACCCAACCGAAACCACCATTATAAGGATAATGCATGGGTAGGTCGACGCATCTATGACTATAGGTCAACGCAACTTCTGCATAGGTACCATTCTACTTATACCAAGCATTGGGCAGGTCAACCTACTTTCCACAATAGGCCGACCCAATTATTCACTCAAGCATACCATGTCCATAGGAGTGGTCAACCCTGGTATCCTCATGTGCCCAGCACAAATTCTCAGCCCTGGATTAAAAAGAATAAAAGAAAACACAAAAAGCGAAATGCTAAAAACAATTCTCATGCATTCAATGGTCAAAAAATTGCCAAAACAGCATGCTCCTAAAGTGAGTAATGTGAAAACTTAAGTAAAACCAAATGCAAAACCCACTTCCATTAAACAAATCTGGATCCCAAAGTGCATGCTATCGATTTTGAATGATTTGAGTGACAAAAAGGGACCCAAACATGTTTAGGTTCCCAAATCTTTTGCATAAGAATCTTGCAGGGAAGCCTCGCAGCCTACAACTGAAATCATGATGACACGATAATGACTATGCAACGCTGAATAAAAAGGGGAGAAGAAGGTAGATTTTGGTAAGTTCATCATGAGAAATGTTTGAAAAAATCAGCAAGGTAACAATTGGATCTTGTCCTTAAGCTTTCAAATAATTGATCTCCTCGGTTTGCACACATCATTTCCTACATATATCTCTGTGCATGATTAGCCAATTTAGGGGGAGTCTAAATGAACATTTCCCATCAACTATTGGGATCACATCAAGTGATATCATATCTGGTCACACATGTTCATCGTGCACTCCTCATGCATATCATGATAACATTACTCCTAGGTATATAAAAATGGTGATCTATGGAAGGGCAAGTTAGGTCTGTCTGGAAACTCTCACCATGCGTGAGAATGTGCCTCTGCCAGGTACCAGGAGCCACATGCACTCAATGGTCATTAATCGCATTGTCACATCCATATTTGCATAAAAAATCACTCAATGCACTTGCACATTCATTGTTTGCTTCTACTTGCTGTCCCTCGATTGATATCACTGTGCACATCCAATCCTACTCATTTTGACATTTCAACAAGTGGTATCAACAATACAACAATTGGTATCTTGCTTTACTCTCCTATAGCGTAATCTTCTACTGAAATCTCAGTTTCAAATTTGGCATTTTTTTTGGTCAAGATCAGTGGATAATATGCAGCAAGAGGAATTTGATAGAGGGGGAGGAAGAGCAAGGGGATAGATTGAGGGACAAAAGATGTCCAAGAAAGGATCAGAGGAGGAAAACCATGGAGTGGTTAGATCAATCGGTGGGCAGCGCCCACAAGGACAAGTAACAATTAAAAGTTTAATCGGCTTCTCGAGCCGAGGAGAAAATTGGAACATCAAAGGATTAACAAAAATCAGAGGTGAACTGGGGATAAAATCCAGCCGTTGAAAAATGAAAATCAGACGGGAAGGAGGCAAAGTGAAAACAATGGTCGAGCTCCCCCCCCCTTTCATATGCCGGGCTAGCTTCCCGCGTGCATGCTTCACAATCCGCACCTCGGGCCTTCCCAACTCATCTTCTTCATGGAACATCTCGGTAAAAACCTCAGAACAGTCAATAACATCATCAACCGACCCCTTTGGCAGCAAAGGTGGTCTGGACACTGTACAAGCAGCATTTTCTTTCTCTTTCTGGCATGGCGGCGTCCATAAAGTACCAGGCTGTAGCAGCCCCTTAACAAAGTGTTGATGGTAATCCCATATCAATGGCCCGGAGTCTCCCAAAATTGACAATGATGACTCCCAGTAGCCTAAGCCTCTTCTGTTCATTTTTCTGCCCCTCGGGACGGGCTTAGTCCACCCCTGCAATTGAGTGCCGAGACCCATGCCCGACTGGTAGCCTAACTTCAGTATCATGTGTAGGCCTTTGGAATCTCTTATCTTGGACTTGACTTTAACATTAACTGGTGCAGTGGCGGGCTTGTGTGACGCATATGCCCATGAAAAATTCAAGTCCATTACAGAAAAGACTGACTTATTACTTGGCCAAAGAGTTGGCAGTATTTTATCAGAAATAAGTTCAACAGATTGCACTATGGATATGCTTTTCACCTTGACCACCTACCCTTGGAATGGAAATTTGAGGCATTGGTGAGCGATCGGCGGTACGGCATGCAGACTGTCAATCCACGGACCGCAGAGAATAGCCTTAAACATTAGATCAATGTCCAATACATAAAATTCCACGGCCATTGTGAGAGGCCCGAGCTCGGCCTGAGCAGTTACTACCCCGTGGCATGCTCTCCTGGAGTTATCATAAGCAGTAATAGTCATCGAAGTCAACCTTAACATATCTTTAAAAATGTTGCAAGCACGTAGAGTGCTCAAGGGACAAACATTTATCAAAGCTCCTATGTCCACTAGAGCTGCATCGACGGCCACTTTACTTAGAGTGATTGAAATACAAAGTGGCATCTGGCATGCCACAGGTGGTGCTAGCTCCGACTCTGAAAAAGAAATGGCCGGCCCTTTTGTAATCGTGGCCAATGCCGGTGGTAAACTATCTACTGCCACATCCTCGCTGACCATAACCTTCTGAAGAGAAGCCCTTAAAGCTTCTTGGTGCAGCATGGACTGCCTGATCAACTCTAACACAGAAATCTTGGCCGGCATCTGGTCCAAGTGCTGCAAGAGATCATATCTTGTGCCAGGTAGGGGGTCGGCTTCTTCTTGCTCAACTATCGGGGAAGGAACTGGAGGGTGGGGTGTAGGTGCACCAGTAGAGGGATAACTTCTTTGGAATAATTGCCCGCTCCGAAGGGCCAGGTTCTGTGTCGGCACGGCACTAGATGGACTCCCGATTGGCCCAATGGGGTGAGTGGAAGGATGTGGACGCACTTTTCGGGGACTCTTCGTTCTTTTCGTTTGTTTATTCATCTTTTCATTCGTTTATTCGGTTTATTGGTGTGAGGGCGTGCTAGTCACCGAGGTGACGATTTATGCGGGCTTGAAGAAGCCCATGGTGTGCTCGTTCTGACTGATCAGACGATTATGTGTATCGTGTCGGCACTGAGGACCCGCCGTACCGTAAAGGCTATGACGTTAATTACATCCCCTCGGAGAAGGAAAAACCCTTGATTGATTGCCAGGAAAAGGGGCCCGATGGCCTGAAGTTCATAATAGTAAAGCGAGAGTAAAATCTCAGATTGCGTTTAAACAAACCCCGCATTGGGGCGTAAACATTGCAAGCATGTCGGTCACTAACGGACCATTTCTTTATTCGGACGGGGGTCCGTATTTACATCGTGGAAGATGGTGACAAAACTGTACGAATGTCTGCCGTGAGTACGGCAAGTTTAATACAATTGCGGGATCGGATCCTGGTGTATGTTGGTCACCGATGGACCGTTCACTATTCGGACGAGAGTCCGCATTTGAAGCATCGAAAACGACAATAAAACTATGTGAATATCTGCCGCATGTACGGCAAGTTTAATGTAGGGTTGTGGGATTGGATCCTGGGAGAATCGGGTCGAGTTGATGAACTATTGGCCCGAGATGTGTTCGGATCATGACCATGTCGGTGGTTCTAAGGTCCACGTCCGATACCACAAGGCATCATTGATTTTCTCTTTGCACTCAGTCTAAGGGAGTGAGTTGATTAAGTGTGGAGCCCGAGCTTGCCATCGTGCGCCCTCACACGGGGATCGACCTGCGCTGTCAGGTCGCGGGGATCGACCTTTGGACCTTTCTATTCTTTTATCGGCTATTTATTCTTTTTTGTATTAAGGAGGCACACCATGTTAACATGAACAAGGGGGATGGGGTTTTGAGAGTGGGGGGTTGAAACGGCGTGCCCAGGGGGGGCGCCATATTTGGCCACGCCGGATAAAGGGTTTCAAGGGGGGCATGCATGCTGGGTAAGATGGTCAAAGGAGCAGGGCGCGATGGGGTTCAAAGAATGGAGGGGTTTGAAACGGCGCACCGGGAATAAGCTTGTTGCAAGAGGGAGGCACGCCGGAATTGACCGCGCTAGAATAGGGTTGGAGGGAGGGCACGCCGGTTATGGCCACGTCGTTTTAAGGGTGGAATGATAGACGGATGGGTTAAAAGAAGGGGTTAAAATGGCGCGGTGGAATAGTGATCGTGCTGTTTTAACCCGCGCCGGATTAATCTCTCCCGAGGGTCATTTCAAGATGTTTTACTGTGTTTTCCTTTTTTGTTCAACCACAAGTGAGTTTTCTAGTTCGTTCGTTCACTGAGGCTTAGTTTAATGGTTCGTTTGTTCGTTATTCTTGGTGTTCTTGGCCCAGAGAAAATCTGGCAGCACCTCCCCCAGACTGGAACTTACCAGAGAGAAGCGAAAGCCACCACATGGATTACTCCAAAGTGAACTCTCAAC
Source organism: Amorphophallus titanum (assembly GCA_024336825.1). Classification (NCBI taxonomy): domain Eukaryota; kingdom Viridiplantae; phylum Streptophyta; class Magnoliopsida; order Alismatales; family Araceae; genus Amorphophallus; species Amorphophallus titanum. The sequence continues at coordinate 1,332 of JANBPO010001805.1, read as the reverse complement.
ATGCGGAGTGGCCTCACAGCGGTCTGTTGGCCCAAGTGTAAGTGTGGAGCACTCGAGGGCTAGCCTACAAGAGCGACCACGACTCACAGGCAGTGAAATTCTAAGCAGGGCAAATGTTTGCCACAAAGGGCTATGGATGTTCATCTGTAGGAGGGGTTACCTTGAGGGTCATGCCATGGAAGAGCAGCCCTCAAGGTCCCGGGATGATCAGAGAGTGAGAGAGAGGAGTGGAGACTGAGATTGAGGTTGCTAAAGTTGTAACCAAAGAAAAAACTTCTCTCCTTTTATTCATCCATACAACGGGGAAGATATTTCTTAACAGAGGGAGTTCATCTTGAGAAGAAAAATAGAATACATCATGGGAGAGAGGAAGGGAGGAAGATCTTGACGAAAAAGAAGATGGAGAGCACAGAAACCTTCCCCCCAAACCCACCTCTCACACTCACACCTCTCCCCTTCGCTCTTCGGCCGACGGCGCTTCCTGTTCTTCTCTTCTTGCGCGCTAACCAGCTGGCCAACCGGGCAACTGGGAGGAGTTCTTTTTTTTTCACTCTCTTCTTCCCTTCCCTGCGTGCTCGCCTTTGCTCTCTTTCTCCCTTCTTCTTCTCTTCCCTACGCGCCCTCTTTATAGAATGGCGTCCTGGAGCCCCTGCCACTTCCACCTCGTCCGCGATGAACCTTGGAGTTGACGTGGTGCGCTGGATGACGATGATTCGTGTCGTATGCTGCTGTTCATCCGAGGATGAGATGGTCGCAGGTTGCCGGGGGTTGCTTCACCGTTGCCGCTTCTATGTTGTCGAATGGAGGCAGAAACAGAGTGTTTTTTTGCATTGAATGTCCTCTGCATGTGACATTTATGCCGAACAGAGTATCGACCGGCGGATGCGATGGGTTGAAGTTGACATGGCACGCTGGAACAGTGCTCGCATTGGTTCAAACCCAAGTGCATTTGCACGCCATTTTGAGGTTGCAAATGGGCCACGCCGTATGAAACATTTGAAAGAGGAAGCTTCGAAGATGGGCAAGTAGGCCCCTTTGGTTAAAATGGTGTGGTCAAGGGGCACGCCATTTCAACTATTTCTTTTGAACGTGCCAAAGCATGGGGTGGCGCCGTTTTAACCAAAGCATGGGAGCGTGCCGGTTAAAGCTCTTGTCACACCATTTTAAAGCCTTTTCGTGCCATTTTAAGCGCCGAACGAATTCATTTCGAAGTCGCGGCCATTTATATGAATGTTGGCACTCCTGGAATGTTTTGGTTGCGATGCACGACGTCCGGAATATTTCATTTGCCATTTCTAGGCCTCGATTCGAGTCTTTGCGTGACTTTTGACA
>JANBPO010001798.1:0-34612 GCA_024336825.1 Amorphophallus titanum | reverse complement strand
AATATAAACTTGGATACCGATTTCATGACCTACGGAGCAGGAGGGGATACATATACTGAGATACATATATATGTAAGAGAGAGAGAGAGAGAGAGAACAGGGGTGGAGGGATGTCTCTGTACATTCTGACGACAGCCGCAAAAGGGAGCTAATTGTATGTCTTTGTACATTCTTTCCTAAGAAATCATGTATATACGTCTTGTGATATACTTGTTGTAGTAGTTAGAGATGTATTTTCTTTTGGTTTTGTTCCCGACACTTTGACATGCATGGTCTCTTGTACTAAATTGCTCTAGGTGATCCTCGTTGCTCAATTCTATGTCCATCAAGTTAACCTTTGGTAGAAATATTCAATTAATCAACTATCCTTCCACAGAAGCATATATATTCATGTTGCAATGAAGCTATTTGGACAAATAATAATAAAGGGCTTCTACATATATGGAGGGGAAGTCTAGCAAGTCGGTACTCTTCGATGTTTGCTCCGAGGAATAGAAACGCAAGAAGCCTAATGTGGTCACTAGTATAGCACTGTAACCAAGGGGTTCTGAGAAGGCTGCCTTCTCTAGCTAGATGGTGGCTACTGGGAGAAATGGATGCCAAGGGCATGCATCTCTCCAAATGTCATCACATGCACTAGCATTATCAAAGGCACCTGCAAGGTGGGGTTACATTCAAATGGCTCTTAGTTTGCTTAATTGAAGAGATGGTGACATAGATATAGCTTTATAATAATTGACAAGCTCTTTGAGCTTTATAATAATCCCGATGTGGTTACATACATCTAGCTTTATAATAATTGACAAGCTCTGTGAGCAGATGTAAATGATGCTCTTAGATTGATTGGAGTGATGAAAGATCTCATTACATATATATAATTCCCTTGTCAAGGTGCTTTGTACAATGGGGATGAGAAGCATGCCTCTCAAGTTGCTCAAGGAGATGGTAGCTAGGACAAGGTTGTTTGCCTAATATTGTCACATGTACCATGGCAATCAACAATCTTTGCAAAGTTGGGTGCACACATATATATATGACTCTAGGAGACTTGTTGAAGAAATTAATGCTTGATATGGGGATTGTTCCCGATTTCATCACGATTATTAGTATCATTTTTAAAGCCTTCTCTACATTGTATATATTATCAAACAATGGCAGCATTGTCTTAATGTTAGCTCTACCTGATGACAAATTTTCTTGAGTGACACACTTCATATATATTCGTCCATAGAACAAGGATGAATAAGATGGATGTTGCTTTAGATTACATGGAAAGTATGTTGTATTACTTCACATGCAAGGTTGTATGATCAATGTGTACAACATCCAATGAGAAGATTGTCCCCATTTCAAAAAAAAAATGCATGCAATCCTAACAGGCCACTTTCATAAAGGGGTGGGCTAGGGGCGGATACGCCACCCCAGGTGGCCCACCCCTAACTTATCTCAAGTGACTTATTTCACCCTTTTGATTGGATTCAAAAAACTCAAATTTATCCCTAACCGACCCAAGTTAAGGAAAAAAGAGTCAAACAAGAATAAGTCATCTCACCCAGAGTAACACACCTTAATTGGGCTTACACAAAATAGCCCAACATGAATAGCTGTGCTACTGACTTGTCTGACAAGGATAAAGCCATGCATGACAAGCGGTACAGACAATATAAGGTCAACTCCATCATTTCTCAAGGTAGATGGCACAACCAATATATAGTTCCACAATTCTGAATTCCCACATTAGTATTTGCTTGATATTGTGAAACGTTAAGATAAAAGATCAACATATTCATGGTTGCACAATTGCATTACTCCAATTCGAGCATTCCCTGATATTGAGTTGTACCAAGAAAATAAGTGACAAACTTAATTTCTGTACCTGCAAATACTTTAATCAACACACGCCAAGCCAATTTGACTGCAATGCTAACATTGTCCCCACCAAAAAATGGCTTTCAAAATGATACTCATCGTGATGAAATCTGAAGCAATGCCCATATCAAGAGGGCGGTAACGATAGAGGCAAGGGCGGTCAAGTAATATCAGGGCTCAGAAGAATATCGCGACGCACGACCAGACTTGGTCAGTTGCTTCACTACCTAAGCCAGTTTCCACACTTGGTGGAGTCAGTGGCTCGGTTTGAAGCTGTGAACCTCATCTGCACCAAGCTATCAATCTCTGATGTATCGGTCGCACTTCCGCATGTATGCCGAGCAGTCACACTGGAAAGTGGGCCACCGATAGCCTCAGCATAACAGAATCCTTGCGATTGATCATCCTCCCTGGTGCATGCCACAAATGCCCTCGTGTACTTCCTTGATTGCTTGGCGAGCTTCTGGAGCGTCGAGGCACTTAAGGAGGGGTCTGATAAAGGATCACCTGTAAAGAGTTCTGTCGAGCAGGATGAACCATCGAGCTTGATATTTTAGTCTCCTTACCTCCCGAGGGTCAGTAGGTTCTCGAGAGTCACTCAGCCAAGCCACGTACTGAGTTCTCCAGTGGTCAGATGATGCCTGTACAACATCCACGAGCTCGGTTTCCACGCTAGGTCGTTCTAACTCCTCAAGGAGGATCGACCAGCTTCCTTCTGGACTAATAGAAGAGGCCAGGCGAGAGAGGACGTCCACTCGGGAATGGTCTTCCGAAGCTATCTGGATCACCTAAAAACTCTCGAAATGTTGGGCTATCTCTTTTACCAGTTGAAGGTATTTAACCATTTGTGGTTTCCGAGCTTCTTAGTCTCCGTTGATCTGGTTAGCGACTAACTGGGAATCGACGTAAATTCTGACTCGCTCAGTTCTCAGGCGTCGCGCCATCCTAGCCCCAGAGATTAGGGCCCCGTACTCGGAGACGTTATTCGACGCCGAGAATTTGAATTTCAGAGCGTATTGCAGCTCCACTCCCTCCGGGGATGTAAGGAAGATACCGGCGCCACTGCCGGTCGAGTTTGAGGATCTGTCCATGAACAGGTCCCAGGCAGGGTCGAATGACTGCTGGGGAGTTTCCTCAGGCGAGACAGCATTCTCCGCAATGAAATCTGCAAGAGTCTGCCCCTTGATGGCAGTGTGGGGGCGGTAAGAGATGTCGTAGGCCCCGAGCAAGACTGCCCATTTAACGAGATGGCCAGAAGCTTCAGGATGGGCCGAAATCTTCTTTATGGGTTCGCCAGTCAACACCATAATGGGGTGTCCTTGGATGTAGGTAGCACGAGTTTCTCGGTTGCGGGGTACCTTCTTTCGGCCTCAAGGAACACCTTGCTGACGTAATAGACGGGCTTCTGCACTCCTCGGTCATCTCGAACTAGGACCGAGCTTACTGCATAGGGAGTTGCCAAGAGATAGAGGTATAATGTCTCTCTGGACACAAGCTTTGACAATACTGGAGGCGAGGCCAAAAATTCCTTTAGCTCGACAAATGTCTTTTGGCACTCACTATCCCAAGTGAAGGTAGCAGACGCCAGTGTTGGCCCTCTCAACAATTTGAAGAAGGGGAGGCATCATTCCGTCGCTCGGGACAGGAATCAATTGAGTGCAACAATTCTTCCTACAAGGCATTGGACATCTTTGACGCAGGAGGGTGGCCGCATATCTAGGATGGCCTGGATTTTCTCAGGATTGGCCTCAATCCCTCATTGGGTCACCAGAAAGCCCAATAATTTTTCAAACCTAACTCCAAATGCGCATTTGGCTGGATTAAGCTTCATGTTGTACCTCTAGAGGGTGCCGAAAGTTTTGGCTAGATCGGCGAAATGGTCCTCGGCCTTGGGTAAGTTGACGAGCATGTCATCGATGTAGGCCTTGACGTTCCACCCGATCTGGTCTTCGAAGATCTACTTGATCAGCCTTTGATAAGTTGCTCCAGCGTTCTTTAGCCCGAACGACATTCGGGCGTAGTAGTATATGCCGAAGTCGGTGATGGAGGCAGTCTTCTCGATATCTTCGGGGTTCATCTGGATCTAGTGATATCTGCAATAAGCATCCAAAAAGCTTAGCAATTTGTTACCCGGCTCCTCAAGTGTGGAACAGTTTTTACAGGGAGAGCTGTCATTGGGGCTATTTTCAAATTTTCTTCTTAGCCTTTTGTTTTTAGATTTTAATTTTTTGTATTGTTTAGCTAGTTCATCATAAGCATCCATAAGCTCTTCAAATGTAAAGTCTTCAGAGTCAGAGCTTACCTATAATGACGAAGGGTCACTTGGCTGGTCTGGGCTATCGGCCATTAGGCAGTCATGCCTTTTTCCTTCTTCATGGATCCTGGCCAGTCCATTTAGGATCTCCTTGGCGGTGCCACAGTTGGAAACAAAGAGAAATTTGGTAACATCTACTGCAACTTTTATCAATTTGAAGGCAACAAGATTGTCAATGTTTTTGGTCCTGTTCTTAGCAGACCATTCATATTTATCTGACGACAGCTTGTGCGGACCATGATATATGAGGCTCCATAGCTTTGGATCAACGGAGTTAACCAATGCACACATCCTCCCTAGCCACATGGTAAAATCAGAACCATCAAACATTGGCTGGGAAATCATTAAAACTTGTTCAACAGAGAAATCCATTAGATTAAATGCATAAGGATCTTGATTTGCAGATCGCTAGATCTGAGTATGACAGAGCTTAGCTCTGATACCAATTGTTAGGTCCCTTGGGTGCAACAAGATCTAGAAAGGGGGGTTGAATAGATCCTTACATAAATCTTTGACCACTTAAAATCTAAACTAGTTGAAATACAATCTTCATCTTGATGTGTAAGTGGCACACTATCAATATGGACTATGGTTTCAACAAAAATAGTTCAAACAGTAGAGCACGACACCATGCATAGAAAGACAAGGGAGCGCTGTTGGAGGTGGCTGAGGTCGACGCAGCACCACAGTGGAGTTGACGCAACCTCTCAGTGAGTTCAGCAATTAGACAGAATTGCTACTCATCAAACTCTTGGTGTGTATACAAAATAGACTATAGGCGTATGTGAACACAGAGTTAGCTAGAGTGTATGTTTAGAGTTCACAAATAAGGCAAAAACTGTGAAGGTCTGAAACATTCAAACACCTGTGAATGGGGATAGAAGATAAGGAGCAGTTGCACAACAACACAACCCACCACACAGGGATTTTAAGGTGGTTCAGTCTCCACCCCTCACCAAACAAGTGAGGCTTCACTACACGAGGATGAATCCTCATGAGGATGATGTCCTCCACACACACAGAAATGATGCCCCACACATACACACACGCTGCAATGCAGCAATGGGGACGAACCCCACACATGAGTTGATACACAACTCACACGAGGAGCAAACTCCTCATGAGGACAGAGTCCTCACGTTGCGGACTACAGCAATAAGGACGAAACCCACGGGGACGAGCACCCCAACACACAAAACAAGAAAATGAAAAAACACTGCAAGTGCAGCAAAAACAAGGGGACAACTCCTCAGGACACACACGGCTGAACTCAGCCAGAACCACTTTCAGTCTCTAACTAGAGCACCCGGCAGACACAGTTTACTTATTGTGAAGTTGCAAATAAAAACAGAAAACCAAGACAAGGAGAAACAAATGTAGCTTCAGAGTAATATCATGAAGCTGTATCTGTAGATCTAAAATCAGATCGAAGGCTGCTCTTCAAGGTCAGGCTTTCTACAAGGCAGCTCTCTCTGAAGGCTTCTCTCATTTCTTCTTCTCTCTCTGCTTTTATAGCATTGGACTGGGTCAGCCAGATGCTGGGCTGCTCTTCATTTTTCTTCTCTCTTCCTCACAGATGCTCAACTGAATGCTTAGGAAGATGTGGGCTTTTCTCTTCAAGGCCGCAGCAGCTCCTCTTCAAGAACAAGCTTCATATATATAGAGAGCTTGGTAGAGAGTTTTCCCTCCAGGTTCTTGTGACTTGATTGGTTGGAATATAAAAGGCTTGTCTGAACACTGACCTCTTTTTGATTGGTCCACCATATCTGATGGCAAGAGCAAGATAATTTTTCGAGGCTGAATTCTGATTGGCCCAGCAGGTTCAGGACTACGCAGTGAAAGGGGCCGAATGCTTGATGGAAGTCGACCTAAATGGGCCGTAAGTCGACTTGGAAGGTCGGAAGCTGATAAAATAAGTCCCAGGGCTCTAAGAAATCATGATCTCCAAAGTTCAAAGGTTAGGAAATTGGAATGCAGACTCGACTACAAACCTAAACTTTAACCAAAAGCTGGTACATGGCGGAGATAGAAACCTCACGTAAGGGGCAACCTTTCGAATAGGTATAACCTATCTTTCTGGTAACGTCTTGTGATATATTGTATATTGAGATGCAAACTAAAACACTTTTTTTTTATTTTTTTGTTTGAAAATAATGACTACCCTAGACTCAACCTTTTCTCTGATACCAATTTGATGCGGGACGGATGACACGACCGGGCTAAGACGTACGACGGACTTGATGTGCGGCTAGCACTAGCATGTTAAAGGCAAGCTGGGCGGCTGACCACCATGGTGCTCTTTGGGTGGAGATGCCTCTCAACAGAAACTCACTCAGCCTGACGATCATCCCTTGCGAGGGAAACGTGGGATCGCAATGGTTAAGGAACCACTGTCGCCTAGGGGTGTCTAGTTCGGGCTCGGTGCTTGACTAGAGCTAAAGAATGGGTGCTCACAACTCACAATCACGGTAATTTGTAGCTAGCTAACGGCCCTATTCTCACAAAGACAACATATACAATATCATACTAGATCAACAAATGTGAGTAATGGGAACGAAGCACATACCATCACGACTAGTGTGTGGGGAATAAACCCCAGCCGGATCTGACAACCCCGATACACACAAATGATTAACGATTACAATTCTAGAAAATAAGGCCCACTCCTCGTAGGGAGATAATAGGATACAATGCTATTCTTCGGGGCTGTGTGGTCTCTGGTTGACGGGCAGCACTCGAGGTAGCCGAGGAAGGCGGGTCGGGGCTGATCCGGTCGATGATCGGGTACCAATCTGGTTCTATCCACACCGGTCACCCTACGCAGTAATCTTGCGGAGGCTGGTACGGCTAGATCCGGAGTCCAATCGGAGTGCCATTTTTTGGAGAAAGTCAGCGACTAGAAGTAGAACACCTCAGACAAATTGCGCCATCAGATCAGGTCATATCTAGGCATGACAGCTACTGCACTTGCTCTCTAGTTCTGCTCTCACAGAACTACACAAGGAAACAAACAATTATGGGAAAAATAGCTCCCGATGTCGGATCGAGGCTCCGTTTGTTGCAGATCGTCGGAGACGTCTAGAGGAAGGATATGACTAAGGGATTTGGTCAGATATGCAAGAAGGGGGGTGGGGAAGCTTCTGGAAGTTTACTCTACTTCTGGGTCAGATCTGCACAGAGTGGTCTGTGTAGTCCCACGAGAATCCTCGCCACGATCAGCACCGACCTCCAAATGACGCAAGACTAGCGGAAACACGAAGAGGATAAAAAATCCTATGATCCCTTAAATGGTCATCTCTAGAAAGCTTGGGAGTAGATCTAGAGAAATTTAGAATCAGGAAACTAAGAATCTGGATAGCAGGCTGGGGCAGACTTGCGCGACTTCACGAGAAGAATTGTTGTTGGTGATCCAGAGCTCCGATCGATGCGAAACCAGCTCCAACGTCTTCCTGACTTGAAGGAGCACCTCCCGTAATTTTCTTAGGACCATATAAGAACAGGAAGGGGAGGATAGAGGGGGTGAGTCACATGTTAAGATAATCCCATCATAGGATTGGGGGAGGTTTTAGGGCATCACACCCAAGGGGGAAGAGAATCACTCTCTTAAATAAATTTCTCACACAAAATCTTCATTGATTCTTTCAAGGGGGAAATACATGGCTATATATAAAGTATGGGCTCCATCTTCCCTCCTTAGAGTTTGAATTTGAACCCATTTGAAATGGGCTCCATTTTCCCTCCTTAGAGTTTAAAGTTGAACCCATTTGAAATTTAAAACCTATGGGCTCCATTTTCCCTCCTTGGAGTTTAAACTTGAACCCTTCGTTGATCCGATTTCAAACGGGCTTTTTATCAGATTCCGAGGCGGCTTTCGAGCGCGAGGGGAGGAGGCAAACCAGCGGACGCCCAATAAAAAAAGCCGCCTTACATCACGCTTCCCAAGAATGATTCAAAAACTGATCTTTTATAGATGATAACTTGGAAAAGTCAAGATTAGTTACTTAAGGTACACGTTCTATCTGGCAAGCTTACTTTCAAGCACAATTCACTGGACCGTGCCATCAAACACCGACTGTCATTTCATTGACAAAAATTGTCACAGGAACTACAACAGCCTGCAAGGAAGGTTCATTCGCAATGTTACATGCTTAGGGCATCAGAGAACAAAAGAACATAAATCAACCTCCAGTTGAATGGAAGCGTCGCAACTTGATCAGTAGCAAGTCATTAACATTATCCCATCAGTGGACAGTGTCGGGAGGGCAGGAATATAAAAGATAAATAAAAGACCATTCTTACAATATAGTACTCAATGTTGGGTTAGGTTAGGGTCAGCATGATCCCTTTTTCATTATTATTATTATATAAGCCATGAAAGATGAAGGGAAGATTACTACACGGTAGTTTTCCTCTGCTCATCATCAGCTCCACATGACAACAGGAGTGCGTGGCTTTCTTTGCCCGGTGGGTTTCTTTTGCTTTCATAAAGGCATTGATTCTTTGATCTCACATTGATAGTTACAACATCTGTAAGGATGACAGTCATGATTTAGGTTTGATATAACCAAGACTTCTTAACTTCTCCACCAGTTTCCTCTCTGCATTTGCCTGAAAGAGAGCCCAAACGTATGTCTTAAGTTGGGGAGCGGGGGGAATGCCTACACCAGTATCTGAAAACCCCTCTGAACAGATGCTTTTTAAAGCGTCTCCAGGAAGAGAGGGGGGAAAATATAAATAAATAAACAAACACAAAATCAAAAAGATTGTGAACCTCAAGCATGGGGCTGTCCTTTGGGATATTGCAGGCTAGAACAATGTTGAGACCAGTCTTAAGTACTGAAGAAAAGAGAGTTCAAATTGCATCAAATCTACAGGATGTAAACACCAACCCCTGCCCGGGGAGAAAAGGGGGGAAAGAAAGAAAGAAAGAGAGAGGGGGGGGGGGGAATCTGTAGCATCAAGAGTCATGGTTGATTTTACCTAAGCGCCGAGCAATTGACGATCCTACATTATCAGAACCACCGCCCAGTAAGGAAGTGACACTCACCATATTACCCTGCAACACCTCTCATCAGAGAATAGAAATACGGAAACATGTAAAACCCTGAGCACGTACTAAAATGTCTTGGATGATCCAATGATTTTAGGCCAGAAGCATACCGGTCGAGTGGTTGCTGCCGCATATAAATGCCCAAAATTTGCAGAGTTGCATCCAATCCACGCGAAAATCTGCGAAGACGAGTTGCATGCCAGTGAAGATGAGAAGATGCACACCCCCGAGATCATGCCAATCATTTGAGAACCACCAGCATCCATAGGTCACTTCAAAAGCACAAGAGAAACAGATTGCTGTCCTGTACTAATAACAGGTAGCTGAGGAGAATAATAAACACAAGGCTCGGGCATGTCAACACTGTTGGCACCCTCACCTGTTTCTGCAGGCGAATTATCTGAAAATAGAGAGCGACATCATGCACATCCTCTGTGAAACAGGTGATGTGCATGGCGCCATCGTCATCGCCGCCAGTAGCATCTGCCGCCATAGTGGAACCACTCTGTCCATGGACCTCAAGACCCGGACCTCCACCGATGCTATGATGCTCCATGGGACGCCCATGCAACTCGCTTGATGCCGCCATCAACACCCGTCTGGAAGAAGCACACTGTCGAATAGAATGGGAGATGGATGTTGGCGCTGCTGCCTGCTCTTTCTTCTTCCCCACTCTTCACTCAGCCTTTTCGTCTCTCTTAGTGGAAACTTTGAATATAAGTCTGGACTGGATCAACTCAGACTTTTTTAAAGCCTGTTCTGTTTGGTTGAACGAAGAGGACTTCGTGCAATTTACTGACCGTTGGAGGTCAATGGCCGAAAAGTTAAAAGACACATTGTCGGAACCTGAGCAAGTCAAGATGATAATTTCTAATGCTATTCCCCAGTTCCGTCACATTCTGGCTATGAACAGATTGAGCACCATGGAGGAATTGTATGAAAGGGCCAGGTATATTCAAAGACAGATGAAAGATTCACCCATCATGGGCATGTTTGAACAAAGACCAAGGATGGTGAGGAAAAGTAATAATGTCAGCACAAATGGTGGAACGACCGAAGGCACTGTCACCAATGAGCAAGTAGGAGCGGTTGGCCATCCCTCATCCTTCCGCAACTCTCCAAACCCAAGACCCACACAACAATAATAACCACAACCTTCTTTCCTTAACCAAGCTCCGCTCCAACAAAACAACTCTCTTCAGCCCTTCCGGTCTCCACCTCCTCCACCACAAAATCAAGCTCCACTACAAAACTCTCCCCAACAATATCATCAAGTGCCACCTCCCTCCAACTATGACCCTCAAGAGTCGAGAAGACCCGTAGGCCCCAAGAGAGCCCAGTACCCTTTAATACCCGAAAGTCTCCCCGATATATTCAACGCCCTCATGGCCGCCAACCTACTCGTCTTGCCAAAAGAAAGGATGGTCTGGCCTCCTAATGTGGATACCTCGCGGTACTGTGTTTTCCACCGACAGTCCGGTCACAATATAGATCATTGTTTTCATTTCAAAGATTACATATATGATTTAAATGATCAGGGTGGTATTGACTAGGATGAAATGAGAAAATTTGTGGCTACGTTGAAAGCACGAAGGCCCCCCCCCGGTAGCAACAAGCTCAACAGCCACCTCAGCAGCAAGTTCACCAACCTCTTCCAGTTCAGCAAGCTCCCGTGCCACAATCGAACATGGGGATTGTCAACAGTCCGCTACCAGAGCATCCAACAGCCAATCAACAAGTAAACCCTGTCACCTCTTTCCAGGAAGTGGAGAGAGGGCAAGGGTGGGATGAAGAAAGCACCTCTGTCGAGGCCATAAACCAAACTCCAGGTCAACCTCCGCGTTTATTAAGAACAATCCCCCAGCCTACACCCTCCCCTCAACCTTCACATCTCACTACTCAAGTCCCTTCCACCACTAACCCCATGCTGCAAAGGCCTCTTCTCATTCGTACTCCCGTAAACTCCTCCTCACCACGAACCCCCCTACCTCTACAAATCCCTTACCGATCAGGCCTCTCCTTATTTGCCCCTCACCGGCACCCGTTCCTCCTCACACGACCACTATCCCTTTGCCTCGGCCGTCACCACCACCCACCATGCCTCCTGCAAATATGTCACATCCACCGAGGCCCCTCCTCATTCGGCCTATGACTACTCCAACCACCCAGGCTCCACCTATCCTAACTAGTTCCTCTCCCATTGGACCTACATTACCCACCACCTTAGCTTCCACTGATCCCCAGCCGGCAAGGCCCCTCACAAGAGTTCCCCTTTCCATCACTCCTTCCCCAACATCCGATAACCCAGATATCCCTTCCACATCCACTGATCCTCCGCCTTCGCAGATCATGGTGCTCCATAGTGGATGGATATTCCACCATGTATTTCCACAATGGGAGTAGGATCCCGCACAGGGGTAGGAAGAGCAAGAACAAGAATCTGTACCGGGCACCCAATATGACCTGCTAAAGCATCTGGACAAGACCTCGGCTAGAATTTCTATCTTGGAATTGATCAGAAGATCCACCACTCACCAACTGGCCCTAAAGTAGTATTTGTAGAAAGTGATGGTTAATGAAGACATTCCAGTTGAATAGATTACATCAGTATTGACTCCGGCAGGGGACCAACTGGCAATTACATTTTATGAACATGAATTAGCTCCTCAGCCGGCCAGGAAATATGCTCTGAGTATTACTGTCGACATTAATAAGGTGGCTGTCAGTCAATGTCTGGTGGATACTGGCGCATCCATCAATGTGTTGCCACCTAAATAAAAAATACTTTTTTAATGGTTTCGGATGAAACCGTATCGGTTTCGGCCGAAACTCACCTGTTTCGGTCCGAAACCGGACGGTTTCAGCCGAAATCGGACATGTTTACTATTTTTTTGAGTTTTTTGAACGGTTTCAACCGGTTTCGGCCGAAATCGAAACCGGTACGGATAGGTTTCAGTACCGGCCGAAACCGATACTGCCATCCTTACTTGGAGCAAGTCTGACGTAAGAAGGACCCAACACAGGTGGAAGAAGGCTGTAGGGAAGTTGTCCATTCCAAGAGCTTTATCTCCTGCAAGAGAGAAGACAGCCTTTTCCGCCTCTTCCTCCTCAAAGGGGAGGGAGAAAGTACAGCTCTCTACTTTCGATATGTAGGGAAGAAGGTCGTCAACCAAAGATAGTATGTATGGGTCCTCTTCAATGAAAAGCGCCTCAAAATGTCCTCGGGCTGCGTGAAGAGCTGATTTCCCTCCCTTAAGCACATGATGTAATTGAGTCTCCTTCTTCTTGAAACAAGCTTTTGAAAGTAGGTTGTGTTCCTATCCCCCTCCCTAACCCACCTTCTCTTGATCTCTACTTCCAGTAGACTTCCTCTTTCAGTAGGATTTCTTCAAAATCTACCTTAGACTTGCCTTGTTGTATCCTATCAGACACATCGAGCAGCCCTACCTCCTCTAATGCATCAAGTTCTTCCAGTTGTTCTAGTATTCTATCCTTAACTATCCTTCCAGGGAGAGTCTTGCTGACCCCCCACTTAGCCAACTCCTGTGCTAAGTGCTTCAGTTTGCCAACTAGCTTTGCCATAGCAAACCTCTCCTACCTCTAGTAGTTCCATACTCTGCTGACTGTATCCATGAAGTCTTCTTCCAACCTAAACTAAGATCTCCTCGACTAACTGCGACTAGTCTTGAACAAAATAGGCTTATGATCCGAGGCAGATCAGGCCAAGGGCCTCCATATGAGGGAAGTGATCTTCCCATTCAACGGAGATAAGGAATCAATCAAGTCTAGACTGGGAAGGGTCTGCTCTAGGATTAGACTAAGTGAATTAGGCATTGGGCATATGGACATCAATCAGTGCTGCTTCAAAGATGATATTCTTGAAATCTTCCATTTCCCTGGTGGGAGAGAGTCGCCTAACCTCACACTAAGTGATACAACTGCAATGAACTCCCCCTACACACCACAGACGGTCAAAGGTGGCATGGAGTAGGAGGTCGTACCAAAGTGTTTTCTTATCCCCCCTACTCTACGGCTCGTAGACACCAGAGAAGCCCCACATGAAGCCATCCTTGATACTACGAAAGGAGAGGAAAATGGCCCATCTGCCAATGTGCTTGAACTCCTCTATCTCTTCCACCGCATGACCATAATGGCCCTTGCTCCGCGCTCCGCCCTCTATAAGAGAGGACACTCCTCTAGTCAATCTCGTGTCCCCTGATCTCCCTCATGGTGTTCTCCCCATCATCCTCACATTTCGACTCGTAAAAACAAATGATATCTATTTTGCATCTTCTCATAAGATCCTTTACCACCCTTCTCTTCTCCTTCCTATAGATTCCCCTCACATTTACAACACAATCCTTACTGGGACAGAGACTTATTACCTACCCTGCTCTACTCACAAGGTCCTTTGTCACCCTTCTTTTCTCCTTCCGCCAGATTCCACTCACATTCTACGACACAATCCTCATTGGGACAAGGACTTCTTTCCATTCTTGATACTAAGAAAGGAGATAAAAATGACCCATCTACCAATGTGCCTGAACTCCTCTATCTCTTCCACCTCGAATTCATTCCACATGACCATAATGCCCCTTGCTCTGCCCTCTGCAAGAGAGGACACTCTTCTAGTTATCGTGCCCCCAATCTCCATTAGACCTATAAGCAGATCAAATACGGAGCGGATAGTGTGATATCTAAATTTGTATCCGATTAATAATCGAATTATCTGATATCCAATTAAATTATCTATCGGATATTTTATTCGGATAATATATATACTCTCTCATCCTATCCTGAAAGGGCGACTAGGAATATGGGCCGTCATTCTTATGGAGTTTGACATTTCTTATGTGCTGTAAAAGGCCATCATAGGCCAGGCCATTGCAGACTTCTTTGCAGCGCACCCGGTGCCTGAAAACTCTCCATTAATCACTGAACTCCTCGAAGATGAAACTTTAGAGGTCAGTCAGATCAAACAAGCCACTTGGCAACTATACTTCGACGGTGCGTTGAGAACAGAGACATCCCCATTCGGGCAGACAAGAATTAGAGCAGGGGCAGGCGTCATCCTCAAATCCCCTAAAGAAGAAGTGCTGCATACTTCTTGCTCAATCGACAACGCCTGCACAAATAATGAAGCAGAATATGAAGGTCTAATCATCGGTCTCCAGGTTACTCTTCACATGGAGATCCGCATGCTGCAAGTGTTTGGGGATTCAATATTAATCGTCAGACAAATTCAAGGACAATTTGAAGTCCAAAAAGTCAAATTACTATCTTACTATGCCAAGGAAAAATAGCTCATGGAGAAATTTGACTTGATCAAAATAAACCACATCAGCCGAGGTCAAAATGGATAGGCTGGTGCATTAGCAAAGCTAGCAAGCTCACTGGCAATCCTGCCTGACAAATCACTCAACACATGGGTGATCAACCGATGGCAGGTCCCCTACATGATAGAGGAAGATCCAGGTGAAGAAGAGCCTGAAGTAGCAACCGCAGAAATGGTCGGCTCATCCGACTGGCGTGAGCCCCTCATACAATGGTTCAAACACCAGCAGCTACCCAAGCAAAGGGAAGAGAAGATCCGGCTGATCCGAATAAAAGATTCCTATGAACTCAGAAATGGAATTCTATTCCAAATTATGACAGGCGCTAAGAAAAAGATACTCCTTCGATGCCTCTTAATAGAAGAAGCTTGGAAGGTGATGAAAGAGACTCATGCCAGGTCGGCTGGAGCACACCAAGCCGGCCCAAAGATGAAAATTGAAATTAAAAAGCTGGGCTACTATTGGCCGATAATGTTCGACGACTGTTGCAAGTATGCCAAGTCGTGCCAAAAATGCCAAGAACATGCAATGGTCCCTAGACGACCTCCAACACAGCTACATCCAACAGCACCCAGTTGGCCGTTTGCCCAATGGGGAACAGACGTTGTGGGTCCACTACCCCCATCCTCTTCAGGATGTAAATATATCCTGGCAATAACAGACTACTTCTCTCACTGGGCGGAGACTATAGCCCTGAAAGAAGTGACAGGAGAAATTGTGGCCCAGTTTATCCAAAGAAATATAATATTCCAATTTGGCATTCCCAACCAGATCGTCTCAGACAACAGAAGCCATTTTTGGAATCAAAAGGTCTACAGATTGGCCGAAAAATATAAGATTGACTAGAGAATATCCACTCCATACAATCCACAGGCGAATGGGCTAGCAGAAGCCTTCAATAAAACATTGTGCACCCTTCTAGCGAAGATAGTCAGTTCCAACAAAAGGGACTGGGAAGATAAGATGTACGAGGTGCTCTGGGCGTAGTGTACAGTCTATAAAACCCCAACGGGCTATTTGCCCTTCTCTTCGGTGTACGGCTCTGAAACAGTTGTCCCCATTGAATTAGAAGTACCCTCACTATGGGTCGCTATCCAACATGAATTGGTCAAAGACGACTGAATAAATGCAGAACTAAGATTGGAAGAGCTCTTCGACCTAGAAGGGAAGCGACTCCAGGCCCAGCAGAACTTACAGGTCTATCAGGCCCGCATAGCCTGTGCCTTTGACAAGCTCGTCAAGGGGTGTGAATTCAAGAAAGATGACTTCGTGATGGTCAAAAGAAGAGAGGTCATGGCTGCCAACCATAAATGCAAGCTAAATGATAATTGGGTTGGGCCATATGTTGTCCAAAAAGTCTACGATGGGGGTGCATATGTGGTTGTCAACCATAGGGGGGAGACTCAGTTCCCACCCCTCAACGGAAGACATTTGAAGCTATAAGATAAGCCTAGGATAGGGGTAGAAACTTTTATGGCTTGAGTTCCTCTCATGACAACCCTTTCAGAGATTCGATCTGTTACACCGGGGCTTTGTGTCCGTCGTCGAACATTCATTCACTCTAGACACGCATACAACCAGGCTCATAACGTCTTGTGGAGAACTGTACTGCCACTCTTGACATGCCTAGCTTTGTATTTTCTTTTCCTAGGAGTAATTTGGCTTTGTACTTTGAGCTTTGATAGACGTTTGGATTTCGCTTTGATTTTTGCTCCCTTTTGTCTTTCTTTGTATTTTTTTTCTTCTCTTTTTCTCTTTTGATGTGAAATCAGATCATAACAGAGTGCCCCTATTTGAGACCTCCTCTTGTCAAGGTGTCTAGATTGGTCATCTCCCCCTTATTCACCTCTTGCCCCTACCTTCGACCGAGGAGGTAAAAGCAGGGACCTTCACTTCCCCCGGATATGGCCCGAGGAGAAATAGTGTCGTAGAGAAGGGGGAAACCTGACCTAGGTTGTAGTGTAGTGTGTGAGTACCATGCTCGAGATCATCCTTGATGATCAAGGAGAGGGACACCCTACTGCTGGGTCATCATTAGCCTGACTCTAAGGATAAAAATGCTTAAGATATAACCCATTCCAAGCGTGAGACAACTCCTCGCCCTCCGCGTTAACCAAACGATAGGTGTTCCCTGGATAGGCCTCTCTAACGACGAATAGACCTTCCCAGTTCAGTTGTAATTTAGCCCTAGGACCTCCAGACCTAATGAACTTGCATTTCAAAATCATATCACCCACCTGAAATTTACGTTCAATTACCTTCTTTTGAAAATAACGTGAGACTCACTTTTGGTAGATAGAAACGTGATCGACCGCATTTAGCCTCTTGTCATCTAAGAGTTCCAGCTAGACTAACAACGCCTCTCGACGTTCATCGAGATGGAGTTCTTTATCAAGTTGCACCTTTAGGGAAAGGATTAAAATCTCATTTGGGAGTACCATCTCCATCCTGTAGGTGAGTGCAAAAGGGGTTTGCCCCGTGGGGGTGCGAACTGAGGTACGATAAGCCCATAGAGCTTCCACCAATCTTTCAGGCCAATTAAAAAATTTGTGTGACTCACATATTTTTTTTATGATTTTAAGAAGGGTTTTATTGGTGACCTCGACTTGACCATTGCCTTGGGGGTAGTATGGAGATGAGTGATGTAATGTAATATTGAACTTCTTACATAGGTCCCGGAGCTCTTGCGACACAAACTGAGACCCGTTGTTAGTGACGATACTGCTTGGCATGTCGAACCGTGAAATGATGATCCTCATGATAAAGCGGCACACCATGGTAGCTTTGATCTCCCCATATGCTTCAGCTCCAGCCCACTTGGTGAAGTACTCAGTGGCGGTAAGGATGAAGTATTTCTGCTTAGACTAAGAATTAGGATCGCCTAGCAGGCCTACAATGTCAAAAGCCCACATGGAGAACGACCAAGGAGCAGAGAGAGGATGAAGGGATGAAGCAGGAGCATGAATTTTATCAGCATGAAGTTGGCATTTAAGACGCCTATGCACGTAGAGGGAGTAATCTTCCTCTAGAGTGGGCCAATAGTAGCCCTGCCTAAGGATCATCTTCGCTAATGCCTGGCCATTCACATGACCTCGACACTCACTGAAATGCATGGCTTCAACAACCTTCCATACCTCATCATCATCTAGACACCTCATAAGAACTCCATTAAGAGTGTGCCTGTATATTTCTCCCGCAGTGATGGTGTACCTTGAGGCGGCTCTTTGGATGGCCTTGCGCTGCTCGACATCTGCTATTTCCGGGAACGACCCGTCCTTGCAATATTGCTCAATTTCATGATACCATGGCAACTCCTCTTCTTCTCAGATCTCCTCTAACTTAGCTAGAGGCACCTCCTGTAAATCTTTCTTCTCAGCCTTCTCTTCTACAGATTTCCTAAGGTTATCAAACCAAGGATCCTGAAGGGACGGCGCGTCCAGCCTCTGGACCACGATGGTCTCAATAGACTGACTAAGAGGAAAAGATAAAGAGGATGCAAGCGATGCCAATGCATCGGCAAGAATATTCTGAGAATGAGGAGTATGAATATAAATCAACTTGCAGAATTGCTTAGCCAAGATAGTGACCAAATCTTGATAGGGCTTAAGCTTTGGGTCACGAGTGTGATAGGTAGAAAGAATTTGGCACAACACCAACTGAGAGTCTCCTATGATATTCAAATATTGCGTGCCCAAGAGATAGGCATGCTTTAGTCTGGCTAGGAGACACTCATACTCAGCAATGTTGTTGGTAGTAGGAAAAGATAGTTGATACGCTAGAGAAATCATCACCCCCTCCGAAGTGAAGAGAATGACACATATCTCTCGGCCTCGTGAGTTGAGCGCACCATCAAAGTGCAGAGACCAGAAGGGATGATGAGTGAGGATAGCAAGATGCTCATCAGGGAACTCGTCCTGAATGGAATCGATGCAAGGGATAGGCAAATGGGCAAGATGCTTAGTGATGGCATATCCCTAGATTGCCTTTTGAACGATGAATGTGATATCGAATTGGGAGAGAAAACTCTGCCAGCGAGCTAGTCTACTAGAAAGGATAGGCTTTTTTAAGAGGTAACGAATGGGGTCCATTCTAGAGATCAGCTTAACCTGATGGGTTAGGAAATAATGCTTCAATTTCTACGCTACCCAAACCAACGCCGCACAAGTCTTCTCCATCACAGTGTACTTGGCCTCTGTAGGATTGAACAACCTAGAAAGATAATAAGCTGTCCTTTCTTTTCCTTCATCATCCACTTGTGCTAGGATAGCTCCTAGGGAGTCCTCAATAACAGAAATGTATAGGACTGGGAGTTTCCTAGGGACAAGAGGCTGCAAAATCGAGGGATTGGATAGATAGACCTTCAAATCCTCATAGGCCTTTTGACAATCTTCATTCCATTCAAACTTGACCCCGACTTTTAATAATTCATAGAACAGACGGCACCTTTGGGAGTGCTGAGATATGAATCTCCTAATAAATTGCATGCATCCAATCAATCCTCGAAGTTCCGTGCTATTTTTAGGTGGGGGCATGTCCATGACAGCCTTTGCTTTGTTAGGATCAATCTGGATTTCCCGTTTGCTCACTATAAAGCCTAACAGCTTCCCTGAAGAGACTCTGAAAACTCATTTCTTCGGATTCATCTTAAGCTTATACTCCCTAGCTCTTTGCAGCACCTTAGCTAGAATAGCGGGGTGTTCTTCTCTCGTCCTCGACTTCACCAGGATGTCATCCACATAAGCTTCCATATAAATATGCATCATATCATGGAAAATGGCCATCATCGCCCTTTGGTAGGTGGCACCTGCGTTCTTCAGACCGAACGGCATGACTACGTAGCAATATGTGCCCTAGGGCGTGGTGAAGGAAGTTTTCTCTTGATCTTCAAGAGCGAGACGGATTTGATTGTAGCCTGAATAACCATCCATGAAGGATAATGCTTCGAACCCGGTGGTATTATCCACCAAGACGTCTATGTGAGGGATCGGAAAATCATCCTTGGGACATGCCTTGTTAAGATCCCTGAAATCAATGCAAATGCGCACTTTTCCATCCTTCTTGATGACAGGGACAATGTTTGCCACCCACTGAGGATATAGGACAACTCTAACGAACCTGGCCTTGTACAACTTGTCGACTTCTTCCTTGTTCTTTAAGGCCATGTGGGGGTGAAACCTTCTTGACTTTTGCTTGATGGGCATTGCCCCTGGTTTAAGTACTAGACGATGTTCCACCAAGGAGGGGTCAAGGCCTGGCATGTCCTCATAAGACTAGGCGAAAGAATCACTATACTCCTTTAAGACTTGGATGAGATCAGCTTCTACTCTTGAAGGGAGGTTAGCGGAGATAACGATAGGCCTGGGATATTCTTCGATTCCTAAGTTAATTTTCTTTGTAGGTTCATCCACTACCAATGATGGCTCATCGAACCTCTTCAAACCTTGCGCATATAAGTCGGCGGTGTCATCTACATCGCTGTCCTCAGCATCGACCGGGTCCTTTTCATCTATGACATCATAGGCACCTAATCCGTCATCGCTCCACACCCCGTCTAATTCCTCTTAATCTTCTTCAATTACGATCACCGTGGAGATAAATTCTAGACATTTCAAAAGAGCACCACATCGCTGAGCTAGGTCTCGCAAGAACCTATCAGGAACAGATCTAGGATGACGTGCAAGCGAGCGTGACTCTAGCTTGGATGGAGTAGACAACCTGGAACAAGAGCCTACTTCTCTAGACCTAGACCCTACTTCCCTAGACTCAACAGACCATACATCTAACCTAGGAGAAAGTAAACCTACTGGGAGGGAAGAAGTAAGGGTCTCGTGCCCCTGGGAAGCTGACAGATCGAAGATAGTGTAATCTTCCATAGCGATCTCCATTTTAAAGTTGGCATTTTTTTTGGAGCTCGGTGGAAATCATATAGCAAGACGAAGAAGAGGAAGGAGGAGGAGGAAGCACCTTGGGGCATAGAGAGTAGAAGACGGCATCAAAGAACGAATTAGTGGATCAGAACCACATACTAGAAAGATCGGCGGAGGAGCAATACATATGGTGAGTCAAGATATTACCGGAATGAAAAAATAAGGAAGAAATCCTCTTACCTCGGTACAAATTATATACCTTTCTCTTGGTTGCAAAATGAGCGCTTCAGTCGGCAGGCAAGGAGACCATAGAAGCCGCCTGGAAGGGCTTTTGAGGATGGCGCGATCGAATGGGAAGACAAGCGCAGGTGACAGCAGACGAGCGCAGGCAACAACAGACGAGTGAGCAGATGACTACGTTCAACAAGTAGGTGAGCTACGGAGATTGTCAATTTGTTCGTACCTACGAGGCGGGACGAGAAGGAGCTAGGACACGATTTCGAAGAGCGACGGGTGGAGGGTTCCGTGGGAGAGGGAAGAGAGGAATGGGGGTTTGGCCACCGGAGAGGGAAGAGGCGAGGGTATAGGGAGAGGAGCGAGGCTTCTACCAGAGAGGGAAGGAGCAGGAGCACGATCGCGAAGAGCGAGGGTGGAGGGTTTCATGGGAGAGGGAACAGGGGAATGAGGGTTCCGCCACTGGAGAGGGAAGGAGTGAGAGCCGTGGGAGAGGGAAGATAGGAACGGGTTCCACCGCCACAGAGGGAAGAGGCGAGGGTACAGGGAGAGGAATGGGGGTTCCGCCAGAGAGGGAAGGAGAAGGGGCACGGTCGTGAAGAGTGAGGGTGGAGGGTTTCATGGGAGAGGGAAGATAGGAATAGGGGTTCTACTGCCGAAGAGGGAAGGAGCGAGGGTCGTGGGGGAGGGAAGAGGGGAACGGGTTCCATCGGCGGAGAAGGAGCGAGGGTGCAGAGAGGGGTCTGTCGGACGAGCAAAAGGAGCGCCTGCAGGGGGTTCAGAGAGGGGCACGATCGATAGAGTGGAGGTGAGGAGAGAGACGAAAATGGGGATAAGGAGATGAGAATATCTCATTTCACGATTTCGGTGGAATGAGATTTTCTCATTCCCAACCCCGTTTTCAGGGATATACCCAAAAGTGTTAACCCAGGATATCCCTGCAAAATTTAGGTGTACCAAATGCATAATAGGGTTTAATTAGGGATATCCCCCTCCTATCCCTCTACCAAACGACACCTAAGAGTGTGCTGTAGGTTTTGAGTAATGTTGCTGGACCCAAACTTTCTTGGGTCCCAAAATCATTTGCATAACCAGTTCTCTACATGGGTGCCTTGAGGGTGAATAAAGAGTAGTGAGAACTGACTGCTCAAGGCACATGTTTGAGAATAAAAATTTAGTTCATGATCGATTTTACATGTCAAGTTGCTTTTCCTTGTTACAATAAAATTCTGCTTACACTAAAATTTTCTCATTAAATTGTTGACCTGACCGGGCTATATGTCTGAACTACGCTGTAATAAACTTCATCTTGAAATTATCTGAACAACTAGTATATTAAATGGTGATTTATGGAAGGACAGAACAGGTCTATCTGGAAATTATCACTATGCGTGAGTAGGTCTTCGGAATGGAATACCTCTGCCAAAGTACCAGGAATCAGAGAAATCATATGAATGTTTTCTATGTGTGTGCACTTTAGTTTATTTTTGCTCAAGTTGACATTAATGATAGTCAAAAACATGCTTGAAGTTCTAAACCATATGCATAATATGTTTTGCAGAATTGCCTAGCAGCCGTGTATTGACACCCGCTTTAAACCTACAAGTCGAGTTGTAACAACCCGGAGATCCGGATACCGATATACCGATAATATTGATATATCAATACCAAGAACTGGGGAAGCCACCCAAGAGGGTGGTGAGGCCCCTAAAGGGTTAGAAGGGTTTTGCTGAGGGGTTGCATAACGAATAGGAATTGCACGCACGTATAATTAATTAATACAATAATTTAAATTGTAGTGCAGAAGCAAATTAAATATATCAGAGTGGTAAAAGAGTATAAAATAGTTCAAAATTACAGATATATAAGTCCGACAACTAAACACAAGTCTAAAAGTAGAACTACACGGGGCATACACCAGTCAAAAGTATAAAAGGACGCGTTGCCACCCCTTGGGACATGATAAATACGGCAGGGATAGACCTCCCGCCAGGGTTTGCCGGTAACCACCGGTGGGGACTTGATGGAGCTTTTGCTGGTGTCGCCAGCTGGCGCTGACGGGGATTCCACCGAATCGTTGACTGATGCCGGTGGAGTTTCTTTCGAGCTACTGTGAGGGTGTCGGCAGGATTCATCCCAAACCGTTGATTGACGTAGGCAGGGTGGCCTCCCGAGTTACTGGTCGATGTCAGTGGGGTAGCACGCGAACGCCTTTATAGTGTTATTGATGATTTGCATTATCCCTTTTCCTTTCAGGGGGTGCTTCTGAGGGTGAACTGGTGTCCTTGGTCTGTCAGGGACTGAAGTCTATTTTGTTGGATGCTTCACTGGATAGTAAGATCTTGAGCCGACAACCACTCTACTGGCTTTTGAGCTTGGTGCCATTCTGGTGAGTGGAGGGATCTCTTAAGTCATGACCTCCAAATGGGCCAGGTCTTTTTCCTAATGACCCATATTCATCTGAGGGAGGACCGACGTCCCTCCTTGGAGTTGCCCCCTTGCTCGGAAGGTTGGATACTAGATCAGGGTGATTTTCCCCAGCGTGATATTGGTGCATCGACTCCTTCAAGTCACGCCTTGTCTTCTGGAGGCAGGGGCGGCAGCGGTGGGTCACCCATTTTTGCAGCCGCTATGGCACTCCCTTTTTTTACAGGGTCGAGATTGGCTCAATGCCAATGTGGTGAACTGATCGAACCAGGTCTTCATTGCCTGGAGCATGGCACTTTTGGTGAGTGTCGGTGTAGCTGGAACTCGGGAATTTGATGCCCGAGCTGTGGCTGACATAGTGGCGACCCGAGGCTAAAAGCCTGTATTGGAAGCTGATGAAGCTGGGATCTGGGACTGGAACCCAGACTGAGTGCTTGAGAGAGTTGGGCTCCAGGGCTAGAAGCCCGTCTTGAGTGCTGATGGTACTGGGGCCCAGGACTGAATGTCAGTCTTGGGTGTTGACGAAACTAGCCCTGGGGCTGGAGGCTCGTCTCAGGTGTTGATGTAAATGGAATTCGGGGTTGGCAGTCCATCCTGGGTGTTGATGTAGCTGGAACCCGGGGCTGGTCAGCTGTTTTGGGTGTTGATGTAGCTGAGACCTGAGGCTAGTCGCCCATCTCGGGTGTTGCTGAGGTTGGAACCCAAGGCTGAACGCCATTCTTGGGTGTTGCTGGAGCTAGATCCCAGAGCTAGATATCCTTTTTGGGTGTTGGTGATGCCGAAATTCTGGGACCCAAGGCGAGGCGCCCATCTTGGGTGTTGATGTAGCTGATACCCAGGGCTGGAAGCCCGTCTTGGGTGTTGATAGAGCTGGGACCCGGGACTAGAACCCCATCTCAGGTACTGATGAAGCTGGCACCCAGGGCTGAGAGCCCATCATTGGTGTTACTGGAGCTGGATCCCAGGGCTGGGAAGCCCGTCTTGGGTGTTGCCGGAGCTGAGACCCAGGGCTGGGAAGCCCGCCTTGGGTGTTGCTGGAGCTGAGACCTAGGGCTGGGAGCCCATCTTGGGTGTTCTGGAGCTGAGACCCAGGGCTGGGAGCCCATCTTGGGTGTTGCTGGAGTTGAGACCCAGGGCTGGGAGCCCGCCTTGGGTGTTGCTGGAGATGAGACCCAAGGCTGGGAGCCCATCTTGGGTGTTGCTGGAGCTGAGACCCTGGGCTAGGAGCCCATCTTGGGTGTTGAGGTGGGCATGTCCCGAAGAGGAAAACCTGTGTTGGGAGTTGGCATTGTTGGATTATAGGGATAAAGACCCCATCGTAGAGCTGGGAGCAGAGAGTCCGCATCAGGGACCGACCTTAATGAGACCTGGGGTTATGTACCTGAGTCAGATGTTGGGGAGCCTCGAACTCGGGGTTGAAAGCCCGTATTGAGTATTGGTTTGTTCGAGACTAAGATCAAGAGGCCCGAATGACATGCTGGGAGGTCTTGACCCCGGGGTGGTGTTGGACGCGTCCTGGCCCTACCGCCTCTCACATCAAGGCGCTCACTGGATATAAGAGGCAGACAGGGGCTTTATCCTACCTTGGTGTCCCACTTCGTCTTGGGAGGATTCTTGTGTCTGACTTCAAGCCCCTTATTGACAAACTTAATCACAGACTCCTTTCCTGGAAGTCCAAGCTTCTATCACAAGTAGGCAGAGTTACCCTTATTAACACTATCCTCTGTTCCATTCCTATCTATTTGGCCGCATCTTCTTCTATCCCCAAGTCCATTGTCAATTACATCCAGAAACTCTCCATCAGTTTTTGCTGGGATGATAACAATGACACTCGCAGACAGCGATGGATTCCCTTGGACGTGATCATGAAGAGGTTACAGGAGGGTGGACTTGGCATTAGAAGCCTTGAGCATATTCAAGTCTCCCTAGCAGCCAAGTAGCTTTGGGGTATCATTAATAGGACCTCCCTTTGGTCCCATTATGCTCGATGCAGATACGAGACTAAGCATCCTATTGAGCACCTTGCTCCTTTCCCCCATGGCCTCTCCAAGGCCGTTTTCACCCTGGCCTACTAGATGGTGCAGAATAAAACCAGATGGATCATCGGCAATGGTGACTCAGTGAACTTTCTTGATGATTTATGGATTGGCAATGCCCCTCTCAGATCCATCCTTCTGAGGCCTTACGATGGGCCCCCCACCACTGTCCGTCAGGTGGTTAGTGACTCCAACCACCCTATCCACTATTACCTTCCGGACACTCCTTTCCTGGATGAAATCGGCCTTCAAAATGACACTCAGGACATATGCATTTAGACCCCCACAAACTTGGGTACTTTCTCGACCAAGTTTGCTTACCAGTTGGTGAGGACCATGGGGCTCCGGTGGCTGCCTCTTACGAAGCTCTGGCACCCGTCCTTTCATCATCATGCATCCATTTTCTACTGGAAGCTCCACCATAGAGCTATCCCTGTTGATAGTCGTATTGCTGACTGCGGCATTTACATGGTGTCTAAATGCTCCTGTTGCTCCATGCCCAACATTGAGGACATCAACCATCTTTTTCTTCATGGTGATCTCGCTAAGGAGCTATGGCGTTGGTTTGCTCCTTTTATTGGCCCAGGGTGCTTGATGCATGGTCAAGTGACTACACGCCTCTGGATCTTTTTAGAGCACTCCAACTTGGAATCCCCCTTCGACTTTATTTACCTTTACACTCTTCTTCTAATGCTTTGGGAAATCTGGAAAGGCCGGTGCGTCAAGCGCTTCCAAGCTATTTTTGTCAATCCCAGGCATATCATTGTGTCCACAAAATATGGAGTTCATTGGGACCTTGACAAATCTGTCTTTAAGGCCAATACTTCGCGTGATCACGGTCCAATTCTCACACACTATAACATTCATCCAAAACACAAGCCCAAGATTATTAAGATGATCAGATGGATACTGTCGTTGAATGGATATTGTCTTAATGTCGACGATGCTTGGAAAGGTAATCTAGGCCCTTGTGGGGGTGATGGTTGCATTAGAGACCATGCTGGTAAGGTAATGTTGGCCTTTGCACACTTCTATGGCACTGGTACCAGTCTCATTGTTGAGATCCGAGCTCTTTGTGATGGCTTGCGTCTGGCATCCGATTATGGCTTCTCTCCTTCCGCTATCCAATCGGATTCTGCCATCCTTATCCAGTCCATCACCAATAATAAGTGCCCTGCCTGGAGCACTCTTCGATGGTGGCATGATGTTTTAAGCCTTCTCAGAGCTCACAATGCTAGAGTTGTCCACGTTTACCGGGAAGCTAACCACGTTGCGGACTCTTTGGCCTCCCACGCCTGCAACACTACTGTAGACACGCTAAAATCGACATCATTTTGAGCACATTTCAAATCACTTTATAATGCCCCAATTTGACCCTCAAGTTAGCCTTGTTTGAGTGGTTTATTTTTTCACTTTTCTTAGATTTCTCACCTTTTTCTATTTTTCTAGATTTTTTTGGTATTTTTCTCTATTTTTATTCCCGGGGTGGTCCCCAACTAGGCAACGCCAAATAGGAGAGAGGGAATACTTCTATCATGCAACCCACAATGAACTTCACCCTCAAGCGCCCCATCCTTCATGTTGGCACCCACTAAAAGGCTCTTACTAAAGTTCACCTTGAGACCACTAATCTCCTCCGGCAACTCTAACATAAATCTTTGGTGCTCATCCTCTGTTAAGAATAAAATGGTGTCGTCCGCATATGCAAATGGGTGATGGAGATTCCCCCTGGTGCGGTATGAAAACTTCTGATCAATCCTGCATCCTCCGCTCTCAGCCACATCCTACTCAGTATATATGCTACCAGAACAAAAAAGAGTGGGGACATAGGGTCTCCCTATCAGAGCCCTTTACTATTGTGGAAGAAAGTGGTGGGCTTTCCATTAACCAGGACTGCAAAAGTGGCAGATGAGACACAAGTACGAATCCAACCAATCCATCGATCACCAAAGTCCATTCTGTCCAGCACAACAAATAGGCACTGCCATATGATCCTGCCAAAACAAAATTCAAAATCTAGCTTGAGGACCACTCCTTTCTTCTTCTGTGTTTTCATAGCATAGAAGCAATCATGTGTCACCAAATATTATCTTAGATGTGTCTTCCCCTAATAAAAACCCCCTAAAAATTACTGACTAGGTTGTCCATTACTTTGTCCATTCTTCTCGCCAGCAGCTTGGTGATTATTTTGTATGTGCCATTTAAGAGGCTAATGGGCCTGAAATCTTGGAAGCATTGTGCACCATGTTTCTTCCGGATGAGGACTAAAAAAGTTCTATCGATGTCCCTCAAGTGCACCCTTCCCTCCTGAAATTCCTTTATAGCATTCACCAAACCATTCCTGATAATTTTCCAACACTTCTGAAAGAAGACAAGAGGGAAACCATCAGGTCTCGATGCCCCACCACCTGCAAGAGAAAAGGCTACCATGTGAACCTCCTCCTCAGAGAAAGGCAAGGAAGAGCTTCCCTAGCCTCTGAAGAAAAGACAGGGAAGGAGGTCAGAGGCAATCTCCAGTCTGTCGAAGTTATCCCCAGTGAAGAGTCTAGAGTAGAAGGTCCTCGTTTGCCCCCTGATGTCCTCTTCCCTAGAATGGAGTTGGTCTCCCACTCTGATACATGCAATGGCATTAACTCTTCTTTTTCCAGAGATAATGCGGTGAAAATACGCAGTGTTCCTATCTCCTTCCTTTATCCATCTCTCCCTCGACTTTTGCTTCCAATAAATCTCTTACCTAGTAAGGATCTCCTCGAACTCTACCCTGAGACTGTCCTTGAGACTTCTGTGTGCATCTTCCATGAGCCTTGCCTCCTCCAAGCAATCCAGCCCCTCAATCTGCTTCAAGATCTTGTCCTTAGTCACTCTACCAGGTAGAGTCTTGCCTGCAACCCATACCATAAGCATCTATGCCACCTTGCGCATTTTCCACACCAGCCATAGCTTATGTTTCATTTCTCTGCACGTTCCACACCCCCCAAACAATGTCCAGAAAGTCAGCCTCTCTGAACCAAAATCTCTCTAACCTGAAGCTTCGTCTCTCCATATGTGGTCGACTAGTCTTCAGTAAAAGGGGTTTGTAGTCCAATACTGATCTAGCCAAAGAAGACACCTGCACATGAGGATACTAATCCTCCCAATCAACTGAGATTAAAAACTTATCCAACCTAGAGCAAGTAGGATTTGCTCTTAGATTGGACCAAGTGTACTGAGCATTGATCATCCCAACATCGATAAGAGTAGCAGACTCAAAGTCGGTGAAATCCTCCATTTCTCCCACTAGAAAATGCATCCTCATCCTCTCTTATGGAGCTGCGATGGCATTAAAGGCCCTACCCACACCAAGACCAGCCTAAACTGTGATGATACATAGCCATTTCTTCCCATAGCAACCTCTTCCCCTCTTTGCTTTATGGGCCATACACCCCTGAGAAATCTCAAGAGAAACCATCCTTTATATTTCAAAAATATAAAGAATGGCCCTTCTTAAAGATAGAAAAATAACAAAGCAAAATTCTGCATCCAACACCTACTAAAAGGAGAGGCTAAATTTGAATGGAATGATAAATGTCAAAAGGCCTTTGATGACCTGAAGAACTATCTCTTAAATCCTCCTGTTCTGGCACCTCCAATCTTGGGTCAGCCTCTGCTGCTCTATGTCTCCACCACAGAAGAATCTGTCAGAGTAGTATTGGCTCAATATGACGATGCGAAGAGGGACCGCGCGGTCTATTATCTATCCAAATTATTCAACGAAGCTGAGCAGAGATACACTACCATAGAAAGGACTTGCGCGACTGTCGTTTGGGTCGCCCAAAAGCTAAAACATTATTTCCTCACGCAGGAAGTGAAGCTCTTGGCATGAATGGACCAAATTAAATACTTGTTCGAAAAGCCTGTATTAATTTATCGTTTGGTGAGATGGCAAAGTTTTCTCAACCAATTTGACATTACCTACATCAGTCAGAAGGTGGTCAAGGGGCACACCATCGTCGAGCACCTTGCCCATCATCCACTCCCCATATTCTCCCCTGTCGATGAGAGGTTTCCCAGATGAAAAGTTAGGAGCCATCATAGATCGTGAATGTTCGTGGATTCTCTACTTCGATGGTGCACTTAATTCCAAGGGTTGTGGAGTTGGAGCCATTCTCCAATCTCCGGAAGGTATTATCATTCCCCGTGGTTGTCAGTTAACCTTCCCTGCCACAAATAACATGGAAGAATATGAGGCGCTCCTCATGGGCCTAAAAATGGCGTTGGCACTCGGAGTTAAGGAGCTCTGGATCATCGGAGATTCCCAACTTATACTCTGGTAATCCTTCAGCAAGTATCAAACCCGAGACCCGAAACTAAAGCCTTACCAAGACTTGATTGGCAAGGTAGTCTGACTGTTTAGGAAGCTCACCCTAGTGCACACCCCTAGGGCTCAGAACATTCTACATGATGCTCTATCATCTCTAGCATCTTCTCTCCCAATTCCTGGCGAAAAGTCATCAGCCACTATCATAGTGCAAAGAATGCACGCCCTTTCACACTCAGATCCATGGTTCCAACAATTCTCCAAGTCCTCTCTCAAAGTCCATGCCATTTCTCACGAGCCTGAAATCAATCTCGAGGATGACAATCCCTGGTTCTTCGATATTGAGAACTATATCCGGGATGGCTCCTTTCCCGATTATTCTACTGCACCCGATCGGCGGGCTATTCACCGAGCCGCGGAACGCTTTGCCCTTATAGGTGGTCTCTTACACCACAAATCTCTTAGTTGAGTTTATCTCCGCTGCCTCGATGAGACTGAATCCCGTGTAGTTGTTGAAGATGCGCACTCTAGTGAATGTGGTGGCCATGTAAATGGTCGCATGCTCACTTAGAAACTCCTTTGGCAATACTATTGGCCTACCATGCACAAGGACTATGCCGATTATGTCCGTCATTACACCAAATGTCAACTCCATGCGGACAAGGTCCACGCTCCCTCGTCCTCACTCCATTCTCTCATAGCTCCCTGGCCCTTCGCCATGTGGGCATTTGACGTAGTCGGTCCTCTAGAGGACAGGACCGCAGAAATTCGAAGAAAATCCTTCATCCTCACCGCTATGGAGTGTTTCACAAAATGGGTAGAAGCTGAGGTATTCACAGAAGTCAAGGCATCAACGGTGATGAAGTTCATCAAGCGCAACATCCTCGCTAGGTTCGGCGTTCCTCGTGACATCATCACCAACAACGGGCCGCAGTTCACATCCCAGGAACTCCGCGACATGTGTTATAAATATGGTATCAACTTGCATCATTCATCTCCATACTACCCATAAGGAAACGGACAAGCTAAAGCTACAAACAAAACTCTCATCAGAATTATTAGGAAAACTTGTAAATCTCATCATTATTCAGACTAGCCAGATCACCTCGTCGAGACCCTTTGGGCTTACCGCACTTTTGTTCGAACTCCCATAGGTCAGACCCCGTATGCACTCACCTTTGGGAGAGTTGTAGGAGTCAAGGTTCGCGGACCAACTGATTGATAGTATGTCCTCCTTTGACTTATAGAGAGCCTTCTCTTACTGGAGATTTATTTTTGCTTTGTCTGAAAAGGTCTTTTCACTTGGCGTAATCAATAGTAGATTTCATTTTGATATAAAATTTTAAAGGAAAATTCATTCACCCCCTCTGAATTTGCAGCACCTATCCCAACAGTTGCTCCCATACACATCCACTTCATTTCCCCTCCCATATACCCCATGTCTCCCCCATCATCTTCAACCTACAGTTCTCAGTTCGCAGGCAGCAGAGAAGTACCCAGTTGCAGAGGCTGCCACATCTTCACCTGGAGGGTTCAGAGGGCATACCATATACCATTAGAAGCATCTCCCAGTCTACTTCGCAACGGAGGTAGTCTCATCACGTTCTGAGTTCGGGGCCTTCCTGAGCAGTTGATCTTCCCCGACTGTGCACCTCCTCCCTGAAGAGAAACCTGAAGCTGACTCCTGAGGCTACCACGACCACTCTCTTGAAGATCTGGGGGCGAGGCTTGGCCGGGAGCTTCTTCGATAAGTCTACTTCCATAATCAAGAAACAGAGCTCTGTTTGGTGCCCAGAATCAAGAGTTCTCATTTTCTTTCTCCTGGCACGCGGTTCTGCTTCCTATCAGTCTGCTCTGACCCCCCCTCATTGTCCGAGTTCTACTGGTCTACTCTGACAACATTTGGCATCCCTGTTGGTCTCGTTTTGAAGAGGACTCATCGACGGTTCTGACGACTCTGGCGGCACCTGATTCTGAGCTCTGGAGCACTTGTGGAAACCTCTTCTTCCTGCTAATGTGTTCCTAAAGCAGACAGAGTCAGAGTTCTACTTCCCTGTTCGCGCCTCTGCCCGACCAGCACCGACTTGCTAAAATTCTGACAAAATTTGGACGACCTCCTGGGTCACCTAAGAAGATTTTCCAGCTGGTCTCATCACCAACAAAATTCGGGAGCAGTCGCAGCAATAGCAACATCACTTGTCTGTCCCCTATTCCAGAGAGCTGGCAGAACCGACATCCATCGTCCGTTTAGTTTATAGTTCTGCTCTTCCCTTCCCTAGCTTGGGCGGCTGAAGGCCCCTCCCTGTGTGGAGGTAGTTTTGGCTGTAATAACTTAACCCCCACCATGAGATCCCCCCCCTTTCAAGGGGTGTAGTTCATGTAATCATTCAAGTCACAGGTTTGAAGCTTCATCGACGCGGCGTGCGGGTGCATACCCTTGCCTCCCCGCTCGCCCCCATCTTCGACCGGTGTCGGTGTCTTCACGCCGACTAGGTGAGCCTCAGTCCCCCTCTTGGTTGGTTTAAATTTCTTGCTTAGATTAGAATTATCGTTATTGCTTCATCGGACATAGAGTGAGAGCTCGACCCATAATTACCATTAATGTGAGTAATCACTGCGGGTGAGTTGTGAGTGATAACCTACATCCCACACCCTTGGCATGCTGACCGCCCGTGAGTTGGGCATCCCTGGCCCGTTTGGGGTTCTCCGAAGCTAGACAACCATTGGAACATCAAGGTCCCACCTTGGACCCTCTCCGTCATCGTCGAGTCGCCTACGGGCACTAGTGTGTGCCACGCGAGTGAGTTCGCTTGAGTAAGTCCGCCGCACACAGATACTTGCTTGCAATTATAGGTCCAAGGGCATTTGATCTTGTGACTATCACCCCAAGGTGGTGTCACATCATAAACACATGATGAACACAATGGAACCATGCCGATGAGTAATCAGAGCTGTGGAAAAATGTGAAGGGCGAGAGATGCCGCCATTAGGTCTAATTTCTAAATTGGGCCTCAAGATCATTAGGAGCCCAATTAGGCCTCTACACATGTGGGTCCAAAAGGCCGGTCCAAGGCCCAAGGTGGACTTCTAGAAGACTTGGACCATTGGACCAAGGTGACAAAGGTAGAGGATGTCCCCTCCTTGTCTCCCATGCTTGTCCCCCACCTCTCCTCATAGGGGCTGTGGAGTAATCTTGTTTTAAGTCTTTGCTTCATCAGTCCCACCGTCATTTTCTTCATTACATGCATCATTTTCTCCTTGTTTCTCTCTTATTACTCTGTCCTTTCACATCATTCACACACCTTCCTATGTTTTTTGACACCCCATAGGGGTTTAAAAACCCCCAGGTATCCCCCACTTCATTTATTTCTAGTTATTTCCTCCTCTTGTCGCATTTACTACGCACCATACTTCTAATATGGGTTTTCTTTTGTGTTCTCTATGTGGTTTTGTAGGTCAGCAACCTTCTAATATGAGGCCCACTCTTTCTGGCTGGCCAGAAAGGGTGAAGGTTTGAACTTTTACAACTTAAGGCGTAGTGGCATTGGGTGGCTCAATATAGACCATTCTAAGGGACGTGCAGCATCATCTGAACCGTGCTTCTTCCTTTTGAGGCCATCTACAAGCCATTCATCATGCATTGCACTTTGTCCCGCGTACCACTCTAGCATCTGCATGCGGTCCATCTCCAGCCACACATTCTTAGGGCGGTTCCTTAGTAGCCGCGGATCCCTACATTGCTAATTTTAAGGCGAGCACCTCTCCCTCTTTCCAAAGTGCAGCGTGTTCTTTACGTTAGGTGCCTTGGTGGCGATCACTTCACATGTATGTATTTCTATTCCCTTCTACCCATATTTCATTTATTTTTTTCATATTTATTTGGTAAAGAGGGATTATAAGGATCTTTTAACGTCGGTAGGAAAACATATCAACAATCCTGCCATCATTTCTTCCCTTCATGCTTGCAAACTCATTTCGTAGGGATGTGAAGCTTTTCTTGCTTCTGTGATTGTTACGGAGTCCAAATTAATTATCTTAGCAGACATCCCTATTGTAAACAAATTTCCAGATGTATTCCCTTCAGATTTACCTGATTTACCGCCCGAAAGGGAAGTAAACTTCACCATTGAACTTGTTCCCGGAGCAGCACCTGTCTCAATAGCTCCTTACAGGATGTCCCCCACGGAACATAAGGAATTGAAGAGGTAATTGCAGGAATTATTAGACAAGGGTTTTATTCGACCTAGCACATCCCCTTGGGGTGCGCCAGTTCTCTTTGTCAAAAAGAAGGATGGCTCTCTCAGACTATGCATCGATTACCGGTGACTGAATCAACTCACTATCAAGAACAAATATCTGTTGCCGCGTATTGATGAGCTCTTCGACCAGCTTTCGAGAGCAAAATATTTCTCCAAGATAGACCTTAGGTTGGGTTACCATCAGCTTAGAATCAAAGATGAGGATATATACAAAGCTACTTTTCAAAGTCGTTATGGTCATTATGAATTTGTGATAATGCCGTTCGGGTTAACAAATGCCCCAGCAACATTTATGCAACTAATGAACAAAGTTTTCCAGCCTTATCTGGATCAGTTCATCGTTGTGTTGATCAGTGACATCCTCATCTACTCTAAGACAAAGGAGGAATATGAAGAACACTTAAGGATAGCCTTGCAGACACTAAGAGAACACAAACTCTATGCAAAGCTTAGCAAGTGTGAGTTCTGGCTTAAGGAAGTTTCATTTCATAGCCATATTATTTCAAATGAAGGTATTGTTGTCGATCCTTCTAAAGTAGAACCTGTCAAGAATTGGAGCCGGCCAATGACCGTATCAGAAGTTAGAAGCTTTCTAGGTCTAGCTGGTTACTACATGAGGTTCATTAAAGACTTTTCAAAGATTGCTGTCCCTTTGATAAGACTTACGAGAAAAGAAAATCTTTTTGTATGGTCGAACGAATGTAGGGATCATCTTACAACAGCCCCTATACTATCATTGCCCATTGAGGGTGGTAGATTTAAAGTCTATACGGATGCATCTAGCAATGGCCTAGGGTGCGTTCTTATGCAAAATAGAAAAGTAATTTGTTATTCTTCAAGACAGTTGAAGCGTCACGAAGAGGATTATCTTGTGCAAGATCTAGAACTAGCTGCGATTATTTTCGCCTTAAAGATTTGGCGACATT
>JANBPO010001797.1:0-10005 GCA_024336825.1 Amorphophallus titanum | reverse complement strand
GAGAATGTTTTAATCATGAAACTCCATGTTATGCTCTCTTGTATAAACACTCAGTCAAGTAGACTTGGGAAGCAACTGCAAGCAACAGCAAGATCAGTAGCGTTAGCCACGGTAACAAGTCTTAGCATTAGAAGCAGATATGGGAGTAATATTGCTAAGAGGACATCTTCAATGAAGAAGCAGTTCAAGCGCTAAAAGTAGAGCCAACTCCAGAAGTCAAAGTCAATGCAGTCAACGGAGTCAGCACAATATGATGAATAGTTAATGCAGACATGCCAAGGGTCAACGCAAAGTCAATACAATCAAGCAAGGCTGAAGAAGAACATCAAAGGCAGTTATCACAAGGGTGGTGTCGACCTCACGGATTTGTAGTGTCGACCTCACGGATTTGTAGTGTCGACCTCACCAGCTCCAGCAGCCATCCATCTAATGAAATCCCTATGGGTGGTGTCGACCTGATACTCTCAGGAGGGCGACCTCAAAGCCTTACAGAAAGTGTTATAAATGCTCTTCTTTTGGCTGCCTCGACTTCATCATCAGGAGCGTCGACCTCACAAGCTTCAATCGCTGGCAGACAGGTCAACAGCGTAAGCAGTGTCGACCTCACTCTATCAGGAGGTCGACCTCAGGGCTCTTCCAGAGAGCGTTATAAATGCTCCTCTACATGGCTGCGTTGACCTCATCCCATCGACAGGTCGACCTCATGGTGCTTTCAAAAGACGTTGAAGATAGAATTCTACAAAGCCGCGTCGACCTCACTATCTCAGCAGATCGACCTCACTGAAGGAAAATGTCAGAGTACTCTGTCAGATCTGTCTATTTGTAAACCGTACTGAGAGCATTAATAGCTGGCATAAACCCTCAAAAATACATTTTTTGAGGTCTGGAAGAAGGTTCCTAGTCAGAGGTTCTGCCATCTCATTATAGCATCTCAAAACATCCTTTTGAAGATGACCATGTCAGGGACCAAATCTGCAAAGGTCTTCTCTACCAGAAAACTGTCTCTTCTGTCCTAAGAAAGGACTGGTCAGGTGGTCTACCCTCTAATGTACACTGGACAAAGCCATTCTCTCTGCCTCAAGATGTCAAAAGAGACGTCCTTCCCTGCTATGCCAGCCCATGAAATTTAAGGATGTTGCAGACACATTTGGTCAAACCTCACTTATTCATTCCAACATTTCAAATACAGATCTTGGAGGGAAACTTATGTGTCTCTGCTATACCTTTCAGTTCTCAGCCTGAGAAATTTGATTTACTCCTACCACCGTCCTATTCCAGGACTGAGCTGAGAAGCCATGCCAGCTCAGAGTCAACATCCTGCAAAATACTTGCCTCAAAGGAATAGAAGATTTTGGAGGGAAAATATCCTCTCCCACTTGCTCCCTTATGTCTGGTGGATCTACTCAAGTACAGTTGAAAGAAGGTCAGAACTCAAGGATAACATTTCAAATTTGAATCGGTCTTCTATAGATTTTCTTGGAGGGAAAATTTTCTACCTGGCTCTCCTATAAATACATGAAGCTTCTATTGGAGAAGCTGTTGTTGTCCTAGAAGAGAGCCAGGCCCTTGAGCATTCAAGAAAGAATATGTGAGGAAAAGAAAAGGGGAGTGCATGCAGCCCAACTCTGGTCTGACCTAGGCCAGTGTTGTAAAGAGGAGAAGAAAAAGAAGAGAGAAAGGAGAGCAACCAGTGTTGCAACCAGCCAGCATCTGACAAGGAGGAATACAGATCGAACTAGTGTTCAGATCTGCTCATAGAGCCTCCAGACCATCCTCTGAAGCCATAGAGTGTTTTCCTTGTTTTTGTACTTGTGCTTCTTTGTATTCTCACATCTCTGAACCGTGTGTTTTGCTGTGCTTATAGCAGTGTGTCCGGTGCTCTGTTCAGAGATCGGAGGTAGGTCTTAGGCTGTGCTCAACGGTGTGCATGCTTGGGGGTCTATCCTCAGGTTTGTGCTACACTTGCAGCGTGTTTTTCTTTTGTGTGTTGGGGAGGGGTAGGTTGTATGTGTTCAAATAAAAGGTGTCGAATTATTACCACAGTCTGTCTATGCTACGATTGCCTCTCGTTGCATTTTTCATTTAACTAATTCAGTTGTATCTCATTTTCGACAACCATATGGGTTACAATTATCCCTTGGGGTTGGGTACTGTTGGAGCCATTTCTATCATTGTTTATTTATCTTCTTAGTTTTGGAAGGTTTCAAATTTTAAAGATATAATTTTTTTGGAATGCGATCTCATGCTGCATATGGCTGTCAGATTTCTTGAATCCATGCTCAGAGTTATGCTCAACAAAGGGCATTTTTGGGTTCAATTAGTTGTATGTATCCTCCCCACTAGCTCACAAACTCTCATAGATAACATCTCCAACAGGGAATAATGCTTGACTTCATGCCTATCATGATGCACCACGAAATGTGAACTGAAAAATGGACACCAAACACATGGGTCTCAGTGATCAAGCTTGCTGATTAGTCAATGCAATTGGAGGTGATGACAGCTTTTAGGTTAAGGATTGAATTCATTTGTTAGATTGTTTCCCTCAAGGGACTGCATCAGAAACCCAGTTAATGGGATATCATTGTTGAATGTGCAAAGTTACTTTGCTAAACTTGAGTAATTACTGAATACCCAACCAACAAGGTCATCTCCAACTATGGGAAGCAAACTTCACCGAATTCTACTAAGTGTTGGGAGTGTTACATGTCTCACATGAAATTTCATTTTAATGTTCAGCATATGAAATTTATCTGAGCATCATGCATGCATGCCATGAAATTTCGCTAAACATTGTGTGTATGCGCCTATGTCGCATGGAATTTGGCCAAATGGCATGTGTACACAACAAGGAATTGACAAAGCATCAAGAATACTCAGCATGAAATTGCTTAAATATCATGTTTTACTTGAAAAGCACGGCTTGTCACAATACATTCATGGGTCCATATGGCTGGCACAGCTTCCGGCGTTCCGTTATATGTGGATGTTGGCACAAGGAGAGGGGCCAAGAGAGAAATGAGGTGTGCCATCTTGAGGAACCAAAGATGCCCTTTGGGGAACAATGTACACGGGGGAACACCACCATCACATGCAATTCAGCAACTCGAAGGAGTGTACAGGCTGACGCATGCCACTGTTGGTTGTCACCAGTGAACCAAAATGTTGAGGCATGCCACTGTTAATTGTCAACGGTAGCCTGAGAGGTTAAGGCATGCCACGGTCAGTTGTCAATGGTAAATTGAAAATGACTAAGGCACACCACATTTCGACGTCAAAGGTGGGCAGAAAAGTGCCACCCTTCAATGCCAAATGTGGGGCATTGTTGCATCTGTAATTTATTCCAACAAAATCAGCATGTTATTATGTCTTCCTCGCATCGGTCGAGGTATATAATTATACTCGACGTATCGCCTCTTTACAGAATATCTCCACGTACGGGTTTAACATATGGCATATACCGCCACCCCGCGGAGTATCTCCATACACTTAGGGCTCCATACATAGCCCACATATTTCTGAAATCATAGACCCCTCGCAGCAAGATGGGGAGTCGAGAACCGGACTAAACCCACCACGATTTTTAGGATCGTGTGGTTCCGGGAAAATCCCTACGGGATAAAAAAATTTTCTCCTTTGGACGGATAACTACGAATAGAGGAAGCCCCTACAAGAAGAAGGGAGGCATAAACAAAGGTCTACGCACCAAGAGTGAAGTCCCTTGCACGTGTACCGCGCAGCACGAGCAACAACACGTCTGTCCCTTGCGGCCTACGGCACGAGGAAGACGACAAACGAACAACGAGGCGCTTCCTCTCCCTTCTCCACATGGCACGGCGAGCAAACGAGGCTCCAAAGCCCCCAAAGCCCTCCTTTTATTGAAATCAGACGGGGGAGAGACCCGTCCGGGGTCGGGGGGACCCGTACGGGGTCGCCCGCCCCCGGGCGGGTCCGCGCGGATGCGGGCAGGCCCGCACGGGGCTGTACCCGGGGGTGCGGTGCGGACCACTCAATGAGTAGAACGGTCCAACTTATGCCGTGTAGAACCTATCGGTGATAAATCTAAAGAAATAAGATAAATAGATAATTATCTGAAAAACTAACACCCTTAGAACTCTAGGAATTGGATGACTAAGTGCACACCATTAAATGATGTTAAATGGCTATAATTAGACCATGTAACGGGTCATCGATGGAAATTCATAAAATCGGCTAAATATCCAATAAATACATGAACGGTTATACACAGACCGTGCAATGGCTAAATGGCCCATCGATAAACCGTGCCAAGCTGGGCATATGAAATTGATAAATTAGGATAAACGAGCCCATTTACCCCAAAATCTAAGCAAAATCAAGGCCCATCGAGCCCTAAATTTAAGCAGACCTAGCCAGGGACGGAGGTACCCATAAAAGAAGGGCAAAGACGAGCCTGTAAATAGCCCAATTAGTAATGGACAACTCGAGGCATCAACAAATGGTGGTAAGAGGAATGACTCAATTTATCAGCAAAAAATGGGTGTCAACAACGAGTGCTCGCCACCCTACATGACTTCTGCAAAGCCCTTCATGTACTTCCTATACGACTTGCTTGGCTTCAGTAGGGAACAAGCACTTTAGAAGTGGAGGTAAAAGTGATCGCCTATACAAGCAGTCATTGACCACCATGAAGTGCGCCACACCTGCTCGTGTGTGACAGGCTTTGGCATGGTCGCTTGGGAGTTGTTGTCGCAGGAGTAAATCTAAGAGTGGATCCATCCATGAGGGTTCATAGTCAATGGCGTTCACTTGGGGCATCAGTTCATCCTTGCTCAGGGCTGACAGTTGCTCTATTAAGATGGTTCTTGAGCAGGAGGTTGTTGTTGAAGATGCCAGGCGAGATAGGGCATTTGCTCGGACATTCTCTTCCCTCAGGATATGCACTATCTCAAAACAAGAGAACTCTAAGGCCACTGCCATGGCCTTCTTGAGGTATTTGATCATAGCTAATTCCCACGCTTCGAATTCACCTTTGACTTGGTTGGCGATGAGCATGGAATCACTGCATGCTGAGACATTGCTCGCCCCTCGATGCTTCGCCATCCGTAGCCCCGAAAGTAGTGCCTCATACTCGGCCACGTTATTCGTGGTTGAGAAGTTAAAGCATAGGGCGTATTGTAGCTCTATCTCCTCTAGCAATAGTATGACCTATTGGATCTTTGGTTTTGATGATGACACACTATAAGTCTTGATGCATTTATGTGAACGCTAAGTCTCAAATATATTGAATAGGTGTCACGTTCACTTGACAAGAAGTGGTACCAATGTAGACACGTCGAAGCATCAAGTGATGCATCGATGCAGCACATCATAGCAAAGCTCCAACACAAGTCAACAGTTCGTAGCAACAAGTGAAGTTCATCGACCCGGTCATGCACACAGAAGCATTCCCGAAGCTTATTTTCATTGGTGCACCGACACATCAAAATAGTGCATCGACACACAAAGCCCAGAAATTGGATTTGATCATTTCCATGTCGAAGCGTCAGTATAGTGCATCGACGCACCAAACTCCAGTGTTCAACTAAATCACCGACGCATTAGTGTACTCCATCGACGCACTAAGACAAGGATCTACACTTAAACATTACTAAGTCGAAGCATCATGGAGCTGCATCGATGC
Source organism: Amorphophallus titanum (assembly GCA_024336825.1). Taxonomy (NCBI): domain Eukaryota; kingdom Viridiplantae; phylum Streptophyta; class Magnoliopsida; order Alismatales; family Araceae; genus Amorphophallus; species Amorphophallus titanum. The sequence goes on along the minus strand of JANBPO010001797.1, from coordinate 4,343 downwards.
ACAAAGTCCAGGATCTAATTTTGAATGCTACCACGTCGAAGCATCAAGATAGTGCATTGACGCATTAAGTCAACTGTCAATGAGTGTAAGCATTCTATTCAAGGCCTTTTCTCATCTACACCACATCGACGTATTAAGGTAATGCGTCGAAGCAGTGATGCACTCTAGTAGAGCACATGATGAATTTAAAGGAGTTAGGTGCCTTTGAACTCCAATGTATCACTTATGCTCCAAGGCCACGTGGCAACCTCTCAAGAAGAATTATGAAGAAGAATATTCTGATATTACACCTGGACCAATGAAACTCCAGATCTGAAGATAATCCTTTTTCCAGAAATTGCTGCAATAAACATGAAGTAGGCATTAGACATGTTAAACTAATATTCTTGAGCACATATTGAGCATGAAGTAGGTTCAAGCAGTACAATAAACATTACAGACACAGTAAATGTTAGAGAAATTAAATGATCTTTACCTAAATGATGATGCACTAATATGGATAATAGCTAAAAGAACCTTCTCCCTCATCGTCTGGCTTCTGATGTTGATACTCATAAAAAGATTGCATATATTATGTATATTCACTGTAACCAAATAATGATGTAGCCAAGTCTTGCATCCCTCTTTGTATTCCTCTTAGAGTGTAAGGTGGTTGGCTTGATAGGAATCTAGAATCAACATAAGAAGCAGAACCTTGAGGATAAGAAGAGGATGCCGACCCATAATTTCTACTGAGTGGAACTAGATGGAATTAAAATTCTGGTTGATGACTCCACCCATACATGCCTACTTCCTGTTGGCCACCTACATAACCTGATGGATGTCCATATTGGCTCTGTGAATCATATCTTCCTTTCATTATGACTGTATCCTCTACTTGTGTTAACGTGGAAGGAGGAAGTAGGTGCATATGTGCCACCGTCAGTAGTAGCATCTGCAGCTGCACTGTGATCATCATCGTCATCATCATTATTATTAGAACCATAAGAAACCAATCGCCTTCTAGCCTTTGGCTCTATTTTTTCCTCTTTTAGTGTGATAATTTCATTCATCTTTGAGAGGAGTCCTTTTTCCCTTAGCGTGTGCCTCACATAAATTTGCTTCAACTGTTCAATTGCCAGGTCCTCTCGAGCAGCAGCATTAGTCCTTTCGGTTATCTCATGCACTGATGTACTTCTTCTTAAGGATGAAGGTGGCTTGACCATTTAGGAGTGACTAGTTTGCTATCTGATTCTGAGTGTCTAGTTGGCTCAAACTCAGGCTGCTACTCAGTGTCGTGAACAAATAAAGCTGAGTCCTCTCTCTGGTGCCTCTCTCTGGCCCTCTTTGTTGGCCTTCTAAATTTTGGATCCCTTGGCTCATCTTCATCTAATATGCCCTCTACCCATGTTCTATCATCAACATAAAAAACGGGCTTATCAACCTGCTCTCGTATCTTAACTCAAGACTGCAAGAGATTGTCATCATCAAATAATGCGTCCACATCAATTTCTGGAGTTGTATCATCTGCGACGCGTTTGTCACGCAGTTGTTGTCTTAACTTCATGTTCTTTATTCTCAGTCTCACGTTGTAGTGGCAGTAAACTAATTTTTCTAACCGTTCAGTTTTTAGCCGATTGCAAATCTTTGAGTACATAAGGCTGAACGTGTTCCAATTTCTTTCACGTTGGCTTGCTGATATTGTTTGACTGAGCACCCTAATTGTAATGAAAGCCAATGCATTACTGCCCACATCTTGGTTGTTCACCATTATCCACCAGTTAGTTGTTCCACCAACCATAAACAAATAAATGTAAGATGGAAATAAAGATCAATTCTCCATGATGTACTAATACATATTGACTCAATTTAAGTATAAAGATTTAGTATACCTGGACTCACTCTTCCCACAACGTATTGCAATTGGGAGTCCGAATATGTCCCAATGTTCGTTCTATAATTGTTCATCTATAAGAATGAAGTAATAGATTAACATAACTACTTAAGTAAATTCTATACGTCTTATTGATAAAATCAATAAAGGTCAACCTGTATTTCGGCCTAAAGTCTCTTAAATGGCCAATGACTTTTAAAGTGCCTTGAAGCATCTCGCCATCAACATTTGCATTGGCATTGTACATAAATCAAGAGTTGAAGAAATAACCTGCATTTGTGTATAGTTAACTAAATGATAGATATAAATTAACCTAAAGAATAATGAACTTTGTATCAATACAATTAATCACTCACCAGCTGCATGCAAGTCATAGTGTAATATGTTGTCTCATCTGTGGTCAATAATTTTTCACCACTTTTTATATTCTCTGGGAAGGAATTTCTGCAAGTCTAATTTGACACGGTCCCTATTAAAATCTTGTAGGAACATGGCTGCGGAACGTGCTCAATGGCATGACATGCAAAGGACTGTATAAGGTCTTACTCAAGCGTTACAACAAGTAGTGCAAGGAGGAGCTCATCGTGGAGCAGGAGGTCTCCACCAGTGTTTTCGTAATATGAACCCTCCAAAGTTCATAGGCTCAACTGACCCTGATGACGCCGAGCACTGGATAAGGGAGATTGAATAGATTTTTGTGTCATGCAATGCACGGACCAGGAGAAGGTTCTACTTGCAACATTCTAGTTGGAAAGGGACCCCCGTTTCTGGTGGGAGTCTGTAGAAGCTACTAGAGACCAAGAACAAATCACTTGGGCAAAATTCAAGGAATATTTTAATAACAAGTATTTTTCTGACCGTATACAAGAGAAGAAGGCCGTTGAGTTCGTCACACTTAAACAATGAACATTATCGATGGCTGAGTACAAGGCATAATTCTCTAGACTATCACGGAACGCTAAACACTTAGTAGGTACCAAAAAGATGAAAGTCAGGAGGTTCCTTAATGGGCTCAAGCCCCAATATATTATACAACTGGTGTCGATGGACATACAAGTCTACTCGGAGATGGTACAACGAGCCCAGTTATTAGAAGATGCCACGAAGTTGTCAGACAAGATCTGTGGGAGGGATAAGAAGGAGCAAGTCACCAGCTCTAGTACTTTCAAGCCCACTTTCAACAAGAAGAGGCTTAACAATAGAGGAGAGTCCTCTCAAGGAAAGAAGATTAAGAAAAATAATAAACCCTTCTCCATTACCGCTGCACCTTCCAAGGAAGTGTGCAAACACTACGACAAGGCCGGCCATAAGGCCGAAGAATGCTGGAGAAGACTCAGAGCTTGTCTCCATTGTGGGAGCCATGATCATCGGATCACCGACTGTCCACTACTCAATGACCAAGACGGAGATGAAAAGCATCTGGTGATGAAGCAAGCACGCCTCCAAGCTCTCCAAGAGGCAGAACAAGAGGAAGGCGGTCTGGTGGAAGATACACTAAAGATTTGTTTCAAGTCTGTTCATGTCTTATTTGATACTGGTGCTTCGCATTCTTTTATTTCCAAGAAGTTTATCGATCCACTACCTATGGAACTAAAATGGATAGATCTAGTTATTTCAACCCCTCTCGGGAATAAGTCTGAAATCATACACCATTATTTAAATTGTGAAGTCATGGTGAAAGGGGAGAATCTACCTGCCAACTTAAAATGTCTAGACATGAAAAACTATGATGATATATTAGGAGCCGATTGGCTATCCAAATACCAAGCGAGTGTGGATTGTCGTAATGGGATGGTAACTTTCAAGGAGTTTTCGAAACTTACCTACACTAGCCTTAAGAGTCGGAGCCAGTCGCTACTTATCTCGGCTCTCCGAGCTAGTATGCTAATAAGGAAAGGGTGTGTATCTTTCCTTACTTTTGTCACCGTAAAAGAAACCAATGAGTCCAATATAGAAGACATCCTAGTAGCTCGGGAGTTTCTCGACGTATTTTCAGAAGATCTGCCTGGACTACCCCCATAGAGAGAAGTGGCCTTCACCATCGACTAGGTCCCTGGTGTTGGTCCAGTTTACAAGGCACCTTATAGGATGTCTCCCGCCGAGCTCAAGGAGTTTAAAGAGCAACTGGTGGAGCACTTGAAGAAGGGATTTATCAGACCAAGCACTTCCCTGTGGGGAGCGCCCGTATTATTCGTAAAGAAGAAGGATGGATCAATGAGATTATGTATCGACTATCGGTAGCTGAATCACCTCACTATCAAGAACAAGTATCCACTACCGAGGATCGATGAATTATTTGATAAAATATCTAGATGTAGGTATTTCTCGAAGATTGATCTCAGATTAGGATAACACCAACTGAGGATCAAAGAAAAGGATATTCATAAGACTGCATTCAGGAGTAGGTATGGGCATTACGAATTTGTAGTTATGCCTTTTGGAGTTACAAATGCCCCTGCAGCTTTTATGC